>LNAC01000738.1:56343-76708 GCA_002007465.1 Ailurus styani
CCCCCCCCCCCCCCGGTGAATGAAATTCTTCCAGACCTCCCAGATTCGAGTGAGGTTCCCTATGACACCTTGTAGGACAAGTCAACCTGTCTCTTATGTGCCTTATGGCCTCGTGCTGGTCCCGCCTATGAACGTGTCTTTCTCACCAACCAGAGTGCGAGCTGCTTGAGGGCTGGACTTGCCTTTTCATCTTTGAATTCTTAAGACTTACTACCTGGCACGGGGTAGGCAGGGGCTTATGAAATGTTTGCTGATAAACAATTGCTACTGGAATTTGTTTTCTTGATTACAGGGCTGGTTGAATCCTTTCCCCTTTTTGTTTTCCAGCTGTATACATGTTTTGTTTTTTCTGTGAATGGTCTGCCAGCCCATTTTGTCATTTCTGTTCCTGTGGTGACAAGACACCATGTGGTAGGAATGCTCCCCAGAGGATGCGTTTCAGTCCTCACAGACGGAAGCCATTTGAATCCCTCAGGTACAAAGCTGTTCCCTGAAACCCTTCTCTGAACACCATAAAGGATGGAATACTGTTTCCACCTCAGCCACCCACTGAGGCAAATGAGAAGAGTCTTTTGCCCGGAGAGTACTCCTGGCCGGACAATCCTAGGGGTGTTTCACTGCTTTATTAAATCTCTGACCAGTTGCCTCTATTTGTCTTTCAGCACCCAGGCACTGGGTTCTTGCTCTAAAGTTCATTACTGACTCTCTAATGAAGCACCAATTTAATGTGCAAGTTTGGTCAAAATGGCAGACTTTAGAGGAGGAATGAATAGCCATTCTCGTCATCAGGCAAGATTCCCCAATTCACAGAGCTCTCAAGTGGGTCTGACTCCTAGGTGCGTCCTCCATGCATTGTCCCTCCCTTCCTGTCATCATAAGGGCTCTCTGAAGAGCTCTTACTGGCCTTGCTGCAGAAAAGTCTTCCCAGGCAGCCTCTACACAGCAGTAACCTCCCAGCTCCCAGGATTTCAGAATTGAAGTTTCAGAAATATTCTTTGGGTTCCTTTCACTTTTCAGAGAATTGACTGGGGGGTGGGGGAGCTCAGGGCATGTTCTAGCTGGCCCTAGTTCTTGTGAGTATTAAATGGTGAAAATATATGTAAAGTCCCCAGCATTGTAGCATTGACACTTAGTAGGTTCTCCATGAATATTAACTTCTCTCACCGCTCTTGCTGTTGATTGATTCAGTGTTGAAATCCCTCCATCAGGGACAATCACTCTCCATTAGAATGCTGCCATGGCAGAAGACATGAACAGACATTTCTCCAAAGAAGACATCCAAATGGCCAACAGACACATGAGAAAGTGCTCAACATCACTCGGCATCAGAGAAATACAAATCAAAACCACAGCGAGATACCACCTTACACCAGTCAGAATGGCTAAAATCAACAAGTCAGGAAACGACAGATGTTGGCGAGGTTGCGGAGAAAGGGGAACCCTCCTACACTGTTGGTGGGAATGCAAGCTGGTGCAGCCACTCTGGAAAACAGTATGGAGATTCCTCAAAAAGTTGAAAATGGAGCTACCCTACGACCCAGCAATCGCACTACTGGGTATTTATCCTAAAGACACAAAGGTAGTGATCCTCAGGGGCACGTGCACCCGAATGTTTATAGCAGCAATGTCCACAATAGCCAAACTATGGAAAGAACCTAGATGTCCATCAACAGATGAATGGATAAAGAAGATGTGGTATATATATACAATGGAATACTATGCAGCTATCAAAAGAAACGAAATCTTGCCATTCGCAACGACATGGATGGAACTGGAGGGTATTATGCTGAGCGAAATAAGTCAATCAGAGAAAGACAATTATCATATGATCTCTCTGATATGAGGAACTTGAGGGGCAGGGTGGGGGGTTGTGGGGGGTAGGGAGGGAAAAATAATGAAACAAGATGGGATGGGGAAGGAGACAAACCATAAGAGACTCCTAATCTCACAAAACAAACTGAGGGTTACTGGGGGGTGGGAGGGTAGGGATAGGGTGGATGGGTTATGGACATTGGGGAGGGTTTGTGCTTTGGTGAATGCTGTGAAAGATGTAAGCCTGATGATTCACAGACCTGTACCCCTTGGGCAAAGAAAAAAATAAAATTAAAAAAATAAATAAAAGAATGCTGCCATGGTTATGCCTTACAAAATTCATGAGGCCTTCCAGAAACTTCTATTTATTACCAGGAGTTTCATTGCCCCTCAGGAAAGGATGAATGGGTAAAGAGAACTAAAGTGAAGCTCCGTATTGTTAGCATGGAATTTCAATAACAATGCACTTCATAACAACAACAATTATGGTAGTGTCTCACTAGATGCATGGAACATGCTAAAAATGTTACTTGTATTATCCCTATTCTTTAGAACATTTTTTTCAAATGTTCTCATTTTATTGGCGATGAGGGAACCGAAGGTCAGAGAAGTTAGTGTGAATGGTGTGAATCGAAGGCGGTGCAGTCAACAAACAGTGCTACTTGCGTCCTGCCCACCACTGTTACTCAACCCCCCCTCTGTCAAACCCTGAGAATATCTTGGCTGATCCCAGAGCTTTCCAAGCCCATTTCAGATATTCAAAAAGCCTCCTCTTCATATTTTTAAGAAGTCCTACGAAATCTAAATCAAACTTCGCTCTCATCTGAATAAAAGCTTCTCCTCTACCCAAGCCCAGGCCGAACCTTGGTTCTGGGAAGTACAGTGGGGAATGAATGCTGGTTTATAATTTTAGCACTTGGGCTCCCCTTGCTCTAGGGTCCAGGCAAGGAATGGAAGGAGAATAGACTGTGTGTGCATTTTAAAGAGCCCAATTTGTGATTCTCTCTTGGCTATTCAATGCCCTCTGTTAAGGCATATGTCCAAATTCTCACTATATATGGAAGGCTTTGGACAGTTCTTTATGGTTTCCCCCATGACACCTCTTAACCCTTTTATTTTCTCCCACTTCACCTCCCCTAACCTTTCCTCACACTCCCATCCCTCCCTTTGACATCACGGACTTCTGATTTGTGCTCTTTGACTTTGGAGATGAATCTTCCCGCTGTCCACTTACGACTCCCCTTCCTGGCCTGTTTCTAGAGGGTTGACTCACCTGGCAGGCAGCCCTTAAGGACAGAGCCACTCCTGACATTCGTGTGGCCCAAGGCAAGAGTATAAACAGAAGCCCACAACTTTTAATGTTTAGGTATGTCTTAAAATTCTAAGTCAAGCTAGAAATTATTTAGTAAAATGTGTTCTATGCTTATTCCCTAACAACCACACCTTCTTAATAACCCAGAGGGCCAGGGAGACTTGTATCTAGAATTCTTACACTTCCTGGAATTTCATACTACAAACTGGCTCTAAGTTTCAGGCCTCAGCCCACTGTTGATCTTTCCTCTCTCTCATCCATGGCTATTCCCCAGGGTCTTGTGCATATGCATGTAGACAGCCCTGTTCTCACACCCACCAGCAAAAAGCTAGCTCCTGAATGGCTCCTGAGCCTAGAGATGTGCACGCAATGATGAGGTTGACCCTTGGGAGTAGGCCTGTCTTGGGGGCACTGAGGAGAGAATTCTGCAGTCCCAGTGACCCAAGTCATGGTCTAGAAGAAGGTGTAGTCTCTGGGTGAGCATATCCCTAAAGTGGGCATGTCTCCCTGGCCTCATGAACCAATTTCTCTGAAAGACAGGAGCATGGCTAGAGGAAAGCCAGAGGAGTTCACTAAAGTGTAGGCACCAGGGCACGATCCTTCTTTCCTGGTCTAAGGGTGCTACTGGTCTTGAGCATGGGCCTTTCAAGACAATTCACACCCATCTGTCCTCCACAGAATTCACTTAGCCTCCAGAAAAACTCAAAACACTGCATTTCCTGCAGGTTGCCCCTAGAAGATTTTTAGTCCTATATTCTCACCTTACATAGGTGAACCTACAGATGGACCCTCACTCTTCCCTCTCCACCTCTTCCTAACAACGACATCTTCCCAAATGCAACTCAGGGAGGCCTCCTCACTTGGCTTGAAGGTAAGCAATTTCTCTTCACTGCTATATCCCCAGGGCCTGAACTGTGCTTAGGACCCATTACGGACTCAGTTCAAATTTGTTAAATGACTGAAGGAGTAGAAAGCAATCCCTTTGCCTCTTCTCATGGGGAACTTCCTACCAGCACATGACGTTCCCCAAAGACCCCCATTCTGATCAGTCTCCTCAATGTATCCCTATTGGGGGTAACTTATTTTGGGGTGATAAGCTATGAGTCATCTCTTGATCCTACATGGATGGGTCGTCGGGGAGATCAGTCTGCTCTATGAGCTTTAGCTGGAATTCTAAGGCAACAGAAAAAAAAAAATCCGTTCAGTAAGTTCCATAAAGCTTGCCTAATTCATACAGCTCTAGTGGCAGAGAATAATTTGAACCCAGCACTAACTGGTTCCACGAGACATCAACTCTCATTATGCCAGGCTGCATCCAGCACCCCATTTGAACAAGATGGGGTACAGCTTGGGAGTCTGCCTCAGCACGCCGCCAATCCCACGTAGCTGAGGGCAGCCTGACTTCTGACTGCCCAGAATTGACTCTCTGACACTTACGATACACAACTGTTCCTGCATCTCATTTGGCGGCCGCTTTCCGTCCAGCGTCGGACGCCGGCCTCCCGGGACGAGGGCAAGTGCCCCTAGCTAGTTCGAAAGTTCAGTCACATGGCTGCACAGATTACTTGGGACGGTTCCTGTGATTCAGCTATGCTGTGATTTGTGCAATTAGAACAGCTTTCTCGCCTGAGGCCTTCGAAGAACAATTACAAAAACAAACAGCACCGGCAGCAGCAGCAGGCATAGCCGCAGATAAAAAACAAAACAAAACAAAAACACAAGAAAAGGCGCCAAACAAGACAAAGGCCTCCCCTTGCTCACATCATTCTGGGGAAGGCAGATGCAGTGTTTGATCCGAGGCCTCTGGGAATCAGGTTCCCCAAGAAAAAAAGCAGTTAGCCTTCTGCGTAATTACTACGGCGGACACTAACCCATTACTTCACAGTTCTTCAGAAGGGAAAATGCCAGGAAGATTCTCCCACCTGGAAATTTCCCCAACTAGTGGTGGGATGAGCAGGCCAAGCCAGCACTTCTGGGGCTGCTGCAAATCAGGCTGTTGGCTGGGTGATTGGAATGTGGTGTCTGGGTTCTTCCTCCCAGACCCCCCTCGGCTGACCGACGGCTCTCTTTGGGCTCGAACATCTTCCCCTGCTCTAAACATCCCCGATGTACCCTTTCTAGCATTCACACCTTCCATGCCTTTTAATTTTCAGAGCATGTTTCCTTGTCATCCCACTGTGCTTGAATGAAGACCATTCCCAGAGAATCTGATAATCCCCCAAACCAGTGTCGTATAATTTACCCAGTGTGACATCTTGTCATCCTCGTTTTGTAGATACAAGAGAGAAAGGGTCAAGAGGTCAAGATATAAAGGTTACAAATGGCAGAACGAAGTCAGGGACTCAGGGACTATTGCTATATTGGTTGCAGAAGGAGAGAAAATTCCCCAATTT
This sequence comes from Ailurus styani, assembly GCA_002007465.1. Classification (NCBI taxonomy): domain Eukaryota; kingdom Metazoa; phylum Chordata; class Mammalia; order Carnivora; family Ailuridae; genus Ailurus; species Ailurus styani. The sequence continues at coordinate 61,861 of LNAC01000738.1, forward strand.
CTCATGCCGCCATATTTTACCAAAATCTTAAATCTTGCTCAAGGTAAACACACACACACACACACACACACGCACACACACACAGAAAGAGAGAGAATGAATGTATGTTTAGGATAGAAAAATTAGAAACATAAAAAGAGAAAATAGAACAAAAATCACCCAGAGTCTCAGCAGGCAGCAATAACCCCTGTTAGCATTTTGATTTACGTGCCTGACACCCTTTGTGTCTGTGTATACCTAATTTCAAAATTGGTATCATACCAAAAATGCTATTTTTAACTGGCTTTTCACTTAGTGTTTTATGCACATCTTCTTCATGTCCGTCAATACAGAAATTTCTCTGTGACAAATTTTTGATTTACAAAGTTCAAAGAATGAAAGATAGCTAAGCTTTGGAGCTAAAAGGATACCAGTTCTGCCTGCCACAAATAGAAGGCATTAGGAGTCACTTTTATAGTGTCCAACTGGGTTTGTAAACAAGTAAATTTCCAAACAGGTTTTTGGAAACCAATGAGTTCGTACATGAAGTGTCTCTAGAGTGTTCCCTCAGCTGCTTACAAGCTGCAGTTCACCACACTGTATGGGTATACTGCACTCTGAGCAGTCCCCTGTTGCTGGATATTTTGTTGTCATAAAGAGTTCTTGGATGGACACCCTTCTTCATATAACTTTGCTCATTTTTCTGATTATCCAAGGTCAGCATTATTGGACTGTAGTTCAGTGCAGGGGTCAGAGGCTTTTTATTCCAAATGTGCGTGGCTGGGGGAAGTGACATTCCCCTCAGAGTCATTACCCACGCTGAGCTTTCGCTGCTGAAGGTCCTCCAGTCCCTTCAAAGCTCTGTCATTGTCGCCGGGGCTGAGGGTTCCATTATTAGACACATATTCCTTTGGATTATGTCTTTGTCCTCCATGAAGTGCAATTACCTCCAGAAAGAAAGCGTCTCTTGAGAGTACATTCTGGTGCAAGCATATCCCTTTATGTTGCCTCATACTGGTCTTTTAATTGTTCATGAGTCATAGAGAAAAGCAGTGGAGAAAAGCTGTTACAAATGTGGGCCCTGGAGCCAGCCTGTCTGGATGACTACAACAATTACCACTTACTACCCAGGCCAAACTTGGTCCAGTTATTTAATGCCTCCGTGCCTCAGTTTCCTTATCCACATAATGCATATCATAATACTACCGAACCTCATCCACTTGTGAAGGTCAGATGGAAAATGCCTAATACAGTGCCTTACACAGACATTCGTTCAATAAAGGTACTCATTATTATCTTCCCATGAGGCTATAATCGGTACAGCCAGTGACCATGTATTATAGTGGGGGTTATGGGTGTCCTGCCCTGAACCCCTCAGCACTCACTGCTTCCCTACAAGTTGGCAGCTTCTGAGGGCAAACATCAGAGGTCTTCCTCTGATCTCTGGGGCTGTGCCCAGACCACACACGGGGCAGGCTGGGAGTTAACGCCCTAGGAGGACCTCTCACCAAATGACAGTGGGAAGTGATGTATACGTGTCTTACCTTCCTTGCCCTTCAGGTAGGACGAGGCTGAGGCATGTTCGATACCACGCCCCAGAGGGCCCAGCAGACTGAGCCTGAGTTGCCCTGGTAACACCCTCACGACACCCCCTGTGCTGGCGTCCTCCATTCACGGCTGCACCCCACCCCCCTCGGCCGGCCCACCAGTGGGAGAGGCAGGGGAGTAAGTCCCAAGGGAGTGAGGGGACTCCAGCCGTGCATCAGAATTATCTGAATACGCCACAGTAACATAAAACAAAGCGTAGTCTTATTCACCTCATACTTTACCAATAAATATTTGTTTAATAAATTAAGTACCTCCAAGAAAGTGCCACCTGGGCATGTGGCTTTCTTCTTGTTTATGGGAATTCATTAGTGAGTGCTCTCTTCTGTCGACTCTGTCACCTGGAAAACACAGGGTCGTCCCAGGGGAAAAAATAATTCCCTTGATAATTATCCTTTCTCTCTCTCTCTCTCTCTCTCTCTCTCTCTCTCTCTCTCATCCTTTTTTATCAGGGATGGCAAAGTCACCTGCCTGCGGGGGTCAGGCTGGCAAGCCAATTCAAAACTGCAGTGAGCTAACACACGAATGTGATGAAGGGAGTGGCTACTCAGGTCCTAATACTCGCTGGCATGCAGGATGAAGGTCCTTTGCTCCCAGATCTTCTTAATGTATACTGTTGTGTCAGAACCTTATTTTAAATGATTAACAACGAATTCCTTTTTTTTTTCTTTTTTCTTTCTTTTGGTAAGCATCTCATCCACAGGCACAAACTTTGCTATCGGGGACCTTCTGACATGTTATCTCAGCTCTAAGCAACGACCCAAGATAACCTTGGTAGCCACAAGAACTAATTTAAATGATAAAGTAGACCACAGCACCTGTCCCTGGTTTCCGTAAGGCTCAGAGAAGCTGTGTTCTGAGAGGGGATCATCCCTCGTTTTCAAACCTGAATTCCCTTCACATTATGTGTGGCTGAGTTCATTTGCCTCCCCAAGCGGACACTGATCTAGAATTGTGCAAGCAGATCTCATTTCCAGACCTCATGGAAAATTAATTTTCATAATTCTCTCAGTTCCTGCCTGTCTATACATATCTTTCTTCATTAACCACTTTATTTCCATCTGAACTACCTCTGTCCCACATCTGGGAGGCGAAGACTGCAGGCAACTTTTAGCTGTGTGTTAGCAACATGCATTCTCCAGTCCTGAGCTACTGGTCTACCTTGCAGTGCCCTTTAAAAGATGAGTGTAGTACCAAAAAAAGCATTAAGTCCCATTATGAATAATTAAATCAAATAAAATCTTAGGGAATATTGCTCTAGTGAGAGATGCCTAGGTGTCTTTGAACCCACAGTGGTTCTTTGCTCAAGTTTAATAAGTTTTCTGATTGTATAAAGGATGCTTTAAGCTTACACGAAAGGCTTCTCATGGGCCCCCTGCTCCGAAGAGACCCTTCTGCAGGAACAGTTCTGTTCTGCTTTGATTTTTGAAACATTCCATAATTAAGCTGGGCCCCATCCACCTGCAGCCTGTATCTCGCCAGTGGCTCGTTCCTGAAATTGGCCCGGGGTACCAGCCTACCAGCCATCTGTTTTTGTTCCTGTTTACGTGGGTCAGGTGGAAGGTTCTACAAATGAAAATCATCATTTAGTTGGGGTCTACAGGGCCATCCCCTATGAGGGCTTTTCTACTGTTGTTCTGTGTTTGGAGAGAGGTTTGTTTTCCCTTTTCTTTTTTAATTAAACTCCAGATTTGGCGTTGCTGCCACACAGCTCGCACCATGCTCTGTCCCAAAGTGGGTGATGAGGCACTAGATGTTCGGGCTGGGTCAGTGTCCTCAGCTGACCTGAAGGGAACATCAGGCATTGTTGCATGGCGGCGTCATTTGTGGGAGCTCTTTTCATGCTCCTGCAGAATTATTTGTTTTCATACTGATGTGCATTTTTTAATGCTGTGGATTTCTCTTTCTCTCTTTCTTTCTTTTTTTTTTTTTGCAGTGGAATGCATTTGCAATCAAAATCTCATGTGGTATTTCTGTATCAATAAAGATAGCTGCTTCTGTTGGAGAAGATGGAGAAGGAAGAGAGCGAGTGCTCCTATGGTCCTGCTCTGAGTCCAATGGGAAACCGCTGAGTTCTGGGCCCTACTACCCAGCGTGGGGTCTCTGGGCCACCTGGGGTCACCTTGGAGTCGGTCAGAGATGCAGAAATCTGGGCCCCACTCCCTCTTAGTATCATAGGCTGCAGGTTAACAAGCTCCCCAGGTGATTCCAATACACATTAAGGTCTGCAAAGGACTGTTAGAACTCTGGTCAGCACTTCCCTCAATGGTCCAATAAAGACCATCCCATGAACGCCTGGGTCGCTCAGTTGGTTAAGTGTCTGCCTTCAATTCAGGTCATAATCCCAGGATTCTGGGATCTAGTTCCACATCGAGCTCCTTGCTCAGCAGGGAGCCTGCCTCTTCCTCTGCCTGATGTTCCCTCTGCTTGTGCTGTCTCTCTCTGACAAATAAATAAATAAAATCTTAAAAAAAAACCCATCCCAATCACTAGACTCAAATGTTGCTTATTGCTTTCTCCAAAACCAGTTGCAAATTGTGATACTGTATGTGTCTATTTTGAAACTGAAGTTAATTCAACTTCATTTTTGTTTTTGGTATTCTTTGAGATAATGGAAAATAAGATTGAATCCAACCTTGGGCATTGGTGGCCATGACTAGGAATATTAGAGAGATTATTCATGGCTCTTTCAGAGCAACATCTGTCTCCAATGGGGCCTGGGCCCTCTAGATACATATGGACATTCTTACTGCAGTCACTCTCAAGTGATGGAATAACATACCTCCCTGGGTGGTCTTTGGCTCTAGAATGACTTCCGCAAATGGGCCCATTGTACCTCACAGTGGCATGACCTGCTCAAGTGAATATACATTAAATATTTGGGCGGAAATCCAGAGGGAACTCTATCCCCAAGTGATGTGACTAAGAAATCATTGAACCTCTCAATATCTCAGGTCATGTGATCAACTGGTCCTAGGTTTCCCTGGCCTTTCCTGGTTTTAGCTCTAAAATTCTCTCATCCCAGGAAGCCCTACAGACCTGAGCAAACTCAGACAATTGGTCAGACTTACCTACAAGCAGGGACAGCACATTTAATTACACAAAACTCTGAGTGTTATGGTGGAAATGGTGAAACAAGCTCTGAATTTTATACTTTCTTCAATGCCCAAGCATATGAATTTTAAAAAGTCGCTTAATGATATTGTTTCAACACTTATTTCTTAGAGAGCAGTTGCAAATGATTCCAAGATATGAAACAGGTGTTTCTGTATGGTCTGCTGGATAGAATGAAGAAAAATGTCCTCCCAGATTACCCTACAGATGACGTACCCATTGGTTTCCACTTTCACATGAAAAATACGCTCAGTCACATAGGCGACAGGATTCTATCTGGCCTGTCTGTAATATCCAGAGCCGAAATGGAAACCTCTGTATCATTTCTAGATTCGGGCAAAAATCTCACAATGCTTCATGAAGCAATTAAAACAGGTGTGCATCACCCACATTTGCTGTTTCTGCAAATAGCACACACCCTCATCGGCCAGAAAATTACTCCTGGTGTGGGTCTGGGCAAAAGCAAACAAATGCTTTGGCAAGGCATGGTTTTGTGGCCACCAGCATCTTCGTAGGGGCTTCTGGGTTCCCTTTAGAGAACTGTTGCCTCCTCTGTCAGGGAGGAATTCCACACCCCAAAGATCCTCTAATTTACTATCTTTGCGTTTGGTTCTCATCTTCTTCCACTTTAATGTAGTCCTGGGTTCTAGCAACATAGTGATGTTTGAACTTCCTGTCTTACTTACATAGACCACAGTGATTGCTAGAATGTGAGAGGCCAGGCCTCCACAAATGCCAAAAGACTCGAAAAAAATGGAGTGTCATTTACAATTTTAACTATATAAAAAATACTATGAATGGAAGCTTTAGACTTTTAGGCCAATGGATATCACACTTGATTAGTACCTGAGAAGTATCAGGGAAGTTTGGAAAAAATATTGATGTCTGGGTCCTATGACATAGATTCTGATTTAATTAATCCAGAGTGAGGCCTTGGCATGAAATTTTTAAAGGCCTTCCAGTTGATTTTAATGTGCTCTAGGCTCTCATATAAGAAAATTACTCTTCTATGTTCTCTAATTTAGTGCTATTTATTTATTCCTTCTTTCCTTTGTTCACACATATCTGCTTATTGCCTTCCCATAAATTAATTGATTCATTGATCCATTCATTTACTTAATCCCTTTTGCTTACTTCAGCATTGTGCAGTATTACCTCCAATGAAAGGAGAGAGAACCCTGTGTAGGGTGGTTTTTCTCAGAACCTTGGATTCTTTTAAAGTTATCAGATCCAATGATACCATTCCAGGGTAAATCGTGATCAGAATTTTTCCCTAAGTCTAAGCATAAACTCAGATAAAATATTTTACTTCTTCATCTTCTACCTGCTGTAGATGTACCTGAGGGGTATATAATAAAAAACGCACAAGTTGTTTCTCAACAATATTAAAACAAATTGGTTAAGGTCAACTCTGACTTCTGAACCTAGGCTTGTGTTAATTCTCTACTGATATTCATTAAATGTGCAGTTCAATTACTAACACTTAAAGATGTCATCAAACACAGGGTAATTCATGCTATTTGTAATCATAAAGATGATTCTGAATGCAGTGGGAGAAAATTTATTCCTCATTAACAACTCTGTCATTTTGAAATCTCAGAATATTCTTGGATATAAAATACTGTACTTAGAGATCTCTGCATCATTTTTTTGGGTTGTCATGGAAAGGAGCACTGGACTGAGGGTCCAGTGCTTTCTACAATGCAAATCTTTGTATTTGTATATTTGTATTTGTAATAATCAGATTATTATTTGATTTATTTCTACAAAGAAAATATGGCTATTGTCCTAGTTTGGTGGTGCTCACACTTCAGTGCTAATTTTCAGCATCACCTGAAGGGCTTGTGCAAATACAGAGCACTGGGCCTCCCACAGAGTTTCTCATTCAGTAGGTTGGTGTGAGAGGTAAAAATGTGAGGCGTGCACTTTGAGAACCATTCCTTTATACATACACCTCTGCAGGCTTCCTGGTTCCTTGTGCTTTTTTTCTTAAGGTGAAGCCTGAGCCCAGCAGCACTGATGTCACCTGGGAGCTTGTCAGAAACTCAGAATTTCTAGATCTATTGCGTCAGAATCTGCATTTTAACAAGACCCCTGGGTGATTTTTACGCTCAGTAAAGTTTGAGGATCGCTGGTCTAAGCCCAAATCCTCACTCTTCAATTTCTGGGTCCACGTCTCCTTCTCTTGAGCCACCTTCTGCCAGTTTCCTTATGTCTCTATCGCACTAGCCCACTTTTCCTTGATCCTTCTATGTATGCTCTTATGGTTTTAAGGTTTCATAAATGATATTCCCTCTGCGTGAACTGACTTTCCCCTTTCTTTGATTGACGGGCTCAATTTATCCTTCAAGACGTGGCTCAGACTTCCTTTTCTGGGAAGCTTGTCCTGATTTCTCTCTGCAGACTATTTCTTGCATCTCTGCCCTGTCACTTACATCATTGTATTATAATTACCTGTTTAATTGCATATTCCTCCCTTTGCATTATCAGCTCTCCAAGAGCAGTGATATGTGTCTTAACCGTTTCTCTACCCACATTCATCAAGCATAGAGTATGTGCTCAATAAACATGGCATGAATGAATGGTTCAAGAAATTGTGACACTTGGTGCACCTGGGTGGCTCAATCGGTTAAGTGTCTGCCTTCGGCTTGGGTCATGATCCCAGGGCCTTGGGATCGAGCCCCATGTTGGGCTCCCTGCTCAGTGGGGAGTCTGCTTCTCCCTCTCCCTCTGCCTGTTACTCTGCCTACTTGTGCTCTGTCAAATAAGTAAGTAAAATTTGAAAAAAAAAAAAAAAAAAGAAATTGTGTCACTTTGGTTAAGATACAACATCTTTGAGTCTGTTTACTCATTTGTAAAAAGAGGGGATAGACTACGGAATCTCTAGCTGCCTCCCTGCCATCAAATCTATGGCTTTCTCTATAATTCCAAGTTATTTGAAATTTTCTACAGATATTTATCAAGCAAATACTGAGTGCTGAGCATGTGGCTGTAGGCAGGACAGTGATCATGGCCCTTTGCCCTCGTGGCCTTTCCAATCTGCTGAGAGAGACCATAAACAAGTCCTAACAAAAACAACTTATTTTCACTTGGGTTCAGTGCTTCTCAGAGGATACGAAGGGTGTTATGGCTTATATAAGAGGGGAAGTTAACCCAGTCAGAGAACCTAAGCTCTTCTTACATTATTCCCACTAATATTTTATGAACCCCCCAAAAAGAAGAAAATGTACTAACTTTCTATATATGGCTCTTGGACAATATCTTGATAGGTCCAGGAAAATTATAAGCTAAGAAAATCAGCTAAACTAATGAAATGGGCCCAACTAGAATCTTCTCTGATTCTTAACTGTTATATGGCTTTCTAAGTGAAAAGACTTTGGAATACAGCAAACAATCTAGAAACTATGCCAACAAATGGGGGCAGTGATGGAGCTACTGTGCATGGTTGGGTGTAGGATCTGGCTTAGTGAAAGGGACGCTCAATCAGGCAGAAGGAGCCAAGGGTTCTTGTCCTGAGTCTCCTGTGAAAAACTCTGAAGACTGAGACTCGGTGTTCTCAGTTGTGGAATAGTAAGGATGAATTGATGCTTTGTAAAAGCAGATATCTTCCCAGGGACTCAGAAAGCTGCCAGCCCCTCTGTCAGACAGTGATGATTTTCAGAGGACGCAACTGGGTGTTTCCTTGGCGGCACAACTATTCATTCTGGAGCCACTTGAGTAAATTAAATTGTCTCTTCCCATTCCTCCACAACTGTCCCTTCCGGCTGATGGGATTGGAACAGTCTGAACGTGGGAGATGGGAGTTCAGCCTTGCAGACAGCGTCACTGGGACAGACTGTGGCAAAACCGAGCAGGAAGGATCCCTCCTCCCTCGGATGCGTTCTTCATTTTCAGTACAAGATCAGCTAAGCTGCCATTCAGCGGTTGCAGGAAGAGATATATCATCTGAAGAAGCCGAGCCAAATATTTGATTTGGATGATTATGCTGCAGGTGTCTCATCAGACCTGCAGTGCCTGGATTACTAATTATTTTTCCTCAACCTAGTGCCTCTTGCAGGGAAGGCAGAGCATGGCAGGAATCATGAGGGATGGCTCTAATAAATGAGGCCCTGGACAGCTGATGACAGGGGCTGGCTGGAGAAGCAGGAACAGTAAAGACAATGCAATCAGTGGGCAGAGAAGAGGGTGGGCCCCATCAAACAGTTAGACTGGGAGGAGTGGAAATAGGAGCTATCGATGACCACCTTGCTTGGTTCAAGGAAAAGAGCCATCATTTATAACATTGAGCCATAAAGGGCCACTCGCGACCACAGAATCCTCACGTAGGCACTTAGATGCCATCCAGAATACTTCAGTTTTCATATACCTTTTAGTGTCTGGTGACATGAAAGAGCTAACGTAGCTTTCCAAGCTGCCCAGATCTCTTATGGCAAAAAGATAATTTCCCGCCAAAGTCTCTTTGCTGCATATAAAGCATATTCATGTTTGTTATTTTCTTTCAGCCTCCCAACAAAGTGAGAGATACTTAATTATCTTGATTTTGACAAAGGAAAGTGACAAGGGCTTAGTACTAGAGACTAAGTGATTTTCTGTGTGACTAAGGTCACACAGCTGGGAAATGTTAGGACCTCGGCTGGGTCCCTCTGAGCCCAAGACCAGGACCTTTCCGGGTGCCATCTGGCCTCGCTTGGGCTGTAAGAGTCTTTAAGATCTTTTGGGGTGAGAGGGTCAGAGTGAGAAGGTTCATTCCCATGACAGCCAGTGGGCTCTCAGCTTCTAGATTCATAGACTACCTCAGTTCTTCCAGACCTCTGTCTTTATGAAATGGCCACATATATGTGGACAAGCATAGACCTGTCCCTGCATCTAGAATATATGATTAAGTACAATCTATACACTGATGATGTCCAATCTTATGTCTTTAGCCCAGATTCCTTTTATTTTACTGTATTTTTTTTTTCGAGATTCAAGTGCATATGTCTAGCTACCTACTGGACTTGACTCTTACATAGTCAATGAATCCATGGCCACAAGCCCCAAAGCCCCAAAGCTGTTCTTTTCTCTGCGTTAATGGGACTGCCATACTCTAACTTTATCAAAACAGAAAATTGGTTTAATTCTTCCCTGTCACTCAGCACACCCTTTGCTTCTCACTGGAAGGGTCAACGTCCATGGCATGGGCACGGGTGACCCGTGTAGTCACAAAGAACCCTGTGCCCAGAAGGACCACATCCTTGGGGTTTAATGCTCTGCCACTGCTGTCCTGACACTGTTCATATTTTTCTTTGAACCTGTGTTTTATGGAGCTTGATAGGACAGGGAAGTAGGATGGGTGGGGTCATGGGTAAGGGCATATACACCCATCCACCAAGCAGTGGGGCCAGGCTCTGGGCTCCTGTGAGGATCTCCACATGCCCGGAGAATATTCCCATGCCCAAGGAAGAACTACATTCACTAGCAAATAAAACACACTCTGCCAGCTTGAGAGCACTGCAGGAAAAAAGGAAAAAGCTTTTTCCCACCTTTTGAACAAGGAATCCATCATTTGCATTTTGCACTGGGTGCCACTGATTATGTTGCTTGTCTTGCTAACCAGTTGTAAAGTCTTAATTATTCTACCCCCTCTTCTAAAACAAAACAAAACAAAACAACACCCAAACAATCGAATCTATTGCATATCTTGAATCTATTTCCTTCTGTTCTTATTGTCACAGTCTCATTCAGGAAATGATTCCTTTCACTGAAATTATTACAACAGTTTCCTCTCTGGCCTTCTGGTCTCCAGGCTTGGCCCCTCCTCCCGTGTTCTCTTCTGCATGATGTAGCCAGAGTCATTTTCCTAAACAGCAGCTCTTATTCTCTCACCACTGTGAAATGACCTCAACCCCACCCCAGATGGCTCTGTATTACTCTTGGGATAAATGTCAAACTCCTTAATAATGTTTAACGAGGTCCTTTATAAGTTGTTTTCTACTTGTGATGGCTAATTCTATGTGTCACCTTGGCTTGGCACCCAGACATTTGGTCAAACATCAGTCTAGATATCACTGTGAAGGTATTTATTAGATGAAATTAACACTGAAATCAGTAGACTTCAAGGAAAGCACAGAATGGGTGGGCCTCATCAAAGCAGTTGAAGGTCTTAAAAGAAAAAAGACTGAGATCCCCTGAGAAAGAAGGAATTCTGGCTCCAGACCATCTTTGGACTTGACTGCAACATTAACTCTTTCTTGGATTTCCTACCTCCAGGCCAACCCCATGCGTTTGGACTTGCCAGCCTCTATAATCACATAAGCCAATTCCTCAACATCTCTCTCCCTCTCTCAAATTCCTTTAAAGCCCCATGTTTCCCTCACCTCCAGATACTTGCCATTTTCGTTTTTTGTGAAAGGAATACTCTTATTATTCTCAATTTATTAACACTTACCTCCAATTCTGGGCTATGGGCCTATCTTAAATTCCTCCAATCACTAAATATTGACCATCTTCTTGACTATCCCCTTCACTGAGCTGTACACTCTATAGGAATAGGAACCATGTATATTTTGTTAAGACTTTTATCCCCAACATGATATACTATCTGGCTTAGTAAGGAACTTTGCATGAACGAGCAAATTAAAAAAATTAGTCAATGCAAAGGGGCATAGCTGTTAGAAAGAATGACAAATTCACACAACATTTGGCATTAATGTGGCCCTCAAATGGCAAGATCTCATACACCCTCCTTACAAGGTTTGTTTTAAGGAGATATTGGCAGTCTTGATGATGCTAGCTAAAATTTCGACCTGATAACGAAAAAAATAAATGGATCCTCCACTAATTGCCTTATCTCTTTTAAAGCCTGAGGGTAGCCGTGAAGCAACATTAAAGGATTAGATTATATTTGATGGTCTGTGAGGGCTATCATTACTGATTAAGAGTCAAATCTCCAATGTTTTCTTTGTGCCTGGAGTACTCCATTATGGATCAAAGAAAATCCACAAACACAAACAAATAACCGTATTTTCTGGGAGGATAAAGAGATCCATTAAAAGAGTAGAAAAAGGAGAATCTGAAGTAGTAAGTTCAGTTCCTATGGTTCAACCTTGACAAGTGTGGGACTCAGTCAGCCATCCCCTTATGTCGAAAGAATCACCAGTGCCGACAAGGAACCTGCAGTACGTACCCATCGCTAATATGCCAACAAGGCCTGTATCATGACCACCCCCGGTGTAGTGAAAGTGAAGTGTAGGAGGCTACCACAAAGTCTCCTGGATCCAAAGAAGGGGCCAGTGTCCAGGCACTGTTTCTTTAAGTACCGGAGCCATTTTCCTATGAATTAGTGACACATGGGACCGGGACATGGATGAATGTCCACAGTCTCTTCAGAGATAGCGTTTCCCTCTAAAATCTGTTCTTTCAACCCAAAAGGGTGGGTTCTAGGCCTCTCGGGGTGTGCCCCGGTCTTGGTGTCCCGTGAAACGGTGCAGTGCGTGGCTGGTGGGACGCAAGGTTACTTTTGGTTCCACAGCGACACCTTTCCTCCTGCCTGCCGTCTGCCGCTGTTCTGTGACTGCCTGCCTCTCGCTCCGTAATAAATAGGTTTGCTACTTCTGCCGATGCAGCCGCCAAGGCAATTGCCCCCTCTCCGCGATGTGAGCCTCCCTCCCCACCCATACTTCACCCCACAGGCTGCCTGGCAGAGGCAGGGGGCAAGATGCACAGCGTAATAATTTCCATCCACTGCTGAGCTGAGGGATAACAGATGGATAGGTTTCCTCGTGCAATTTCCACTTCACTTGGTTTGGATATAAAATAGCAGAAGGGTGGTTTCTTCTTGTGCAATTTTCAAGCAGATGAAACCGGGGGGCGGGGTGGGGGGCGCAGCGGTCTGTGAGGCTGGGAGGAAAGTGAGGGACCGGATGGTCCTTTCAAGAAAGCCAACTGAACAGGATGCCCTGAAAGCCCGATGAAGGACCCAGACTTATTTTTGCTGCTAGATAGGAGTCAGGTCTTTCTTCCAAAGCCGCCTGCTCATCCCTACCAGGCATGGCAAAGGCGATGATCCTGGGAGGCCAGACAGTCTGTTGTTCATGTTGTTATAGTGTTATGGTGATTGCAGTACAAATTCTCAGGGTGGAAAAAAAGGTATAATGACAGATTGTGTGATTATACCCATACTTATAATTAAGCTGTTACAATACAGACAAGCGCCTGCTCTCTAATGTCACCAACAGAAACCTCTTTGCTTGGAAAGGAAAGTGACTCACTGGCAATTAGGAGGAGTTCCCTCCAGGACCTCATTTTCAAACCTTATGAACACTCCAGTAGGAAGATGTGTTGCTTGCTTGAATTACAGGAAAAAGTACCGAGATCCAGGAGCGACCACCTGATCTCCAGGTACAGGATATGGTACTGGTTAGAGGAGGAATTATTACCCCCACAAATAACCTCATTGCAATGCATAAAGGACTTGGCTCCTGCAAAGCACTTGATCATAGTGTTTATATCCAGCTCTGTGGGGCAAGCTGACTCTGCGGTTTCCATTTTAGGCCTGACAGAGAGTGTGAGAGGGAGAGAGAGAGAGAACACCCAGCAGGCAACAGAGCGAGCTAGTGTCCAGCTGGGCCTCCTGGCCACCTGCCAACATGGTGACTTCCACTGGCTGTCGCTTGCCTGGTGGTAAAGTGGGTGGTTTCTGCCTGAATAGTCCTCAAAACCCCAGACGGACTGTGTTCAGTTTTTCCAGTTAACTTGGAATTTTTCTTAGTTCCAAGGGAGTCAAAGGGGCTCATCCTTCTTCTTCTTTTGTTTTCCCCCCTCCACTCCTCTTTGATGGCTAAGTCTCATTTCCTTTCCTCTGCAGCCATCTTTCCTGCTAGATGCAGCTACAAGGAGGCTGACCACTGTTACCCACAAGTATGTGCATGGGATTCTATTCAGGTAATCCATAACGCAACTGATGTAAAAACTCTTCAGTGATAAATGTCTTCCTCTGTGTGGCAAGTGGCTGTTGTGAGGTTTGCACACGGAGCCCCTCGTTCCCTGGTGTGTGTGAACTTGGGGTTTCCCTTGGAAAGGGCTTTCATTTGAGGAAGTAAACACTGTGAGGCAATTATTTGAGTTCATTGATGGTCTTCTTGGAAGCTGTGTACTTTCTCTTTATACCATATCCGCAATTCTAGGTAATACCTGTCCATGTCCAGAGAGACACCTTAAAGACTAATTAGTTAATGATGTTTGCGACGTGTCTTGAAGACATGAGGCACACGACAAGTGATAAGAATGACTGATACCATATTCACATAAAAATCATTCTTAGTTGCCAATGCTTGAGGAAATCACCCGGAATTAATTTCATCAACACAGAGAACACATGATTAATACCAAGTATTTCTGAATTTTAAAGAACGACCACGTGGTTGAAACATTGAGGGGGAAATTGTGGAAGAAATATACAATAGAGCTGAGACTTGACGGGGAAACTATCAAAGGGAGAGGGAAAAAACAGGAGTATTCCGGGGGGTCATTTCCAAAGCTATTGGAGAGGACATTTATAGATTTTCCTTCCTGGCGTCCTTTCCCTCTTCTGATGGCACCTGCACCTCCTTTTGGAGGATCTCTCTCTCCTGTTCCTCTCAGGCTAGTTCGAATGGGGATGGCCTCTACCTCCCACCTAAACCAGTCAGGAAATCTTGCCTATGTGGCCTAAATGACTTGTTCAGAGACTGCCCTGTGACACAAGGAGCTCTAATCAGAGGAACCCCCAGCCCTTGTGTCGGAACTGTTAGTAACAGAACATCCTGAGTGATGGGGGGCAGAGAGGATAACTCTGCAAGGCCAACCCATAGCAAAGGACATAATAAAATACCGAGTCCTCTTCTTTGTGTCTTCCTCAATTTCTTTCATGAGTACTTTATAGTTTTCTGAATACAGATTCTTTGCCTCTTTGGTTAGGTTTATTCCTAGGTATCTTATGGTTTTGGGTGCAATTGTAAATGGGATTGACTCTTTAATTTCTCTTTCTTCTGTTTTGTTGTTGGTATATAGAAATGCAACTGATTTCTGTGCATTGATTTTATATCCTGATACTTGACTGAATTCCTGTATGAGTGCTAGCAGTTTTGGAGTGGAGTCCTTTGGGTTTTCCACATAAAGTATCATATCATCT
>LNAC01000738.1:77312-115264 GCA_002007465.1 Ailurus styani
TTAAAAAAAAAAATACCGAGTCCTGATATAAACTCATTTGAGTCCTGTATTCAGCCTGGACCTTCAGTCTCATGAAGCAAGAGTTTCCTTTCTCACAAACAAAATTTAACCTAGCACTGAGTTTGGGTTTTGGTTGCTGGCAACTCAAAGAGTCTGAACTAAAGTAGTTCTCATCAACCTTGTACTTGGGAGTTTAGTTCCAAATTCAACATGGTTGAGGCTGTTTGGTCCCCTGAACCGCCTTTCTCTCATTGCTATCCTTCCCATGAAAGCTTGGTTACATTCAGGGACAGCATCCTCACTGCTTGTCCACCATATGCAAGGTGTTGGGAAAGATACAAATATAAAGAAGACGTGTTCCCCATTTTCAAAATGTATGGTCTAGTTTGGAGCATATGTATTCAAAGAAAGATCATGTATATTAAAAGGAATCTCAGTCATTGATTTTAGGATTCGCAGATGTGAGAATGACTACAGGTGTCTGGGAGAGGTATCATGAAAGCAATGGAATCTGAGCAGAGGTGTAACCACTCTGGAGAGGACAGTAGAATCCAAGATTGGGGAATAAAGCATTCCAGCCAGGAGGAGCAGTGTGAGCCAGGAGGGGCAGAAGATTCCTGGACAAGGAACAGTGGAATAGTGGATGTACCTTAGTCTCCTGAAAGCCAACAAGGAGAAATATGGTTGGAAAAATTAATTTAGCCCAGATTGTGGAGGATCTTTGTACCAGGCCTGGGAGTTTGACTTTATCCTTGAACAGTAGATGTGTGGAATCTTCCAGTCAGAGAAGACAATTATAGCTGCACATAGACTTAAGGGGAAGAGAGGTGACAGCACCTGAGATCTCTTTGGAGATTATCACCATTATTGCCACAGTCCATAAGTAAGAGACAATGAACTCTTCAACTGGTGACCAAGACGGTATACATTGGAAAAGAGGCTGGGATGAATGGAGAAGCTATCACAATATCTTTATTGAGTACAGAGGACTCGTTTCAGCAGCTGATTGGATGTGGAAACAAGGGAACATCGTGGTTTTTAATCTGGATCGTGGGAAGATGTCATGCCATGAACAAAATTAGGAAATAGGGCATTGTGTGGGTGAGGCAGCTCTGTGTTCTTAACTCTCCCAGAATTTCCTTCCCTGTGGTTTTGGACGAGTGCTGGCCACAAGGCACGTGTCCCATGAGCCCTGAAAGTGGAAGTGAAACAGAGCATACATATTTTATGCTCTGAATTTTGGTGCAGGTTGTCAGAACTGTGGCAGGTCACTGATCTGTGTGTACCTGGATATACACCTCTTCCTCCTCCTCTTGCCAGATACTCTGCAGCTTCCTCAAGGTCTAGGCCAACCACAAATGCACTTGGGGGGAAGGACACTGGATTCTGTTGCAAATGACCCATGGTAGCACTTGGAGGTGGTAAGAGATTGATGTGTGAGTTCTCGTTCATCCCCGTGGTTATCTTTGCCTTTGACCACACCTAGCTCTCTTTTTCCAACTGCCAATCTGGCTGACCCCTACGACTTCAGGCTCAACACCAGGCACAGAATCAAGGGCACAACAGACACTCCTCTACCAGCTCTCATGATCAAGGAAGGTCTAAACCCGACACTATATCCTTTATTCCACATGTGCTCATAGAGGTTCTCCTTCTCTGATTCAGTGGGATCAGGAAATCTGAATCCATTCCCTTTACACCTGTGGAACTTGAGATGTTGGTGGCACATTCAGGTAGAAATGCATATCAAAGGCAGGTGGAATAATGGCTATGGATTTGGGGAAGGCCATCAAGACTAGAGAGAGAAACCAGACGGTCTCACGCACAGAGACCGTAATCAAAGCTGAATGAAGCTGTGGAGGCAGAGAGTATAAATAGAGGAGAAGACCAAGGGCAGAACTTCGAACGGTGCCTACACTGCCAGCCAGAAGGAGCAAAAAGAGACAGGGAAGTAACCTAAAGTTAACAAAGAAGCCAAATGAGACCAAGGAGAGCACAATTACAAAACTTTGAAGAAAAGGTCTCTGGAGAAGGTGATTATGCAAAGTTATAGCACAAAGGACAGGCACTCTCTTTTTTGTATTGTTGAACTTAGCATTACAGAGGAAACCTTGGACATTATTTAGTTCAACTCTCTCAGTTTACAGGAGAAAGAACGGAGGCCCTTGAGACCTTTCTGGAGGTCGTGGAGCTATTCTGGAGCAGAATGAGAAAGAAAATCCAGTTCCCCGGCTCGTGTTTTAATGCTCTTGCTACTATACTGTTCTTCCTCTTCTTGTTCCTGATGCTGGTAGAATCAATGAGACAATATTGAAAAACATTGAGTCCCTGGGAGGAAAGATTTAATGATAATGCTGACATAAATTTCAATATTACCTTGTCTCTAAGGTACACAAAGCACTTTACATAGACTGTTCTTTCTGAAAAGAGTTGTCTGCCACAGGAAAGTGACAAATGCTTTTATGAATCTTTTACGAACAGAGAAACTGAGTCATGCAGTGGTAGCCTTCTTTGTGCAATAACTGCAATGCCTGTTGAAAGCGAGCATGCCTTTAGCGTTCCTGACAATGAGGTTACGTGAGCATCACTGACGTTTCCCCATCCAACAGTTATTTTTTGAAAGAACAGACTCCCCACCCCACCTCCCTACAGTCACAGCAATAACTGCATGGCTTGTGAAACCTGTTTCCTTGCCTTATACTTACAAATTCATGTGCGGTCTTCAAATTTTCATATAATGATATGCACTGGGAGCCTAGTAGGTATGCAAACAATATCCTTGACTTAAGTACACCCAGGGGTGCTCCCTTGCTTCTGTGATCTACAGAAATGGGGGCTGTGAATGAATCCTCAAAATAATTTTTTTACATCCTTTTTATCAGTAGCTTCAACACACCCCAATGCAAATGCCTGGGAATGTCAGCAAAGCAGCAGTTGACTGAATTGAGTTTCATTGCCTGGACAGTGGTCTGGATATTTGGTTAAAACGTGCTCACTCATCAACGGTGGTGGGTCAGATGGAGTGAAATGAAACAGAATGAGCGCTGGAGATGCGTAGGGGGGAGCAGAGAGCCCAGTGGACAGCAGCCTGGGAATGACAATGAACCGTGAGAGTTACCATATGCCCAAGGGCCACATCCATTTCTCCTGATTGGCTCTTACACTTATCAGGCTGTGTAAGAGTTTAGGAGAAAGACCACGTTTAAAGTTTGTACTGTGTGCCAGATACTTTGTACCTGTTCACGCTTACCAGGGACTACAGACAAGGTACTTGGGGTCGCTTCCCTAATCTCTCTCTGTGGGTCTATTATCTAATCACCTGTCTGTCTATCTACTTAGTTAACTTACAAATATAGAAGGCAGCTGGCAAAAATGCCAAAGTTTAGTCAAAAATGTCTGCTAAAGATCAGTCGGGAGGGGGGTTGCGGATACAAAGGCGCTGCTGTCTGGAGAAGGGCTCCCTCTCAGCGAGCACAAACCGGAAGCCCATCCACAAAGGCAGGCCACCCCTTCGTGGCTGTATCGATTTCCTTTCTCGCACGAAGGAGGTTTACCGCTGTCCCATGTGCGTGCGGCGCAGCCATCTCCGCAGTGTGTTGCTGGGAGGGGAGGATCGTCATCACCCCTGACTGGTCCCCTTTCTCTCTCTCCCATCCTTTGTGTCTGCAGTTCAGACCGCCTTTTGTCATTCTTGCCAGTGGAGTTTTCAAAAGCAAGAATCTCGCTTCCTCTGGCCACTCGGAGAGTGTACAGTATATTTGATGTCTGGAACATCAAACAAATGCTTGTGCTCACAGTGCAGAAATAATCCCAGACAAAAGAAGACTGTGGCCATGTGGAGAATACGAAAGAAATGGGGATGGGAAATTACCAGTCAAGTCAAAGAAGAGGCTGTTTCACCAACTCGGTTCACCCGTGAGAAATGGGAAGTGTGAAGCTGTCAGGACTCTGCTCAGAGCACGCTGCCCCCAGCCACCATGGACGGTGACCGTGCCAAGGGAGGCCGCCGCTTGTCAGAATCATTAGCTCACCCCTGTACCTTCTATGCAGGCAGGGTCTCGAGTGGTCTCATAAATGCTCGACACGTGGGCACGACCATTTAGTTGTGAACACATAATTGCTCCCTGCCTGCTCCCCCGACCCCACCACCTGCCCCAGGAAGAAACTGATCCAGATCTAGTTTTCTTTTTTTTTCTTAATAAAAATTTTTATTCATTTATTTATTTGACAGAGAGAGATCACAAGTAGGCAGAGAGGCAGGCAGAGAGAGAGAGGAGGAAGCAGGCTCCCTGCTGAGCAGAGAGCCCAATGCGGGGCTCGATCCCAGGACCCTGAGATCATGACCTGAGCCGAAGGCAGAGGCTTTAACCCACTGAGACACCCAGGCGCCCCATATCTAGTTTTCTAATATAAACCCAGGCGTCTCATTATCCGGGGAAGCAGAGTTCAATGTTCTTCGTTCTTTCTC
The DNA here is from genome assembly GCA_002007465.1 of Ailurus styani. Classification (NCBI taxonomy): domain Eukaryota; kingdom Metazoa; phylum Chordata; class Mammalia; order Carnivora; family Ailuridae; genus Ailurus; species Ailurus styani. The sequence goes on from LNAC01000738.1 coordinate 81,781, forward strand.
TCCCTTTCTGGGCTCCTTCCTTTTCCTGAGCGCTTCTCCCTCTTTACTGGGCTCACAGAGAGGCCCAAAAGTTGACAGAGATCCATGGGGTTTTCTCCTCAGCACCTGGCCCCTGGCCCCTCTTTCCTGCCCCCACCTGCTCCTCCCTTCCCCGGTGCTCCAGCTGCCTCGGTGATGCAGCCCTACCTAAGAGTTAAGGGGTGAATTAATTGGAAGAGGAGGGCAGAAAAGCCAGGGCAGGGAAAACCGTGCAAATCAAAGGGTTTAACTTCCCCGAGGGCTGCTCTCGGGACTGAGGCACGCTCACAATAGCAGTTCAAGTTCACCTTGTGTGAAGGGAAAGAGGTGTTTTAATGGCTCTGTAGCAAGAGGGGAGGAGAGAGAAAGAAGGATAGAAAATCAAAAGAGAGAGAGAGAGAGAGAGAAGGGAATATAGAGAGAGGTGCAAATCCAAATGTCGATGTGTAGACATAGTGAGGAGAGCCTGCTGGCTGACAGGGTGATTTATTGGATTCTTCCAGTTAATCACTGCCGGCCTGTGGCCAAACGGATCTCCAGCAAAGCTGAAAGGCAGCGGAGGGAAACAGGCTTATAAGCATAAAGCCGCATAATGGTGTTCAATGAAGTGTGAGACTTTTAGTTCAGTCTCGCTGAGCCGGCCGCACCGCCGGAATGTCAAAGAGGGATTGTGGGTGGAAAAATTATGGATTTAAACTGCTAGCTGTAAATGAGGTCAATATGTCTGGTTCATAAACAGTCCGAGCCTATTCCAAGAATGCAGTGAGGGGGAAAATTAGCGTGAAGCCAACACTGTAGACAAACCTCATTGAGATATAATTGCAGCTATAAATACAAGCGAAAAGCTTACCGAGTGCAATAAAATACAGACACGCTTTTTTATTCCCCCTTCTTCTTCCTTCTTTGAATCTATGCATTTGTTAAGGGTTGTGCATCCCTAATGCCCCCCTCCATCTCTCCCTCCCTCTCCTAGTGACACCCAGTGTTGCAATTAATTGAGTGTTCTTGATCTCCCATTCCATTTTATTCAGGCAAGATTGGAAAAAATCAAAAGAGCACATCTAAAGCATTTTCTTCCCTTTTGCTTTTCTATTTGAATCAGGTTGAAATGTGTGGGAAAAAAAAAAGCAGCGCTTATTTTTTACGAAGGGGGAGAAATCCAAGTAAAAAGCCTTTTTAAACTAATACATCTGTTAGATGATTTGAATCTCCATTTAATGAAGGGACATCAAAGGCACCTACAGGATCCTATGGTGGGGATTCTTTCAAGGGCTACCTGATCTCGGCTCATGAAACACTGACTCAAAATTAATATATTTTCTTCTTCTTCTTCTTCCCGTTTCTTAAACTCCGATGGCTCTCATTACTGTATTTTGTACTCGAGCTCAAAGGACAGAGGACAGACATTAGCAAACTTGCTTCGCCCAGTTTAAAAGCCGATACAGTAATAAATTGAAGTCTAATAGCTCTGGTCAGGCTGTCTTTCCCCCTCAACCAATTGATTTAAATGGCAGTAATTTGGCCAGCGAGGCTAGTCCTGTTTAAATTAAACCCATTAATATAATAGCACAAGTCCTGAATGAAATCCATCTGCAGAAAAGGCTCCACTGGTCAGTAGTTTCATAACTGCCAGGGGATGTCCTGAAACACCCACAGTCGTATAAACAGGAATTACAGATTGCAGGCAGGACCCGGGAAAGCAAGAGAAGGAGACAGAGACAGAGAATGCGGGATAGAAACAAAACAGTGTGAGGGCACGCACTCAAAACCAGGGAGAAACCGACCTGAAGTTTTCGAGGGAAGTGACCTTGGTTATTAGTAACAGTGAAAGGTTGATTGGGGGGGGGGGGGTGTGGGGGTCCTCGGCATCCTTCTTCCCTTCCTCCCTCCTGTCTCACTAGGGAGACGTTTTTCCCCTTGAACTCTTCTGCCTGGACCTCACGGCCCAAAAAGCCAGAAACAATTTCTTCGATGCAGCGACATGGCCCAAAAGGACAAAAATCATTTCTTCTAAGCAGAGAATGTGATCTTTTCAGCTGAAGGTGCACACGTGCGTGTCGTGTGAGACTGGTTTCGAGACGGTGTCCCTGCCACGTCCGCGTTCGGTTCCGAGGCAGTTGACACGAAGGTGGTCCAGGGAGTGCCGTCTGATTTGGGAGTCGGGAATGCAGCTGCCACTTCCACTGCTGGGTCGGAGTCTGTGGGGAAACCCGAGCGAACTGGCTGCCATCTGTTCAAAGGGAAAAGACGCTTTCGAGACAGATCAGGGAGAGCGTGGACCGGGGAGCTGTGGAATCACGGAGACTTCGGCAGGCGTGCGCATCTGAAGGTGACAGTAAAATAATGCCATGCATGTTCACAGGTGGCCGATGAAAGTTTAATTGCTTTACAGGCACACTCGGAAGCCAACAATTCAGAAGCCAGAGGGAGGTGGCACGGGTCTGACAGCAGGACTAGGGCTTGGGGTCCGGGGGCTCCAGGTTCAAGTTTGTCTGTCGTTTATCAGCTGGGAGTCATAGGCAAAAGCCTCAGTCTGAGTTTGTTTTCTCATTTTAAAAAAGTGTATCTGTGGGAGTACTTGTTCTGTATTCCTTATAGATTGTTGCTGCCATCAAATGAGAGAGTGCACGGAAAAGTATTCGGTAATCTATAAAACCTTGAAGAGTGGAAGACAGTAGTACTCGTCATAGTGGCCTAATTAGGTTTATTAACAAGGCGCTCACTTATGACATGAGGGAACTTGCATGATTCACGTGACCTTCATTGGACGCTCACCATCTTGGGGATGAGGTGATAGGGTCTCTCACACATGTGAGCTAACTCCTTACGCAGTCATGTGAAGTAAATATTATTATCCTTCATTTTATAGGTGAGGACACCTGCGGTTTGGAGAATTTGGGTCACAGCTCGCCACTATTTCAATAAGAAATCGTGGAGATAGAATTTGAATCTAATTCTTCTACATTCAATTTTAATGTTCTGTGAGGACATGTGGTGTTCCCATTCATCAGATTTACCACCCTATTTTTTTTTTTTTACTCAACCATTTGTGCTTAATTTAGCCCAGTGGACCACAAGTCAGAATGCACCTTAAAATCACAAATATACTTATTTGTTCATTTGTTTGTGTTAAATAATGATATTTGGGCCCACCCCAGAGTTTCAGATTTGAGAGCTATGTTGAACCCAGGGTGAGAAACACTGGCTTAGCCTATCAAGAAAGGAAGAATCGAAATGAGTATCTCACCACTCCTTCCAAGCTTTGTGTGTTGTTCTGTGTGATTAAAACACATACACATATACACACACAGTCACACACAAGCACACAGAGTTTACAAACAAGGAAAAAACTACAGACTGCTGTGACGGCTTCCATAACTCAGTCTTTCAAAAGCAAAACAACAGGGTAACTGTAGACCTTCCCTACAAACGCCTTCTTTCCCTTAGGCACTGCTCAGCTAAGACAATACTGCTTATCCTCTTAATGTGGATAACACGAGGCTATACCACAAAGCAGAAAGGTCTAGCCTCTGCGTGGCAGACCTTCACAATCACCACAGTCAGGTGTGTTGTGCAAGTGATGGTAGGCAAGGCACTCAACAGGTGAGGGGCCCGCAGCAGCAGCGGAGGGCACACTGGCCTCCGCGTTAAACTGATCTGGGGGGAAATTTGTTTGTTTGTTTGTTTCCTCTTCTTTTACGGAGTGATAAACACAGCTCCTATGCCACCTGGTTAGCACTAGATATCTCCTGGCGTTATTATGGCAGAACTGATCCCTCTCTGAGAAGTATCAGCCAAAGAACACCAGAAATCTAAAGGGTCAATCTCTCAGATACATAGTACGTAGCATACAGATTCTAGAATGTAGGCAGAATAGATAGTTTTAATCCATACTTCACTTGTAACAGAATAGGAGATAGGTGACTTGCCCACGGTCATAGAGCTAAACTACATTACAGCTGGGGCATGTTCATTTTTTTTTTAAGATTTTTTAATTTATTCATTTGAGAGACAGAGAGAGAGAGAGTGTGTGTGTGTGTACGAGCAGGGGGAGGGGCAGAGGGAGAGGGAGAAGCAGGCTCCCCACTGAGCAGGGAGCCCATTGCAGGGCTCGATCCCAGGACCCTGGGATCATGACCTGAGCCAAACGCAGACGCTCAACTAACTGAGGCACCCAGGCGTCCCAAGGGGGGCATGTTCATTCTTAAACAAGACTTAACTGAGTGCCTTCTCTATCCCACGCAGTGTTTCCAGTCCTGGGACACCTGCTTTCACGGAACTCACATTTTTGTTGGGGAAAGACAGACAACGAGGCACTATTAAACAAATGTATAATACGCAAAGGGTGCAAAGTGCTATGAAGAAAATTAGCAGGGTCTGGAGACCAGGATGATGACCGATGGCAGGGATATCCTTTCTGATGAGGTAGCATTTGAACAGACCTGAATAAGTGAGGGAGGCAGCTTGGGGAATAGCCTTTCGGGCAAAGGATCAGCAAGTACAAACTCCTGGAGGCATGGCTGTGCTTGTCTGTGTAGGGGGTTCAAATTTAGTTTCTTAATCGAAGGCTTGTATTCTTTAAATTATTCAGTACAGTCGCATGGGTGCCATATATCCTGGCACATAGTGTCTCCTCATTGTCTCAATTTGTGTCCATAATCTGGGTATATAAAGCTTGTCCTGCTAGGGAACAGACAGGAGCGCACACCCCTCTCCCTACCTGTGAAGGTTTCCTGGGAGGAAAAGAGGACGCAGGAAAATCACTCACATGGCCTGGCATGGCCGTGGATCAGCGGGGGCAAAGAACCATCTTGCTCTCCCCTGCCTCTCTTCTCTGCCCCCGGTTATATGCAGCTCATTATCAAACCAGAAGATTTTGCTTCCTTTTATGAGCTTTACTCATGGGTGGACTGGTTTGCTATGGAGCCAGTACAGAGGTTCAAAAGCCACAGAAAGCCTTACTTCACGGCCAAGCTTTGCCCACTGCCAATGGGCTTGGCCATTTGAGGAGTCATGCAAATGTCATCTAAATAGCAGTGGAAATACAGAGAGTTTCACAATGCTGCTGGGTCAGTTCCCACTGCCCACAGACTGCCATCTCCATCAAAGAAGACTCCTTGTTTTGGGAACTGCAGCCCTACTCCGTATTTTTCACTCCCCAACCGCAACCACTTATGCCAAAATGCTAGGAAATGCGGACTAGGTGGGATGAGTGTAAAATGGCAAAGAAGTAGTTGGATTATAGGTCAACCTTCCCTCTCCAAAGAACACAAATATTGAGACATTCTTTCTTTCAATGTTTGTTGTGCCCTGCCTTGAATATCTAACATTCAGGGTTAGAATCAATATTGTAAATATTTGGTTGGACGTGAGTCTCTATATGCCCACCGATAAATGGTAGCTTAAGACTCTTGCTTGCTCCATTAACTACTGCATGGGAATTTTGAAATATAACCTACAGGTTTGTACCTTGGCGTACACACAAACACACTGTCCCTTCACCTAAGTACTTTCCTTTGCTTGCAGAAGCTGGCAAAATTGTTGGGTACATGATATCCTATTTTTAAGAACTCATCTGTTATAATAAATCATCCCCAAAAGATGGACAGTAACTTGTTTCACAGGCTTTTCACTGTTTAAAACTACATCTCCTGTATCACAGCCTTCCTGAGAAATTGATCAGGAAGAAATTGATCGGGAAGAGCATTCCTCCATTTGCAAACCTCTGCCCTAGCCTAGAACACTCCCCAGCTTCAGCCACCATTTAAGCCTGTGGCCCCCGAGGCAATCAGCCAGGCTTCCTCTCCTTTTCCTGCAATTCCTCAAGGTATGTTTGTTACTCCATGACATGTGCACAGGGCTGGCTTCATCATCTTCCCCAGTTCACAGTGCAAGCTAATGACTTGTGCACTGGTCTCCTTGTTGCCTTTCTTTCTTCCTTTCCTCTTACTTACAGCCCACACACCCTTTGTCTTCCTTTCTTTGTTAGGCAACCATTCTCATTAGTGTAACACGTATCATTTTGCTTGAGCGTATTTTTGTAAAAGATGTATTGTTTTCTGCACCCAGTTTAATTTATGTAAATAATATCTGGTATATCACAACCTCTTTCCTTTGTTAACTCAGCACCATATTTTTTTAAATTGGTATTTTAAATAATTATTTTATAACTACTATTTTTTAGAGCAGCCTCAGGTCACAGAAAAATTGAATGGCAAGTCCAGAGTACCCTTATACTCCCTCTCCATCCTTCCTCTACTTGTGCTTACAAGATTCTCCTTCTATTAACAACTTCCATTAGGGTGGCACATTTTTATAACTGATAAGCCAATATCGACACATTATTACTAACTAAAGCCAATAGTTTACAGTAAGATTGGCTTGCTGTTGTACATTCTGTGGCTTTTGACAAATGTATAATGATATGTATCCATCATTATAATATACAGAGTCGTTTCACTGCCCTAAAAATCTGGGCTCTGCCTGTCATCCCTCCCAACCCCCTAACCCCTGGCAACCACTGATGTTTTTATTGTCTCCATGGTTTTAACATGTCCGGAATATCATATACTTGCAATCATACAGTACGTGGCCTTTCAAATTGGCTTCTTTCACTTAGCATGTGTGTTTCGGTTTCCTCCATGTCTTCTCACGGCCCGATAGCTCATTTAACACCGAGTAATATTCCATTGTCTCATACACTACAGTTTGTTTATCCATTCATTCTCCTAAAGGAAGGCGTTGGTTAATTCCAAGTTTTGGCATTTATGAATAAAGCTGCTTTAAACATTCATGTGCAGGCTTTTATGTGGACCTTGTATTTTTAAGATCCATCCATGTTATTATTTGTACAGTCAATGTACAAACATAAATAGGGCTATCCCATTCTCTGTAGTCCTCTGTGTACTCTGTTGTGTGTCCCACCACATCTCATTTTCCTCTCTTCCAACGATAGGCATCCACAGTGCTTCCAAGTCTCTGTTACCATGACTAAACTGCCATGATCACCCCCATGTATCCTATGGCCCCGTGTAAGAATGTCTTTGTCATATACATTTGGGAACAGAATGTCTATCTGGACATAGACAGACTTAATTTGACTAGGGAGTATCAGGTAGCTCTCCAGAATGGAGGAAACAGTCCATTTTCACCTGGCTGGGCATGAAAATCCCAAGATCCATACATCTTCACAAATACTTGCCTTGGTCAGCTGAACTCTATCATTTTTGTACCCATCATTGTATTCTGATGGGGATAAAAAGACATCTCATTGCTCTCTCAATTTGCATTTCTCTGATTACTGGTTTGAGCTCATTATCCTTTGAGCTCCCTCTTCTTGAAACTGCCCATTTATGTCACTTAGAAGTTTATCTTCTCTCTGCATAAAATGTCCTTAAGGTCATTAGATAAGCCCATGCTCTCTGGCATGTCTCCCTCTCTGGGAGCTTACAATTGCTTTTCTCCCACCACACACAGTGGATCTTTTCACATTTTTCCAGTGCCCAGTTGCTCCACACCAAGAAGTTGAATGCTAAGGGTGCTTTGATATGCCAGACCCAAGTTACTCAAATCCCATTGTGGGAAGAATGCACAGAAAAGGCACACAGAGTTTTGTACATTATAGCATCCATTTTATAGAAAGAGGGTTTTTCATGGTTACAGGAGAATATATGCTAACTTCTCATTAATTAGAAATGACAAGCTCAGCAAGAGTTTCAAAAAGAAACTAATTTGCCAATGGATTATGTATAGGTGCCTTGTTGAATGAAAACGAAGTCTATTACATTGCACACCATCATGTGTAATATTTATGCCTTGTTCGAGGGTCTTGTTTGCAGAGTAAATACACTTTTAGTTTTACCTAGCTGCTTAGTTATTAATATGGCTGAAGAAATGAAAAGAATTATTGTCAGATGTTTTTTACTACTCACAATTCTGTTAAAAACTAGATTAATTTATTGAGATTATACATCATTTATCGATATTTTCATTTTTGTTGTATGTACTTTTTACTACAAGGATTTTTTTTCCTGAAGACCTTTTTTTTTAAAAAAATAGGAATTCAAGTATTCTCAAACTCAGTGCTTTTGTCCCCATTTCACAGTCAATATCTGCTCTTAATTTTTTTTCTCCTTAATGGTTAACTTCTGAGAAGTTTCCAGCATGAACTAATGGAGGGGTGCTCCACATTTTAAAAGTGAGGGAAGGATTTTGTTTTGTTTTTGTTTTTGTTTTTAGACAGAGACAGTCCCAGGTAATTACTTGGAAGCAGAGATGTGCTCTTGTGGTCTAAAAGACTCTTCTTGTATAAAATAAATCTCTGAGTTGTTTTTTATAATTCCAGAGAATAGAGGTCTGCTCGGTGTAGTTGGGATGTGTATTTCAATGTCTCCTTTGAGTTTCCACTTCCTATTTCTGGTCTGTTCCTGAGGTGCTGTTTATATCCTGCAGAAGTTTGTTTCTTGTCAAAAATTTAAACAAGCTGTGGAGTCCTCTAGCAGAGGATCTTAAATTCATGTCGAGTAAGTAAATAAGTGAAATGTGGTGAAGATTTAAGGCTTTATTTCCTTTCCCCAGGAAGATCTGGTTTTTAATAGAGGTATCTTGAAAAAATGAAACAAACTTTGAAAACCCAGAGCCATTAACTCTGAAAAAGGGTTCTGGGGCAACGAGAGGTTAATGGGGGATATTTTGAGTAAGGAGAATTAGCCAGGCACCATCAGATGACACCTTATAGGGACGTACCAAAGTTACTCGCAGTTCAATTTTATCCCACTTAGAAAAGTCATCAAGACCTCCTGTGCCCAGGCTTGACCTGAGATAGTGACATAAATACCTATTTTCACAGTTTAATAGGGGAAATGGGAACATTGACATAATATGATACAGTTTGAGAGGTTCTGCTCACGAGGTATGCACAAGTGAAGCCAGAAGTAGGAAACAGCTCGTCCTGGGAAAATCCAGGAGGCTTTCGAGGAGAGGTGGCATTTGAATCCTATTCTCTAGATCTTAGAGAATGAGGAATTCAGCAAGTGACTAGTAATGAAGAGGATGGGAGACTAAAATTACCATAGACCAATCTTAATATTACAGATCACCAAGAGAGACATAAATGACCTGACAAAGCCCCCAAAGCCACATGCTTTGAGACATTTTGCTAAAATAGGGTCAAGATATGATGGGGACATACCATTCAACCATACCGACTCCTCTACATTTGTGTCACCTTTTACAAGGGCAGAGTCTTTTCTCTTTTCATTCTTAGGTTGCCTTGGTACATGCCCGTGTTGTGACAATCAAGGTTGATTGTCTTGGATTAGTTATACTGTTGAGTTTAATTTTCCTTTTGAGCTGTTAACCATTCCAAATGTGCTTGAGCCTGTGATTAAGTTTTGCTGCAGAGATTTTCTGTTTGGGGACGTGGGTAGCTTTTCAACCCTGCATTTCTGGCAGTATTATGCAGATTTAATAAGAACTCTGGTTATAGGGAATTTGGGGAGACAAAGAGATGTTAAACCAATATTATGTTTGTATTTATTACCTCTGAGCATATTCTGAGCAATGAAGGAGGAATGGCTGCTACCTGAGAGGTCAGAGTTAACAAAGAAATGACCAAGCAGGTTTTACTGTAAAGTCTGACTTTTCCCCTTACGCCCTCCCACCCTGCTTAACCTTCTCTAAGGAACAGTGGCAGCTAATAGGGAAAGGCCACTCCCTGCCTTCTGTGACTTATCTGAGATGGCTATACCATTTCATCATGCTCTTGAATAAATGAACACTGCCTGCTAAGCACTTGTTGCCATTTCCAGAGAAGGTGAGAGTTCCCATTACTGGGTTCTAAAAAATGGGATTTGGGCAAGGGCACAATGGCTTTCTGTGTATTTATTGCAAGTAGAGTGATGTGCATCTGAAAAGAATTGTAAGAAAACATTAAGACAGAAGGGGAGGTATTTAAGCATGGTAGCCAGGAAAGCCAGTTTTCAGTCTCTGGTAAACGATGGGCTTTTGAGAGTGAACCTCCCAACACCTCGGCTTTCTTGTCTATAACATGAAGGTGCACTCGATGACTTCCCTCAGACCTCCATTTTGTGAAACCTCACATGACAGTTTGATGTAAACTGTGTTGTGCAATCTGAGAATGGGGTGGAATTCTCATCCGTGATATTATTATTTACCCCATATATCTCCACCGCATTCTTTCTTGCTGACCAAAAGGTACTGTTTAGTTTTTGGAGGGAGCGGAGGTAGCATTGCATCCAGCGTTAAGAGAGATGATCACTTTCCCAATAGTAGGCTTTGCAAGTAGGCTTGGCCACATGCCACACTTCTGGATCCTAAGGATCCGAAGAAGACGTTTGGTGGGAGCTCTAAGAAGACTTTTGTTTCTCCTGATAAAATTATATGACCATTCCCTATCCTACCTGGAATGAGGGCAGGAACTGTGGTAGCTGCCTTGTGACTAAGAGGTAAAATCATGTTGTCTTGAATATCTGAGCAGCACATATTTCCAGAATTATTATATGACATAAGTAAATTCCTCCTTATTTGTTTTAAGCCATTATAGGTTTCTTTGCTGTTACTTGCAGCACTGTCCCTTCCCTTTGGGCCTTAAAGCCCAGTATATGAATCCTAGAAAGGTGAAATTAGCCTCTTCAGGATAGAGATGTTTGTTTAAAAGGCAAAATGTTCACATTCTAAAGTAGCTGTTCTCTTAAATACATGTGGAAAAAGTCAGAATATTTCAAGGTATCTATGTCATACACTTATAGGTTGTATGGCCAAGATGACTTAAAGCAGAGGCTGGTACAGGGATGTATGGGGCATAATGTGATATAGAAAAGTTAGCTTTATAGAGTTTCACTTCTCTCTTTCCTACCATCATGTTTAGACTCCTGATTTTTCCATAGAAGGACAGTATACTAAGTTATAACATGATGCTAGAAATCAATAATAATAATTATACCCCAGAAGATAGCCCATAGGAACATAAAGATAATGGCCCATAGGAGCATACAGGTAATAGAAATCATAGGCATCTGCATGGGAGATCTTTTTAAATTTTTTTAATTGATTTTTTTTTATAGCTAAGGAAAAGTTTTAAAATCTCTTGAGATAATGTCCTACAGGTAAAAAATCTACCATATGAGGCCAGCCTGACATCTGCAGTGTAAGTTGATAAAGACGTGTTTACAGACTTTATTCTCACTAATAGAGGAAAAATTGGGAATGCAGAATCATAGATAACCCTAAATCATTTATACCTGTTTTCTTTGTTTGCAGTTAAGAATACACATTTTGAGGGCGCCTGGGTGGCTCAGTGGGTTAAAGCCTCTGCTTTTGGCTTAGGTCATGATCTCAGCGTCCTGGGATCGAGGCCCGCATCGGGCTCTCTGCTCAGCGGGGAGCCTGCTTCCTCCTCTCCCTGTCTCTCTGCCTGCCTCTCTGCCTACTTGTAATCTCTCTCTCTCTGTCAAATAAATAAATAAATTCTTTTAAAAAAAAAGAATACACATTTTGATACATACCTACATTTTGTACATGTACACACATATTCTGTACTCACTTGCCCATAAATCTCTTCTCAGTTTATTTTTATCACAGAGACACTGATGTATGGAAGGGGGCACCAGAGAGACACAGATAACTACTACTTCGCTATAATACAAATTTGCCAGTAAATAGTACATGTCAGTGAAGTATACGAGACTTCACTCATACAGGCGGCTATGGTTCCTAGCACCTGCTAGGTGGACAGAAAACCACACCCTGGGTCTATGTAGTACAACATGAATTAAACACTGTACTCCCAGTTAGAAGCACACCATGTCTTTGATGGGCACCTCGACTCTCCCAAGCGCACAGCCACGCACATGGAAAACCCTGATGTATGGGCCATCAATCCTCACCGTGTTTACAGAGAGATCTCCAACTGGGATCTCCTGCTGCAGGAAATACTAGATATGATACAGAACACAATACATTTTAATTAAAGCAGAAAGAAGTTGCTCCTTCATAAAGTGCAATAAGAAGCTAGAAGATGTGTCTCAAATGTAAAATGTGACGGTTAAAGTCTTGGTAATGGTCGACAGTGGCTTTCCAGGTTATACAATAACCTGGGACAGATCACACTGCCTTCCCCTACTCACCCTCGACATTTTAATCCAAATCTAGGTGAAATCATGTTTAAGTAATTGGCTGCTTTGTCAGGACAAAAGAAAGAAGGACTGAGTTTAAGGAGGCAGTATGTACAGACTGGGCCAGTTGGAGAGAGAATAGCTCAACTGTTTGGCTTTGGTGATATCCCAAGCAGAGTGGAGGTTGTTATGAACAAATATTGGGGGCATTTTAAGTGCATGACTTCTCTTGATTGACATAGTTCAAAAATCACCCATAGATTTGAAATCAAGAAGGAGACTCTCCAAGTAGGGAATGGGGACATAACCCTGGTCCTTCTCTCCTGCCCTTAAATTGCAATTGTCCCTTTGGGAGTTTTTAAAGCTATCATCAGCATGGCCAACTACCAGAGGTCTCAGGTTCCCCTTTCAACATTCTCCTCTCAGCCAAACCCAAACTCTTCTCTGGTTTTCCCTCAATGTGGTTGGCATTTTCAATGGAAACTTCACTAAGGGAGACGAAAATAATAATGTAATCAAAGACAATTTCAAAAAAAATACCCCATCAACATTAAAAAAAAAACAACACCAAACACCTTAAGAAGTACAAGTATTATTTTGTCTTAAAATTATTTTATCAGGGGCGCCTGGGTGGCTCAGTGGGTTAAAGCCTCTGCTTTCGGCTCAGGTCATGATCTCAGGGTCCTGGGATCGAGGCCTGCGTCGGGCTCCCTGCTCAGCAGGGAGCCTGCTTCCCCCTCTCTCTCTGCCTGCCTCTCTGCCTCCTTGTGATCTCTCTCCCTCTGTGAAATAAATAAATAAAATCTTTAAAAAAAAATTATTTTATCAGGACCTCCAAAGAGCTGAAACTACTTTATTGGCTCTGGTTTCTTATCTCCTGATTCCTGATCTTCACTAGGTGTGTAAATCTTTACATTTTATTATTGGAATAAATTTTTTTAAACAATTTTCTAGACCACTGGCCCCTATTCCAATTGTAGAGGAGAAAAAAATAATCTTTTCCTCTACCTGTCTTGGGTTCTCCAGCTGGAGCCCTATAAATTAGGTGCAAAAGTCAGATTTACAAAAGAAAAATAAACAGAATTTTATTAATATGTACATAGTGCAGAGGCGCCTGGGTGGCTCAGTCAGTTAAACATCTGATTCTTGGTTTCAGCTCAGGTCATGATCTCAGGGTTGTGAGATAGCGTTCCGCTTCTAACTCTGCGCTGAGCATGGAGTCGGCTTAAGATTCTCTCTCCCTTTCCCTCTGGCCCTCCTACTCATGCTCTCTCTCTCAAATAAATAATCTTTAAAAAATACGTACATCGCACACACACATAGGAGCACCCAGTGATGAGAAACCCAAAGAGGTGGTCAGAATTTGGGCTATATACCATCTTAAGCTAAACAAAAAAGGGTGCTGGTATCTTCTGGGGGAGGGGCTAGTTTTGAAAAGATGACCAGGGAAAGTATGGTAAACAAGGGTTGTTTAGTAAGAGACTTACATTGGTGCTTTCTCCATTGCTGAGAGTCTCCTTCCTAGTAAAGGAGAGGAAGACATCTTTACACATGGAAATGTCCTTTATAAATGTAAATTTATTTTACAAAAGGAAAACTCATGCTCTGTTTTTAGAGCTTTTCCTGCACTTGCCATTCCTCAATGGCTTTTAGCTCAAAATAATCCATATGTCAAAGAGACATATTTTGGAATGACATATTCTGGTCTCATTCACAGTGAAAACCAAACAGGACCTTGTTTCAATGTTTTAGCCCTCTTTGGGCATCTTCATTAAACTCCTTGTCATGGCTCTTCCATTGGGAATGGCTGCACTGTCTACTTGGTCACCCTAATGCTGTGATGTCCATCCACTTCACGGGAAATAAAAGACAATATTTTGACCATAACATATACATGTGATCTTATCGGATTCTGATCCACGGTCTTGAAACATGTTTCATCCACTAAACTCAAACCATCAAAGAGTAACTTCAAATTAATTTAGGTACTTCCCTTGTGTTTCTTGAATACAGTGAAGGACATTCATACTTCACAGCATAGCATTTCTACTCTTTTCTCTCCTAACAACTTACCTCATGCCACTCAGGTGCTTTTGACTAATTTACCTACAATCCCCTTAATAAAGGTCCTGTCTTCCCGACCCCATCCCCCAGAAGAACTTTTCCCTAACTCAAGCCAATGCATTCTTTTTCTACTTCACTCTTTCCTTTTATTTAACCCCACTCTCTTCTTTTATCCTACATCACAAAGGCCTGAATTATTACTCTGCTGATGCTGGCAATGAAGTAGCAGAAGCTTCACAACAAGTTAGGGAAGAAGAGGAAGAAACTGAGAAAGTGAAGCTGGGATCTTTTTTTACTGGGCAGAGGAAGGGGCAAGATTGCAAATTCTCGTGTCAATAATTTTTGTTCTTCTACACTTTGAATAACATTGTATATAATTGTCCTCGGGAGGCCACTGTCTTCATTAAAGGGTGAATTGGACAGGTCTCCTACTTTATTCAGTCCCTTCCTACTCAACACCTCTGTTTCTACCAAGGTTCTTCGTCCAGACCATTGTGTCCAGGTTCCTCTTGGATTCTGGATGATCTGCTTTTAATTCTTTAATTATTCTTTGAGTTGCTGGCCTAGCAAAGCTGTGACCCTGATATTTGGAGTCTGATCAATGAACAATCCCAATTCTTTCAAATTCATCAAATCTCTTTTTCTCCATTACAAAAGAGAAAAATTCTTGTTGCCCCAAAATTTTGCCCCCAGGCATATTTACCATTGAGCTCAGATATGTGAATTTTACTTTACTTTAATATGGCTTTTAAGAAAAGACTATGAAGCTCAGAATAGCAAGAGCACATCTGAAATAGTTGCGGGGATTGAGAACATAGGATATTGGGAATGTTGGAAGTGAATTCTTTTTTTCTGAAATTTTCAATACACTTTCTGGATCCACAGTCCCCCTTCCTCCCTTGATGAGAAATTCTATGGTTCATAGGAACACACTGGTTTAATAAAATTGGCCTTCTTCCTTCTACTAAAAGTTTACCTGCGAGAGCCCCGAACATAATAAAATCAGATTATGAAGGCAATCATATTTACTTGTAATAAATCAAATCTTGCAGACATCAGTTAAGTCTCCCTACTGCACTGGGACAATATCATGCGTGCATACATCAATACCTGAGGTGTCAGAAATATATTTCATAAGTTCAGAAAAATTGCACATACACTTGCAGCACCATTATGAGCAGTGAATTTGTAATGTGAACATTATGATGTATAAAGTGGCTTTGTTCCTACATTTAATAAGCACCACATGTCAAGCCCACAAACATAATGGAATTTGCTGGTGATTTCTTACCATTAAATGTAGGTTATTGTTTTCAGGGAAAAAAAAAGAACTTTTCCATGCTTTGCTAACATTATCCATTTCTAAGCATATGACCTCCCTCAATATAGTAGCAGACTCTTTAAATTAGTAAATAAATAAATAAAACTAGACCCACCACTGTGACATTAAATTATGTTGAACTAAAATAACTGTCGGCCCCAGCCTTTGTCTAGAATTAGCTGCTATGAGAATCTATGCCTTTCCTTTTGAAAAACATCTTTTAAAATTATAGCAGCCCCAAACGCACTGTCTCCTATAGAAAGGTCCCAGTTCAATACAGCATTTTCAGGATGGATTCATTGAAACTTTATGGCTTTTTCCTCCGACCCAATACTTCAAATTGCTAGCTTATTTATTAAGGGTTATAAAATGGAGTTTGAGTTTAAAGAGTTAGTAAATTTTATAGAGGTGATTTGGGAGGGTTGGCATTTGTGTGTATTTGTTTGAAGTATCTTTTAATAATTTGGTAGGTTTATTATAAGAATGGGTCCATGCCCCTCTTTTGAGAATCTCTGAGGAAGTGGTGATAAAAATAAATAAGTAGGCTCCCCCTTCTTTCATTTATTTTCCAAAAAAATCTTCTCTCAGCAATCTGCGTCTGTGAGATCTTACTACATTAGGATATTAGCTTGTGTTCTCTTACTGCAGGGGGTTACGGTTGGAGAAGTTTGAAAGACTAGAAGGGGCAGCAGTAAAATTGATAAACACATGTGGAACCAATGCTGGGTGCAGGAGACAAGAGCATTGCAGACACACCTGATGACGCTGGAAATGTGGGTTCTACTGGGCAATGGGAACATCCATTAGCCAAGGTCATTGCTTTATACTGTCTCGAGCACTGGCATGCGGAAAGATTTCAGACTCCCCATGAGCTTCCTTTTCATTCTTTTCCACTCTGTTCTATTCCATCTGTTCTCTCCTTTTCCAGTCCTTTCTTTTCCATTCCTCATCTTTTTTATTAGAGTACATCCTCGATGCCTTGACTATTTTAAGCATTCAGTAAATGAAATGTTTGTGGAAGTCTCTACTGTCATGGGTCTTACAGGATAAGGAGAGAAGACAGAGACAGCACACCAAGGGGTCACTGATAATAGAATTATTATATTAATAACGTTAATATTATATTATTAATTAATAATTTAATAATTTAAATTTAATAAAATAAAATGATTTAAAATTATTAAATAATAATATTAAATATTATATTAATAATGTTAATGTTAGAATTATTCTAACACCTTGGGGTCCCTGGGTGGGTCAGTTGGTTAAGCATACAACTCTTGATTTCAGATCAGGTCATAATCTCAGGGTTGTGAAATTGAGCTCCAGGTGGGACTAAGCACTCAGTGGGGAGTCTGCTTGAGATTCTCTCTCCCTCTCCGCCCCCCCCCACCTCATGGGCGCGTGCGTGCGCACACACACATACACACACACTCTCTCAAAAGAATCAATCTTTTTTTTTTTTTAAAGAAGATTCTAGTACACGCTCACATGAGTGGTTACTGACAACAGTTGTGATTTATGAGAGGAGAGAGAGAACTGAACTGAGTAGTGGGCTTGAGCGGAGATTGTGAAGAGGAGTGGGTTTTGTATTTGTGGAGAATACAGACAGAAGGAAGAAAAGGCCTGAGAACATACTTTCCACTTTCTGGGAGGAAGGATATTCATTACTGTTTAATTTTGCTCTTTAAATTCTGCCCAAAGAAATTTCAAGGACCTCTCTAGAAAAAGTTCACCATGTTTACTTATCACACAGTATTTTCAAATGGAACATTTTCTCCCCTTTGTTGTCTTAGAAATAAGCATTTCCATTCCCAACTGCTCTCAAAGATGCTACTTCAAAAACCACCCACTCTGGGTCTCTGAAATAGGTTGGTATTTAAAGATTCCCATGTCTTATTGTTCACAAGACTTAGGTTGGACACATACAGTAGAAAAGCAAAGTTCAGTGCTGTGAGGAACTGAAAACACCCATTTTGTTGCTCTCAAAGCTCAGGAAAAAGGCAGAAAAGAAGAAAGAGGAGAAGGAGACAGAAGAAAAGAAGGAGGGGAGATAAGCCGACTTTGCACTTTAACACTTACTACGTGTCCAGCTTTGTGCCAAGTTCCTCACATCTATTTCCTCCTTTCAACCTCACAGTGACCCTTTTCAGGAAACTATTAAGGTTATCTCTATACTTATGGGCCAGGAATACATTAGACAGAGAGAGATTAAGAAATTTTCCCCAAGTTCCACATTTTGCTAAGGGCCAGGACTGTGCTTGAAACTCGAGTCCACCTGTTCCAAAGCCTGTGTGATTATCCACTGCATTGCCCCCTGCTAATAAGACTATCGAGAAAGGCAACTGCCTAATATTTTTGTTTGTTTCCAAATTTACCTGATTCAACTGAAAAGTAAAGCCCTCAAGATCTCCAGGCTTGGACTTGATGGGCTTCAAGTCCTTTCCTTGTAGTTGATGCCACAAAGGCAAATTAAACTGGTAGGCCTAATGTTCAGTTATCCACTCAAAACTTTTCGGGTGATTGATGTAATTGTTTTTGATTAGTGATAAAAATTTAAACATCATTAGCAGGTAAAATGTCTTTCCCATGTCTAAGTTGGGAGGGTGTGGCATATATACTTGGGAACAATACACTTCCATTATTTTAAGCCAACCGGTATATGGTGCTCTGTGGAGGCAGCTCTGTGAACTTCAAGCTCCAGTATCAGAAGCAAGGACACCTGCCTTACCAAGATGACTTAATCTGCTTCCCTGATGGTGCAAGACCTAGCTCAGCGACAAAGCCCCAGTGGTTCTGCTTCTCTGATGGGGCCCTAACTGCTGTGCTGGAAAGAAATTAGTTTAAAAAGGACCACAAAGCTCCAAGCACAGTTGCACAGTAGTTAAAAGTGACAAGGAGAGGCATACCCATATGATGTTGACAAACAGAATAAATCTGAATCTTAATCAGCAAACAAAACCGACAGCTTATAACAATTCTTTGTTTCCTCTAACACAGGCTGTGCTATTTTAACTGTTAGTTTGTTGATGCCTTTGTTAGTGAAACACATTATTGACCACTGCCTGCATTGTCACTGTTTAAAAGCAATGATTTTTATTTTCACCAAGTCACCAAACAAGCCCTGAACAACTGAAGCTCTTTCAACAAAGTTAAATCAAAATTCCAGGATTATGTCTCATGTATTGCTGTATACAACATAATTAGCATGTATTAATATTGTAACTTTCTTTGGAAAAAAGGTAAAACTGAATATTTGGCAGTATTTTCATTAAAACCCTACCAGAGTCCTTGTGAGTCAAGAGATAGCACAATTAATTATCACTGCTTTCAGCACAATCTGGGTCCAACAGCTGGTGAGCAGGAAAGCTAGGAATAGCACCCTGGTGGCCATTCAAATCCCCACGATCATGCGTCATTTCCTCACGGAAATAGCAAATTTCCAATCTAAATTGTAGAGTTCCTGGGAATTTTTATTAAAATTATTAAAATCAGATTCTAAATTGTTTTGGATCTCAGCAGAGGAAAACTTGTTCATTATGAAACCATACAACCTAACAAAAAGGAAACGTGTTCAAGTTCATTTTCTCCAAGAACGACAGCATTTGCATATCTCAAAATTTGCCTTTGAATTATCAGCATATTTTTTACAGCAAGGTAACATCCTGCAAATTATCATTTACTTTTGTTTAATTTTCTCTTTTGAAGACTTTAATCACATATTCAGAAAGCAACCTGAGACTCAAGGCGTTTTATAAACAGGATTGGCAAAACTAAGGATTCAGTGGTTTTCCTTTAAATGCTGCTTTTTTTTTTGTCTTTAATCAGGTCATCAGTTCAGCTATAAACTCTTAGAAGTATCCCAGCCCATCCCCAAGTAGATCTGTGATTTAATATCTTTTCCAAGGTAGAACACAAGAACAAATCTAATCAGCACAAGTTCACGGTGTCTAACAGTTTTAAGCTTGGTGCTGGTGTTGCTTCTTCGCTTGGTACCATATAACTTATTGATATTAGTATGGAGAACTTTGCTATAGAATATTCATCATTTTGTCAAATCCCACTTCCCCTCTTTATCCTGTTCTGCAAGCTGCAACCAATATAATTACCTCGTACATCCACTTCAGTGCATGACAAGTCTCTTGTCCTTAAAGAGGATCCTATGTAAAAGGTGATTTTATAAAAAAAATCCTGCTATGTTTCAGTTGTCTTTTAAAAATATTAAGATGGAGGAAGGGGGGAAGTAATCAAAGCTATTTCTTCCAGAGATAGATTTGACAGAGTGACAATTAGTTATTGGATTATTTTGACTCCCTTATGAAAATTAACTTATTCTCTTGGGTAGTCAAAATAGTGAGCTTAAAGCTCCTGGCGGGGTGTGTGTGTGTGTGTGTGTGTGTGTGACATAATTATGGTTGTTAAGAATAAAATGTTTCTAGTTTAGAGAATTCAGTCAGACATTTTTGCACAGAAAGTAAATGGGAAATGATCTTATGTCCTTTTGTTGTGTTGCTCTGTCCATAAAAAGGAAGAACTGTGGATATATCAATCAGAGAGATGCTGGGAACAAAATCAGTCCCTTACCTCTAGGGGGAAGAAAGAGAGAGGAGAGGCAGAGAGAACAGGAGAAGAAGCAATCTGAGAAGGATTCATGTACCAATAAACAAGTCCTAAAGAGACATTGCTTTACTTCTATGAATCATCAAACTATAGTGCATGCAACCAAGTCATTAGTAACTTTACTCAATAAAGCAACTCAGAGTAGATGGAACAGGCAAAACTCCAATACAGCGTAAGACAGAGTACGACATACTAGTAAATGAAGGGTTTAAAACCAAAACTAGATGTTGCATACTATTTGAAGAGAGTTAAATTAGGGGTGTTGATATTTCTTTTCATTACATTCTGCACTTTTTAAGACTTGTTATACAAAGTAGTAACTAACATATTACTTAGTAAAATATATTTACTTTAACAGAAGGGCAAGATTGCTAGGATCACTGGGGTGGGAGAAAACAAGCTAATTAACTTTCAGGAAGCCTGCCTCATGGTTCTAACTCTGTCATCAGATTTTCATTTTTTCCCATGTTGGGTGATTACTTAAAAGGCTCTTATTTCTAGACATGTAAAACAGAGAACTGGTGTGGGGTGGAGGACACGTGTGGCTCTGTTGGTTAAGTATTTGACTCTTGAATCTTGAGACTCTTGATTCCAGCTCAGGTCATGATCTCAGGGCCATGAAATCGAGCCCTGAGTTGGGCTCCATGCTCACTGGGGAGTTTGCTTCAGATTTTCTCTCTCTCTCTCTACCCACCCCTGCCCTCATGCTCTCTCTCTCTCTGCCTTTCCCCCTCCCTCTCTCTCAAATAAATACTTATTTTTAAAAAATAATAGCAAAACCAAGAATTTGGGATAGACCAGTATTTTTCAGACTGGGTTTTCAGACATAAAACTATTTGGTCAAGCAGAACTCTTACGTGGAAATGCAGGGTGCAAACCTGGAGTGGCTCTGCTAGAAGTTGAGATGGGCATGATAGCCTTCCATGCTCCTACCACACCCTGATGTCAGACAGCCTGGGGTAGCCTCCACTAGACTTGCAAGCTTGGGAAATTAACCACCTTCCAGAGGCTGTTTTTGGAATGATCAAACATCACACCTTCCTGGAGCCCTTGGTGTGCTTTTTTTCTCCAACAAAATCAGTCTGAAATCACTGATTTAAGGTGACCTGATTTGGGGACCTGCCATATATAATTCTCCTGGTTTTCTTCTCCTCTGGTTTCTCACTTCAGTCATATTTTGAATTTCTCTTGTCATTGGCTCTCTCCAATTATTATTAAAACTGTCTCCTATGTTAACACAGCAGCTCCCCTTTGCTATTCTATTTTCTCAGGGAATTCTGTGATTTGGATTGCAATTCCATAGCCTGGAAGAACTCTTCATTCACCAATTTACATCAACTTGCCACTACTCATTAAAACCCTAAAATGTTCAGGGTACCCTCCATTCTGAGCATATGCTGATGTTTTACAATATCATATGCTTTATATATAGTTGTGCTAAAGCTTTGTTTATGAACTGAAATAATTAATGATGAATTCATTTAGTCATAGTGGTTTTACTTTATGTTTCAACTAGAACAACCTATTTGTTTCTCTTGAGGTTGCCATTATTTCATTCATTACCAGTTAGGGATTAAATAGAATTAGAATAGTATTTTGCAAGTATATACGAATCACAGATTTATGTGTTTAATTTATTTTTTGAATCAGAGAATACATGAGCATGGTTTTAAATGTCTTGAAGCTTTACAAGGC
Source organism: Ailurus styani (assembly GCA_002007465.1). Classification (NCBI taxonomy): domain Eukaryota; kingdom Metazoa; phylum Chordata; class Mammalia; order Carnivora; family Ailuridae; genus Ailurus; species Ailurus styani. The sequence goes on from LNAC01000738.1 coordinate 103,633, forward strand.
TCATAACAAAAATTAGCATTTCTAATTCTATTTCTCCCTATTCCTGATTCTTATCTTTGGCAGGTAACCATTAATCCCTTAACATTTTCTTCTGGCATTTGCCACCAGATTTATAAATAATTTTTTCATTTTTAAATTTGTTTTAGATATTCCCTACTGACCATTTCCCAACCCCTCTAAACCCACCACCATTCCTGCCAAACTCCTAATGCAGTTATATTAAAATTTACATAAATCAGCAGTCCATGCTTACATTGTTATGGTTCTGTGTTATTTATAGTTGAACTATATAAGTCACGATGATTATATTTCTAGGTGCACTTTTTGTTTTTCCTAGAGTTAGTAATTGCCTTGCTCTTTCATTTTTTCTGTCATCTAAGTACTTTTTATTTACAAATTCTATTTAGAAGTATAATTCTTCACTTAATCCCCCAAACATCAGGTAATTTTTTAGTTTTATTTTTTTCATTCAGAATATATTTATATATATATGTTCTAATTTGATTTTTTGCTTTATTATCCTGGTACACAGCTATAGTTCTAGGATTTTAAGCCACTGGCTTGTGTTTTGGGTTCTACCTCAGTGTCTCGTGTTGTACTTTATGTTCCCTAAATCAAATGCTTTCCTCTTTCTTGATTTATTACCTCATTTTGGTGTAGCACGTTCTCTAGTGGATTTCTAATAAATGGTACATAAGAAATACATTTCTTAATAATTTACATATCTAAAAGTGTCTTTTTTGTACCCTTACATTTAATTGATAGTTTGACTCCACAAGGACTGTAGGCTGAAAACCATTTTCCCTAAGAATTTCAAAGGCATTTAATCATTGTCTTCCAACTTTCAATTTTGCTTTTGAGAAATCTGATGTCATATTGATTCCTAATCTTTTGTGACATGTTTTATTTTTCTCTTCTTTGAACATACTTGATATCTTCTCTTTAGCCATGGTATTCTGAAAATTTATAATAATATACTGAATGAATGGCCACTTTCAATCTGAGAATTTACAGGCTTTGATTTTAGAATTTTTGAGTATTTTTTATTTAATCATTTCTTCCCATCTGTTTTTTGTTTGTTTTCTCCTTCTGTTATTTAGATTTTGAACCTGCTCCACATCCTTTCATTAACTTATATTTTATCTCTCCTCTCTCATCTCTTTTGTTTGTTTGTTTTATTTTGTTTTGCTTTCTGGTTGAAGAAGTAACCCAGAAATCACCTTATCTCCCATAAGTCTTAATGAATTTTTTATTTATCCTATCTATATTTAATTTCAATAGTTTTTTTTTATTTTCTGAGTGTTCCTTTAAAAAAACTAGTATTTTTTATTACTGTAATAGCTTCTCTTATCTCTCTAAAGATAATAATATTTTATAACATAATTTTCTCTTCTACTATTAGTGTCATGAATCCTCAGAGTTCCCATTTAGTCTTTGTTTGTTTTAATCCTGTGTTTCTGATAGAGGCTTTCCTCAAATCTCTGATGATCCTTAGCTCTCCCATTTATATTTGAGACACTAAAGGGTTGATTAGAAGCTCTATGTCTGTGATAAGGACTTGTCAGTTGATCTAACAGAAACTGTTTAATTGAAAGATTTCCAAATGTTCTTTCAGTTTCCTCTGAGAAGAATCTGACAATCTTCTGCCTGGGGGTATAAGCTAGGTTGCCAGTTGCCTGGTGAAGGAAAGGGGCTGGTAATGTCACTGTTCTCTATGTAACATTAATTTAGTCTCCTGTTTTCAGCTGTGTCTGATATCCTGAAATAGCCAATCACTCTTTTTTCTGGGATGGAGGAGGGACAGATCCCTGGATGTGTGGGGTTTGGGGAGGGGATTTAGACTGGATTGGCCATATAATTTGCAGGGCCCAATTCAAAAAACGAAAATGTCAAGTCACTCATTCAAAAATTATTAAGAATGGCAACAGTAGAGCATTAAGCCATGTGGGAGACTTCTAAGTGTGGGACTGTGTGCAGGTACACAGATTGCATGCCCATGAAGCCATCCCTGGGTTTAGGTGCTTAACTGCTTCTTACATGAATTTCAAACTAATTTTTTCTATTTATAGCCCCACCTGCATCCCCATTCTTCAGAGGCCCTTAGTGCCTCCAATGTCTGGGTTTCCCAGGCTCTTATGGCACAAAAGAGCTTGCTTCTTGGGTTTCCTCTCCTCTCCTAAGGCTCTCTCTCCATAGCACTTGATTTTGGTGTTGCTTTGAGCTTGCAAAATTGTGTTGATATTGTCCTCTCCTCTTGTTCTGTTTGTCCTTATAGGTTTGTGTGTTGTTTTCACAAATCTATTTTCTGTCATTGGAAGTACTCAGTAAATATTATTTGGGGAAAAAGTTGAAATAAACACTTGTCTTGTATCTGCCATGTTTAATAGGAAATCTGAATTTTAGTCTTATATTTCTCAGAAGCCATTTCCCCTCTACTCCAATGTTTTTTTGGACAGATTTATACTTTCTTATTGTAAATATCAAAGTCTTTAATAGATTAATGAATTATTTTTTTAAAATAACTTTAATAGAAAAACTTAGCAAGCAGTAATGAATAAAATAATAAATTAAATAACATTGTCTCACTTATTTTGGTCATTAAGCTAAGTTGGTTTTTAGGATGTACCTCCTATATTAAAATACCTATATTAATTAATCATTCAACATTTAATGAATATTTACTGAGTACTTCCTATGACTCAGGTACTGCTCTGAATGTTTGATTATATTACATAACTATAAAATATAACTGTATTTGGTAGTCTCAGAACTGGGAGGGTTCTTGAAGAAAAAAGTTCAATTTCCTTACTTTAAGTAGGAAGACAATGAAACCCAGAGAGATGACTAGATTATGAACAGCTTTAAGTTAGCTGCCTTGCATCAGTAAATTGATGATATATAGGACTGGTTTCTTAGGTGTTTTGAAAGAGAAAGCATGATTTAAAACATTAAAGTATAGATGGCATACATCTTATGTGTTATAAATACTCTGGTATGGTGAAGTATATGAAAGTGTACAGAGTTCTCTAACATTTTGAACGTTCAAAAAAGCAAATCATTTTAAAAAGACCAAGATTTAGGAGAAAAATTATAATTTACCCTATACAAATGAACTAAATAAAGGCTGTTCACCAAAAATCCAAGAATAAATTGGCTTTAAGGAAGGGTGCACCACTGGCAGCATTTCCTAATGTAACTCACTTGGGGCAGAAGGAATACCTTAAGTGTCACATTGGTCAGGAGGTCTGGGAAAGAGTTTAGCAAGAGAAAGGCCAGGAAGGAATGAGAGTCAATTCACTACTAATGAGAGTTAGGGGCTTTTGGAGCAGCACCACCAGTTTCACAAGATCCTTAGATTTGTGATGACCCCAGTGGCTGGGGTTCCACTGCAGCACCTTTCGATGGGATGGCCTTGGGAGGAAAGCTGGAAATCAACTTTCAGTTTGACCTTCATCAATGCCTTCTTGCTAATAGATAAAATGGTTCTAAAAGGCAAAAATTAGGGATTGTAGAGTCTCTTGAAAGCAAAAAGCAAGTAACAATTTTCAGAATCATTTGCCATCCTTTTGTACTGGTTGCTCCACTCAACAGTGTCAATCAAATGGCCAGAATTTATTTAATATCTGATGCACCAGGAACTGTACTGAATGCTTTCCTTATCTTGTTCTACTTGAATTTTATGGTAAGAATCCTGCAGTGTAAGTGTTTACAGATGTAGAAATTAAGGCTCAAATGGATTAAAAAAAAAAAAAACCAAAAAACAAACTTGTCCAAAGTCAAAGCGTAAGCAAGAGAATCAGATTTTGAGCCCATTTTCCTCTTACTTCAAAGTCCATATTCCAACCAAACATGTAGAGACCATGCTTAAGACACAACCAACTGGGTTATTTTGGTGTGTATTTGCTCATGATTTCATGTTAACGACAAATTGATTATCTGAGTATGGAAAAGAGTAGGCTGAGGAAATTAATATTATTAATAAAGGTGGTTACAGAAAACAGTGCTGTATGAAAACTACTCCAAACTCTAAGCAAAGCAGAGCCCTCTGATTCTAGCAGCTTCCATCTTACTTCTGACAGCAGATCATCAAATACGGTATGATGAAGGCTTAAGGTAAATAGAGCATATAATGAGAATCAAATCACAGATCTTCTCTTAATCTTCTGATTGTTAGTCTGTCCTCCTCAAAACTAAATTAAACCAAAATAAAACATAACTACTAAATAAAACTACTAAATAAACATAAATAAATAAAACATAACTACCAAGACACTGTTTTACTACTATGTTTATTCAAATGCATATAAAAATTGTAGAAGATTAAAAATATCTTGCTTCTCAGTGGAAACCTCTGACAAGAAAAGTGTGCCCTTCAAACAAGTAGAAATTGCAAAATATATCAAGAAAGCTACTAAAATAAGAGATAGTTACTGATGGGAAGTAAGGAGAAAATTGAGTATGAACTGGTTTTTCTTTCCTTTCTTTTTTCTCTTAATTCTCCAAAGGGGTATTCCCTTGTTTAGAAAAATTTGAAAGTCATGAGAGACCCTAATCTTTTAGAGCTCTCTGTGTGTACGTGTATAGTGTATGTCTACATTTCTGATTCTGTGAATTCTTTTTCTTCATTAATAATAAATAATGATGATATACAGATCTAGAGCAAAGAAAAAGTATATGGACTACAGATGGTGTTTTACCTGGAAGGAGAAGAAGGAAAAGTGGAAGGAGAAGGAGGAGAAAGAGAACAGGTATGGGGAGAAGAAGAAAGGAAAGAAGGAAGGAACAAAGGAAGGAACGAAGGAAGGAGGGAAGAAAAGGATTTTGATTCCCTGGCATCAGACAGCTACATGCATAACTAAGGCTGTAGCTAAGTGAACTTCAGGAAAGCCAGTGCACTTAGTACTGGCAGAGGAAAAGTACTTGGTGGACCTTAAGACTAGTTACCCAGCTGCCAGAGTTATTCATTGCTTACGGTTTGGTGAATATGTTCTTTAACTCAGGTAAAGTAGAGTTCAAGTTTTTAAAAAGATGGTTTGTAAAAACTGTCAAAATGTCTGGTAGGCTAACCTTGTTATCTTGCAAGGAGAGTAAAATCTCCAGCTCTTCATAATCTTCACATGATGGCAGAAGATACGAGAGTCGTAGGTCAGAGACAAGGACTTTATTACTCAGTGCGTAGGAAGCATGATTGCGCTTGTCTCCCAGCTCCCACCAAGGTGACGTGAAGGGTTCCGAGTAGACACAACAGAGGAACCCTGAGCTTAGGGGAAACTGAATTCTTTATAATATGCAGTGACTTTTGCTCCTGCAAGGGCCATTAAATTTATTATCCAGGGAAGTATGCAAATTGACCCTCTGATCCAGAATGAGACTCTACCTATCTTCTACCTTCAAGGTTTTCCGCTATACAGGCATCCTTGAAAGATAGTCCAGAACAAAAAGACATGCAGAAACACAACAAACCCATGGAAAATGTCTCCTGATAAACACAAAAGGGATGCTATACAAAATATTATGAGCTTGGATCAGCAATGAATTTCTAAGAAGAGTCCAGATTATAAATTTAGCAACTTGTCAGCTGGGTCTACTCAAATGTTCTGTCATGTGTAAGTGATGGACAAGATGATGACTAGAACAGGAAAAACTCCCCCCTTCCCTGCCTCCAGGTATCAATCTGCCTCATATGGCTTCATGATGAGTAATCTAGTTAGTAACAGGATTCTTAATTACCAATTAGATCAATTATTTTGGTTGAATTTCATTCTTCGAGGTTGGCTGAAGTCCATTTCCCTACATTTCAGATATCATATATATATAATGAGGGATTTGAATGGAAGGTCCTGAAGGTCCTTTCTGGTTGTACATGTGATGCATCTATATGTTATACCTATCTGGTTACTATCCAGGGATTACAAAGCCAAATGTCTATAGGAGCAGATAGACAACTAAATGTGAAGTGAGCCAAGTAAGGACCATGGAAGGGTTTCTTGAATTTGGCACCATTAGTATCTGGGGCTGGACAATTCTGTGTTGTTGGAGGCTATCGCATTCATTGTAGGATGTGTGATGGCATCCTTGGCCTCAATGCATTAGTGTCAACCCCATCCTTAGCTGAGGTTATCAAAAACATCTGCAGACATTGCCAGATGCCCTAAGGGTCAAAATCACCCTAGATTGAGAACCACCGGCTACAGAAAACCAAACAGCTCAGTTTAAAATGCACAGGCTCCACTCCTCTCCAGTGGATCACTGCAAGGTTGGGGATATGGGCCCAGTTTTGCCAAACCTGAAAAATTTTCAACAGAAGCCAGAATTCTAGATATTTTTAAACCTCAAAGCACTCAGTTTTAAAATACTGGTATATAACTGCCTTTCTCACATTATTTCTAGGGTATGACTGTGAGGATGAGACATTTGAGGGTTTGTAGTCACTTCTGAGCTGGACCATCTCCAACAAAGGAACACAAATTTTCTTGGAAGTGTATGTCTGGTATAGGTCATTCTTGAGTGTTGGCCGAGAGCAAAGACAGTGACAGAGAGCACTAGAAGTATGCAAAGCAGTCTGAAGTTATGGTGAAAAGAGGTTACCCAGGGAAGGGATGAGGTGAAAAACGTGTTGCTTTTAGACTGAAATGTGTATCCTTCCCGGACTGTCCCTGGTTTCCTTTTACTTATCTTGGCTAATGCATGGCTATACCTGTAGCAAGTTGTTGGCATTTTTACAATGGCATCGCCAGGGAGCGTCTCTACATGTCCTGCCTCTCCAAGAGAAAATTGGACTCATAGGAGGAAGATGGGTTATCACTGCTCATCCATCAACCCTATGCATCATTTGCTGGTTTATCTACCTGAGAGATTAGGTGTGCGATCCAAGATCCAATGGAAACAAGCATCTTTATAAAACCCAGCAATTTCAAATCATTTAATTCATTTGTACTAAGACGTCTGTTCTGTATCCTATTATGCACTATGAAATAAATGTGTCTAATCTACTCTGCAAAAATAATATTTTTTATTTTATTTTCTTAAACAATTATTTACTTGTCACCAAGAGAGAGAAAGGGCACAAGCAGGGAGAACAGCAGGCAGACGGAGAAGCATGCTCCCCTCTGATCGTGGAGCCCGTTGTGGGACTTGATCCCTGGACCCCAGTATCATGACCTGAATGGAAGGCAGACACTTAACTGACTGAGCCACCCAGACATCCCTATTTTTTATTTTTTAAAAAAGCCAACTTGAATAGTAATACTGCATTTATGGGAAATGGAGCAATATAAAAGCAATTGTTTGGTGAGCATAGTGTAAGGTATACACTTATCAAATCACTAAGTTGTACACCTGAAACTAATGTAACATTGTGTATTAACTATACTCAAAAATAAATGTGAAAGCAATTTTTAAGATGAAAGTTGCACTTTTTATTTGGAAATCATGCTGAATGTGTCAGATCGACTAGAATATCGTAATTAAGAATTAGTTTTATTTTCACTATCTATTAACAGTAGTTAATTATGCTACAATGTGATATAGAATAACAACTTTGTTTTCATTAAAAGAGAAAGAATTCAGAATGATTCAAAGGAAACAACACCATGATGCTATTAAAGAACCAGTCAGGGGAAAGCAAATGCTCTGGATTTCAGGGTGACTGAAATCAAACTTCCACCTGTCTTTCCTACCTATCCTTTAATTTCCAGAAATCACTTCATTGGCTTGGAACCCCTGAAGTCCAGTTTTGACCAGACTATCTCTCTAAAGCGTGAGAAGATAGTGATAGCAGAGTCTAGCAGTTTAAAAGTTCTGTGCTCGGGAAATATTTCAAAGGGTGTTAGACTGAATAAAGAAGTCTACCGTCTTTCTGATGCCAAAGAATCTAAACTTCACAACACGGTATCTTTGGTTGCCAAGGTGTGTACTTTGTAATCCAGTGACCAAAAATGGTTTCTGCAAGTTTACCCTCTTAGTTTTCCTGAGAAACAGACAGAGTTCTGTGAGTAAGTGTGGGATAGAGGAAGCTCTGCTCAGCACCCTAGGCCACTCTTTGTGTCACTGAACTCCCTGCTCCATTTCTGGTTGTCCACGTTCACTACCAAATCTGTTCTCAGGAAATGATCTGCTATTAACAATTTCAGGTGTGTTGAGTCAACATGTTGATGTACCAAGTAAACCTTATCTCCAACTACGGAATAAGTGGCTGTTCCTTGTTAAAGAAATTGCAAGCAACAGCTCTGAGGTGGAGAAAGAACCCATCATCTAAGAAGCCCTGTCTTTGACCCTTGTAATCACAATGTGTGCATGGCTTGGAAAAATTCTTAATGCTAAAGAAACAATGGTACCTATTATGATTGTGTCTGTGTCAAATTCTTACGTAGCTTGGCAAAGCCTAGGAAGCATTCTGGACTTAGCAGTGATACGGTTTAACCTGAAACTTTGGATCTGAATGAAAGGAGGTACATGCATGAAAGCAAGACAGCGTCGGGGCGCTCTGGAAGGAGTTTAGGCATGTGGCCAATGACTCATGGAAACTTTGAGTGCTATTGGCTAGCTACTATGTTCCATTCGTTCCTCTTTCTCACTCTATCTAAAGTTCTCAAAGACTTCATGGAAAATTTCAACAGTGCTTAAAGTCTTCCCACAACTGTGTAGGTAACGGGGTAAGGTGCAAGCTCCTTGTTAGATCTAGAGAAACTGGACACATTCTTCTCCCTCAAAAGCTGACATAGACCTGGTCACTGTGGATAGTAGCTGAACCAAAACATTGTCGGTCACCTCAACCTTGAGTATAGTGCAACCCAGGTGATGTAATCCTTTATTTTCACTCTCACGGTCCCTCTAATGGCTGTGTTGAGCTAGTTCTTGCTCCTGGATAAAAACTCAAGGCAGTCTTCATTTGGTTACTCTGGGGTACTACAGAGTGTTTTTCCATCACTTTTTGTCTTACAACATAGTCTCAGTTGGATAATTGTCTTGGTCAATTGGGCTGCTCTAACAAAGATACCAGAGATTGGGTGGCTTAAACAACAAATATTTAATTCTCATAGTTCAGAGGCTAAGAAGTCCAAAGTGCTGGAAGATCCAGTGTCTGGAGATCACTGCAGAGAAGGAGAGAGAGCAAGCTGTCTCCTGTCTCTTCTCATAAGGACACCAATCCCATCATAAAGACTGCACCTCACAACATAATTACCTCCCAAGGCCCACCTCCAGATACGATCACATTGGGCATTAGGAATTCAACATATGAATTTGGGGAGGACTACAACAGTCCATTCTTAGCAGTAATCATAAAGTCCATCTTGATTTAAAGTTAACACTTTAAAGATGATTTGAAATTAAAAACTGTTCTCCCCTCTCCTGCCCTATTTCCTTCACACTGGAAGCCTCTTGTCCACAAAGAGAATGGCCAACTTCTCGCTTTCCAACCTAGCGTATCGACTTTTTCCTTTCTCTGTTACGAACTAAGGTTGGCTCCCTGGATGGGAAAAGATGTTAAGAAGTCAAGAATATCACTTAATGGGATATGGTCATTCTAATCCAGGGCTGCTACTTTCTGGGCTCAACAGATATTAATTACAATATGATCTTCTTTAATGGGAGATTTTGTGAGTTCCTCAGAGACTACCCCTCTCATTTTCCTCATTGCTGAGGATATCTTATCTAAAATTCACTTGATGAGGACAAATATCCCTCTATTCTGGCTTACTTCTTCCTCAGCTGCTAAGAATAGATTGGTCAGTCCAACACCCTCTGCTGAGGGCCAGTGGCCCTTTCAGACACGCTCTAAGACGCCCCAGTGCCAGCCCTCTCTCAGGCATGGCCCGGTCTGGTACAAAGGGAACAATCCCCCACTTTTTGCCCTGAGGAACTCTAGGAGGGTGAGTCATCCATGGGGCTGAGACCATCACTAAAATCCCTGCAATGCACACAATATGTCATATCTCACTACTTCACTTACTTCTAGCCTTCTTAATCCACCAAAGAGACAACTGTTGGGAGTTAAGAGACTGTGAAGAACACTGTAGTTCTCATATGATTACCATGAAATGCAATTCATATGGCCCCTCTTCTTATGCACTATAAATGGAGGAGTTTGCAGAAATAAGGTACATGGTCACTTGAGATTTTGTGACGGTGAACATGACAGATTTTAATGCCTTTGTTTTATAGTCATCTACTCCCCAAAATGAGAAGAGTTGCTGCGTGATTCTTTTATCCAAGCATCAATCTCTGGGAGGAACTCTCCCTAACTCTTTTCTAATAAAAGCACTTTTCAGTGATCTAGTATCAGAATTTTCTCAGTTTAGGTCTAGGTTATATTCCAAAGAGGTTATCTGTAAGATTTAAGGCAATTCCTGGTGAGTACAAGGGCAACTTTTTATGTAACTTAGGGCATTAATAAAATACTTTTCAATCTTCATTTTTCATTGGTTATTCCCTGAAGAGCATATCTGTCCCAGAGATCCCTGACATTAAGACTAGAAGTGAGCTAGAAAGAAGAGTCTTCGTTATATGTATAATTTATGGTCGCCAAATTGGAAAACTCCGAGGCCACAGTTCATATCATAGTCAATGTGCACAGCCTCATGTGGCAGTCTATATCTGGTTCTTGGGCGTTTATTTTTGGGGGGGGAGGGGGCAAAATAAATCCTTTTAAAAAAAAATAAGAGTCGCAAAGTTCATGGTGTGTGTGTGTGGATGTCTGTGTGTGTATATGTATTGTATTGACTGGAGATGTGCTTTGAAGAAGCCCAGAAAGAAAACAACTCATTGCTCTCTAGAATATAAGCTCCATGATGGTAAGAGTGTTTTCTAGTCATTGTATTTTGTATTCACTGATGAATCCTAAGCACTTGGACTAATTCCTGGCACCTAATAGACACTCAAAAGATACTTGGTAAATAAGCAAATGTATTATGTTTCATTCTTCTCCATAATAGAGAATTGAAATGATATTCCCCAGTTCCCATGTGAGTCTTGAAAACTTTTAATTTATTTTGNATTTATTTTATCTCAACAATAAAAGACATTCTAGAAAAATAAATCTGATTTTGATAATTTATGAGGCTTCTAATATGTGCTAGTTACAGTCCTAGATACTTTCACGTAAGTAATTTGATTTTCCCAATGACTGAAAAGAAAGTATGGATATACATGTTTTTCCAGATAAGTAAACAATCCTAAAGAGATTTAGTTACTTGCTAAACAGCAAAATAAAGATCTAAATGTTGGTCTTCTGACTTGAAGTCTAGTGGTTTATTCACTCTACTGAAACATGTGTTTTAATTTTTATGTAGGCATTAATTTTATTCTATGACATGCTTCATTACATGATATATTGCAAATGCAATTCCTGTGTTGTAGTAAGAAAAGTTCTTCAAACCAGAAGAGAGGAGACACTTAGAATACCTTTAGCATTGCCCCTAAATTTTTTTTTAAGATTTTTATTTATTTATTTGACACAGAGAGAGAGAGAGAGAGATCACAAGTAGGCAGAGAGGCAGGCAGAGAGAGAGAGGAGGAAGCAGGCTCCCTGCCAAGCAGAGAGCCCGATGTGGGCCTCGATCCCAGGACCCTGAGATCATGACCTGAGCCGAAGGCAGAGGCTTTAACCCACTGAGCCATCCACCCAGGCGCC
>LNAC01000738.1:126013-147325 GCA_002007465.1 Ailurus styani
GCCCCACACTAAACCTACAGCACTCGGCCGATGGAAAAGTAATTTCTTTCTTTCATCTGTTCCTGCTCAAGCTTCTTCAGCCAGCAAACACTCAGCACCCTCTATATTAATATAGAGCTTATATGAGACATTACCATTTCCAATGACATAACATTCTAAAAGTCAGAAAGAACCATACAAATGTCGTTGCTGTTATTATGTAAGATAGTGGACCTTCGGGTTGGAAGGTATTGCTGAGAGGAGTATTTTTCAAGTGTGAAAAAAAAGACCATTAGGGACCACGGCCACAGTAAACCTTTTCTTTCAGTGCAGCTGTCCTTCTTGGACTTGTTGCCAGCTTTTCTCTTTTTACTTCTTGGGGTCTTCAAGCTCCGTGTCTCAGCCAGCCCCAGGATAGCTAGGGTGTCCAGCACCAAGCACTGTGTTGGGGTAGCATTTTTCTTTTCAGTCACAACGGGCTCGTGGCTTGGATGAATCATTCTTTGCCATTTAAGACTCATGGATGACAGAGAGAAAGGAAATCCAGGAGGGAGCCTGTCCAGAAGAGGAACCCCAAATCACAAGGACAAAATACTCATCATCATAAGGTGAAGTTTGGGGTGCTCAGAATTACCTTTTCATTTTAAAAATAAGCATATTTTTCTACTCTTCTCTCATGTAGAAGTGGTGACCAGAAAGACATAACTTTTCTTAGAGTGATTGTTTGGCTCATAAAGAACTGGGTGGTCCCTGGTTGAGGCTGGATTTAGCAACTGCTTGTGTAAACGCATCCCTGTCTAAGAGAGGAAATGACCTCCGGCTCCTGTTCTCAGCCTCCAACTCTAGGAGAAGCTGAGGAAGTTTTGAAAGGTATCTGCCTAAACTGGAGGGGAAACATTTTCCAGAAATGAAGGCATCCCTCTTTCTGAAAGTGCTACGTGCGCTTGTATTTCTAGCAAGCCAGCAGAGTGTAGCCTGCTCTTTGTTACTCTCCTCAACCACATTAACTAAGAAAGGTTTCATGGTACTATTAAAATTTTTTTAAAGGAAACGAAAAAACAACAACCACCACCTGGTTTGTTATTGTCCATATCCCCTGGTAGGATGATGAGCCAGAAAATACGTATAAAACGTTTAACCGTAAAATATCTTCCTCTCTGAAATCTCCTTTAGGAAAAGCTGCATTCACTGATGCTATAAAATAGCTCTATATCATATTGCCTTGTTTTCGTTCTTTCTTTTTTATTTTTTCCTTTGCAGGGAGAAAAGGCTATTTTCTTCTGAATGGGACAAAGAAGGTTGTCTTGTGCCTCCCGCTTGATGCTTTCCCAGGTTTTAATGAAACCCTCATAAGTGAATGGGCCATCAACCAATTATTCGAGTCCAGCCCTTACAGAAAAATATAGAGAAAATATAAAGTATTAGTTACACAAAAGGGAATTTGTCAGATTTCTTAATAAAAAAGCCCCCGATGTCATAAAAATATCCTTTCCCTAATCAAAATATCACCTGAATGAAGTCATCATGTTTAGCCTGATTGCATTTCCCTCATATATGTGCAGCTGCATTTGCTTCTCCATAAATGTCATTTGATTATGAGAAAATAAACAGGAAGGGACTCACAGGGAGTGAGTACGGGGCCTGCTTGTTTACCTGCGGCAGCTTTCTTAGCTGCAGAACAAATGTCATGCAAATGGTGCACCAGCAATGAGCTGCCAATCACCCTGGCTTGGCATTCATGATGATTTGCTAAATCATTTAAAGAGACATGCTTTACTAAATGAAAAAATATCAGCAGCAAGGGCTTGTGTTTAAACACGGGGCTGAGTTATTATCCCAGTAGGCCGGAATGAAATGAAGACATCTTCCAATTAAAGCTTGCAGATGAACCCAGACAAACCCCCCTTTTTTCATAAAGACAGGCAGATTATGACGGGGAAAGAACAGGGACAGAGGCTTTCATTACACGCTGATTATGGTGATAAAATTCCCAGCGCTGTGTGTCTGCGGGCCCAACTTCACATTTGAAGGTTTTTAATATAATTTCCTTAGGGTGAAATGCTGAAGATTTATTAAACTTTATGAAGGGCTTACAGATCCAATTTAAGAGGACATATCATAGGGCAAAACTGACAGACGATAAAATACATTCCAACTATAAGAGAAAAAAAAATAAAAAGCAAGGAGAAAGTTGAGCCGTGAAACTGTTTTTAAACATTTTTTGTTGTTGGTGGTGTTCAAGTGAAATCAATCATTTCCTCCAGTGTTACAGCCTGGATGCTCCACTGAAGTTTCCTTCATGCTTTTTAAGAAAGTAGATATTCAGGCCGCAGAGGGGATGCTTAGAGAGCTTATCTAATTTTATTTAAAAAAATAATAATAAAATCAACAAGATAATTTTGAGGTCATTGATTCATAAAAACTCTCAACATTTACAGTCTTCCTCCAATGCAACTTGCATGCTCCTCTTTTTTTCCAACACGCTCCCATTAAGACATTATGCTGGTAGGAGTGCAGACCTGTTTCCTCTTACTATTTCATACAGACTCTTGTCAGAAGATAGATCTAACAACTTCTATTGGCTCTTTCCCCCCCTCCAAAGTTTCAAAACATTTGTGGAGACCACTTCTCTTTTTTTTTTTTTTTAATTTTATTTTTATTATTTGCCCAAGGGGTACAGGTCTGTGAATCATCAGGCTTACATCTTTCACAGCCCTNGATTCGATATTCGTGTCTCATGCGATGTGATCACCAAATATATCTAGTAATCATGGGTAAGATTTTTACATAGGAAAACAAAGAGTACAAGAGCTTTCTTCCACTTGCCAGTAAAGTCAGTACCTATACAGTTTAGGTAACTCGCAAGCATAGTTCATCACTCAAAANACTCCCATTAAGACATTATGCTGGTAGGAATGCAGACCTGTTTCCTCTTACTATTTCATACAGACTCTTGTCAGAAGATAGATCTAACAACTTCTATTGGCTCTTCCCCCCCCCCCAAAGTTTCAAAACATTTGTGGAGACCACTTCTCTTTTTTTTGTATCATGGTTTCATGAGCCTGGACTCAAGCAAGAGAGAACAAAGGACTCTGTAAAAATTAAGGTATAATTGACAAGGGACATTAGTTTCAGAGGTACAACGTAATGATTCGATATTCGTGTCTCATGCGATGTGATCACCAAATATATCTAGTAATCATGGGTAAGATTTTTACATAGGAAAACAAAGAGTACAAGAGCTTTCTTCCACTTGCCAGTAAAGTCAGTACCTATACAGTTTAGGTAACTCGCAAGCATAGTTCATCACTCAAAACAGGCCGCAGGTAGGAAAGCAGCCACAGGAAACTGAGGTCTTCTGTCACCTATACCTGGGAGGCCTGAGTCCTTGAAATTTGCCTAATTTGCTCTATAGATAAGATTTCTCTCTCTGGATTTTTCTATGGGTTCCCCCTCCCTCCCTCCCTCCCTCCTTCCCTTCTTCCTTTCCTTTCCTTTCCCTCCCTCCCTCCCTCCCTTCCTTCCTTCCCATAATAGCTTTTAGAGGTATAATTTGCATAGCATCAAATTTACCTGTTTTAATTATATAATTTGGTGATTTTTAGTAAATTGGCAGAGGTCCACATCCTTCATCACAATCCAGTTTTGGAACATTTTTATCACCCCAAAAGATCCCCCATGCCTGTTTAAAAATCAATAAAACAATCAAATATCAAATAAAAAACAATATCAATTCCTACCCCACAGCCTCAGGCAACCTCTAACCTGCTTTTTGTCTCTATAGATTTACCATTTCCAGACACTTAGTATCAGTGTAATCAGACAACACATAGTTGTGTCCAAATCTTTCAGCCATTTTGGAGCTAGGTCCAGATCCCACGCTGGCACTTAGTAGGAACTCAATTTATATTCAAGTCATGCTGGAAAACAGGTCAAGTCAAAGCAGGATCAGCCCTGTGGCTTTTTCCTGGCTTAAAAAAACATTCTGTTACGTAGCCTTGGTGGAGTTCACTAGAAAGGTGAGAATAAAGCCCCTCAGATTTTATTTTATTTTTGGTAGAATCGAAGAAATTCATATCACTTGTGAAAAATCTATTATATTTTCTAAAAGATATCTTGCTCCTTATTAGAAAAAAGTCTTGTCTTCACTGATTTTTGCATTGCCACCTTAAGCAGCTCCTGGGATGAGGAGCTAAACTCCTACGCAGGAGGTGAAAGGAGAGAGGACACTCAACGTGGCACATGAACATAGCTTGAGTATTGAATCAGGGAAAATAAATACTGTAGTTATATATTTAGGGATAACTGGTGAAATTTTAATACAGTCAGCATATAGGAAATAGTATTATATTGATCTTGGATTTGATCATTGTCCTTAAGGGTCTTTGTTTTTAAGAAAAATGCACCAAAGTATTTGGGGGTAAAGGAGTGTGAGATGTGTGTCTGTGTGTGTGTGTGTGTGTGTGTGTGTGTGTGTGTGTGTGTGTGTGAGTGTGTGTAAACAGAGAGGGGTGGGAAGGGGAAAAAGAGAAACAAAGAAAGACTGAGAGAGGTGAAATGTTAATAATAGATGATTCTGGGTGAAGGGGTTACTGAAATGGTCTTTGTACTATTCCAGCAACTCTTCTGTAAATTTTAAAGTATTTCCAGAAAAAAGATAAAAATACGGCAATAGTGTACTTGTGGCAATGGTAGTTATAAGCTAAAAAAACAAAAAACAATGCGTGCCTGGGTGGCTCAGTGGGTTAAAGCCTCTGCCTTCGGCTCAGGTCATGGTCTCAGGGTCCTGGGATGGAGCCCCACATCGGGCTCTCTGCTCAGCAGGGAGTCTGCTTCCTCCTGTCTCTCTGCCTGCCTCTCTGCCTACTTGTGATCTGTCTCTGTCAAATAAATAAATAAATTCTTTTAAAAAAATAAATAAATAAAAATAAAAAAACAAAAAAACAAAAAACAAAAAAACCTATGTATTTCCATGTCTGATCTGTGCTCAGGCTTGGGCGTTGTGGACTGCAGGCCATCAAAGGACACGATGATAACATTTATCAAACTCATTACATGCCAGGCATTGCTAAGTGTTTTGATTTTTTTTTCTTCAAAACAAAAGGTAAGAAAGCGGTCTGATTGCTAAATGCTTTGTACTTAAATATAATGGCAAGAACAAGGGTGCCCCATAGCTTTTCTTTACAACATCTTGACCGCAACCCAAACACACCTATAGATCACAAAAGGCTGAGGCTAGATTGTGCTTTGGGTTTCTGGGGCCCGCTAGAAGGTGTTGGAGCCCAGTAGTTGGCTCCAGACATCTAGAAGGATATGCTGAACAGTGTGGTTGCATCACTGAAAAGCTAAGAAAAACTGTTTCATAATAATAAAACAGTCGCCACGTTTAAGGAATATTTAAATAAAGTATACATGTGCAGTGTGTGTGTGTGTGTGTGTGTGTGTGTGTGTGTATATACACTCTTATTACTCCTCACAACCTTTTCACACAGATGCTAAGTATCTACTTCAGTCCAGAGTGGAGAAATTTAGACTTGCTCAGTGTCTCGCAGCAAGCCAGTGTGAATGGAAGACTCCAAGCCCAGGTGGTGTGCTAGCACAGATGACTCTCCACGTCTAATCTGCAGTGCTTCCATTAGCCTGAGTATGATACTCTGTCCGAGTATGAGAAATAAAAATGTGTCCCCTATTTTCTTTGTCAGACGGTGAGAAGATTTATGAAACAAATACACTATGGTATGCTTAATGGAAAAAAGAAAATAAAGTTCCTTTTGCAGAGCAACTGAAACACTGGCGACATGACTGTATATCAAAGGAAACCTGGTTTCTAGTCTAGCTGTGTCTCTCTCAAGTACACTAATTGCACATCCCACAGATTAATAATGGGACAGAGGCACGAAGAGAGGAGCTATTGCTTGTTACCCACATACTGCTAAGAGATTTATTTACCAACGAAACTACTCATGACTCATACTGGATTCCTAAGAGCAGATTAATTTGACTAATATAATATAAATATGTATTTTATCATATAACATAATAATATTTGTAATTATATGACACATAATAATGATTGATAGCAATGGAGGTATCTTCTGTTATTTCTTCAACCATGTATGTTCATCATTTGGTAAATATTCCACATGTGCATTTTCATTTTTTATTTTGTTGTTTTTATTTCCTTTTTTTTTTTTATCCAAGTTGCTCCCACAAATTTTCTGTGGAGAAATGTGACTCGAATCCCTGGTGCTCCTCTCATTTCCTCATTCATTTCTAATTATAGCTGAAAAGTGCTTCGAAAGATCTCCTTGAGAATCAGCATTGGGTTTTCTGTCCCCTACACACACCATCCCTATTTCTCTGTCATCCTCCAGAACTGAACACTTGGCAAAAGTTAAATTTTGCAATACAGAGTTCTTTCAAGATTAAGTTTCATTTAATCATCTTGCTGGGACATTACACTGATACACATTCCTTTAAGGTACCTAGGGACCTGGCAATATTGTTGTTGCACAATTTGATAAAAATATGGAACATTCCCCAAAGGCAGGGCAGCATGAATTCCGTGGAGTATCCAGACAATGGGGTTTCCAGCCTGCAGCTTTGCTGTGCAACTAGAAACACATCCTGATCTCCACGCGTGGCTTGGATCCCTTCCCAGTTTGGAGGCTATACTGGCTAGTGAATTATTGCACTCTCCCTTCCCAGGGTCCCGAAAACCACTCCACCGCTTTGTTATTACAAGGGAGCTGAAAATAAGACAGACAAATGGGAAACACAAGTGTTAAGTTTGTAATAGCTTAGATTCCCAGGTTATGTAACTTGTTGAACTACTGGCTAATGGAACTGAAAGGAATCTTTGAGATCATCTGAACTGATGCCCCGTGTTCTAGAGTGATATGCCGGTTTGCTCAAAGCTGTGGATAAAACAGAAAGGAAGAGCAGAAGAGAAATGAAAGAAAAATTTAAAAGGGCAGAGAAAGGAGGTAAAGACAAGAGAGTAAAGGAATAGCAACAAGAAGAACAACAAAATGAAAGCGGCTCTCTGCTTTGGGGAGCTGTAAAGTGATGTTTGGATTCTGTGAGTGAGGAATAAAGTGGAATTAGAAGGTGATACTGAGAATCAGAGAAATGCCAAATAGAGTCTTTTGCCCTTTATGGATAAGTAGCACTGAAATTTAAAAGACTTAAAGACTTCAAATATTTATTAAAACTTAGTATGAAAAAAAAAACTTAGTATGGGCAAGGCATTCTGCCAGGTGCTGTAGGCTATACCCAGATGAATCCAAGACAATTCCTAATTAGAAGATAATTCAAATGATGGAGAGACAGAGAAATCCTGGGGAAAGGAGAATTCAGGTCATTTAGGGGTGGAGAGAAAAGTATGAAAAGGTTTAATGGAAGATTGTATCTTTAAGCTAGGGCTAAAGAGGCCAGTAAAATGGCAATAGTTGCAAGTGGCAGTCTGGAGGTGTGGCCATTCTAGGTAGACCGAACAGCATGAGCAAAAGGGTATGGGTAGAAGGGACTAGGAATCTTCCAGAACCACTGCAAAGTCCAATTAGGCTAGGTTTTATGTCAGCTACCACGGGGAAATGATGTTGCCATATGTTGGAAGAGTTTGTGATATGGCGGAAATGAAGAACAGAGGATATGGACTTTGTATGTATCTGCTCACTGTTCTTTTAATTTTATACAGAACACTGTACTGGAAGAGGAGCAGAAGCAGTGGACAGAAGAACAGGGGTAGAGGGCAGGTGAGGGGTAAAAAAGAGACTAGAAGCAGAAAGCTATCCCACGGGAACCAAACTGAGAGTTTAAATGAAGGCCGTGGCAGACGAAGGATGACAGATGGAAGAAACGTTAGAAAAGAAGACTGGAAATTGTGAACTGATTGGATAAGGGAAGAGAAGATTAGGAAAAGTTTCAGTTGGCAGATTTCCCTGCAGGGAAACATAGATTGAGGGTATCAAAATTTCCTTTGATTCATTCAACAAACAGACATTCAGCTTCTACTGTGGACCAGACCCTTTGCTGAGTGGGCTGTGGGTAATATAGAATTGGCCCCCAGGGAACTTAGAGCCTGTGGCTGAGACAAAACAAGACACAATAAGGCGCTGTACAAAATGGAATACAGTAGGTTGTGTTACAAAGGTAAAAATCAAGTTCTGTGGGGTTTTAGGAAGAGAAATCATTTTCTAAGCAAAAGAGCAGAACTGAGAAAGAATTTAGGAAGGAAAGGGCCTTTGGGCAGGGCCAGGGAAGAAGAAAACAGTTTTAAAGGACTACAATATTGGAGTGAGAGGTAGGAGGAAGAGGAAGAGATAAAGACTTACATGGGAAAAGTTCAGGAAGGGTTTAGACTGGTGGGAAATCTCTTGTCTCCTCTCTCTCTTTCTCTCTCTCTCCCTCCCTCCCCCCTCATCTTAATCTTTATCCACATATTTCATACAGATAGTTTTAGGATTTGCTAAAATATGTAAAGGCCTTCCATAAATTCAGAACAAAAGCTCTAGAGAAATATGTACAAAATATAAATATAAATGAATAAGGCTGCTTTCATTATCAGCTTCCTAATACTTTGAATATAGCTGCACAGCTGATTGCTCAAGATAGTCACTATCAGAAGACTTCCCCTTACGCTCCCAAAAGGGAGAGGGAAAGAGATTTTATTCCAGTTTTCTAAAAACAAAACTTCCCTGAGCTCATTCAGCTATAGAGATTGTTTTATTACCTGGGATCTCTAGAAAAGTTTGAAAATCTGGTAGGTAAAAGCTGATGCTTAGCCTCTGAAACAAAACAAAACAAAATAAAACCTCATCATGGGCTTTTGTAAGTAATGTCTGCTCCCGAGGTCATGAATTGAAAAGCCACAATTCTAAGTTCAAATCAGAACCAGCTCAGGTTTAAGGCCATGCTGGTGTTATAATGAATCTGAGTCATCTGGAAAAGTAAATTATCAAGAAGCTACCTTCAGCCCTGGGCAAAGAATTCAGAACTAAATAAAACAATCTCACGTACATCTTATAACAAAGAGTATTATGAGGTTTGTGTGCTGTTTCTGACCTGGTTTCTCAATGAATCAACTCAAAGGGAGGAAAAATCGCCACTGAGGAAGAATGGCTGGAATTAAGCAATGTTTACGTCGTCATCTTCAAAGGAGTTTGAATAGCCTTTCGTGAAGCATGGGGAAGCCTCAGAAGAGAGTTGGCATTGATGTACCTGCACTGGTAACCCAAGGTCGGGCTCATGGGGGATGGCCTGCAGAAGGCCAAGCACCCCGGGTTAAACTGCATTCTCAGTAGTGATTTCTGTGATCTGGGTATGGTTCTCTCTCTGGTTTTCAGATCAGCCATGAAAATACAAGCAATTTTTGTTTTCCCCTTTCAAAGACCTGAGTAGTGTCTTCATTTGCAATGTGGGTGAAGAAACAGAATATATAACAATCTTGTTTCTAGTGCAGAGGTTTATTAAGGAAACAGCGACCAGGAGAAGAGACTCTCAAAAGTTATTATCCATGTCTGCTGTTAACACATGCCCCCCTCAGCTGCCCATGCCTCCCTACGCATCAGGCTAGAGAACATGGTCACTGGCCTGGGTCCCAGGGTATTCTCCTGAGTTGTGCCACTTGATCGAGAGAGGACAATGTTTTTAGCTGTATGCATAGGGGAAGACTGTCAGCAGATGGTATGAACAAATAATATCCTTCCTTATTTTTATTCTATTTTAAGTGGTTGGACGGGTTCCTGACTATGGAATTTAAAAATCTGTGTAGTACTCATTCGCAAAAGGAGACAGAAGAAATTATTTGGATAATCAGGGTAATAAATCCTTTATGATATGCTGCCCAGTGATTGATATGTATGCAATACACAATAGCATCAACAGTAGAGAGTATCATTTTTGATCAGCACACAGACGTAGTTTCTCTATTAGTAAATTCGCTAGGCATTCCCTAGTACCTAATCCCTCTTACTAGTTCCCATAGCTGCTGCAGGGGGATGCAGGAGAAACCAGATCCAGATAAACCATACAATTATGTTTACACAACATGGTTCGGAATTCTTGGCCATGGCTGGGCCTCCTGATGGAACAAACCTGTTTTACTTAGTTATTGAGTATCGTAACTATACTCAGGGCCTAGGTAGCAATATGCCAAGTTCTAGTTAACAGCTAACAGTAACAGATAAACCTATAAACATTCCAAACAAGAAAAAATAAGAGTTGGCATGATTTGTAAATTAGCTCTTGCTTCCACGAGCGGTTATTCCAAAAGGGGGCCTTATTTTGATACCACCCCCTAGCCCTCCCTCATTTTTCTTTCAGTCTTTTGGCCTTGGCCAAGAAGTCTGCCACGCATTAGCCCATGATTGACTGTTCTCTGCACTTTCCATCTCCTGTTCTATGTTCGTGCGTATTGATTCTCAGTATTGGATCTCTCCCTCCGTGTCCCACACCAGGCACTATTAAGTCTGTAATGTATTCTTTCTGCTGTGCAACACTTTCAGTTGCTTGAGTATAAGTAGAAGCCCAGTCACAGAATCTCGGAGCTAAAAGATAACTTTATAATTTATGCAGCTCAACTCCATCGCTTTACAAATGATGAATCTGAAGCTTAGGGAAGGGAAGCACTTTGCAGGAGCCCAAGATCCATCAGGTACGAAAAGTGAAGGGTCAAGGACCTAAACCCATGGGCTCTGTTGGCAAGTCCAGCCCTATACTTTTTTCTTACCTGCACGGAGCTCATCACCTAGAACTCCGAGACTTACTAATGAAGTGGACCCATCAGCCTATGGGCTTAGCTGTAACAAAGGACATACTAGAGAGGGAATAGAGTGTTACATGTTAGAGGAAATTCAATTATTTAAGATTTCTAAATGCCAGTGAAATTATAAAAGACTTAAAATATTATTACTATTACCCAAGAGACTTCCTTGAGGCACCCTGGGAGAAGGTAGAAAATTAAAAAGAGATGCTTCCAACATTTCAAGCAAGTAGGTTTCTATGGCTGGCCAATCACCCTCCTGCACTTGCCTGATGGTTTAGCAAATCCAACTGCTTATTAATTTGTGTTCTTACACCAAGGGAGGATAGAAACAGAAGAGAGCTAGAAGTATATGATTGGTGGATATGAGAGGCAAGAAGGACAGGGAAAAATGGTTCATATTTGGTTCACCTGCTAGAGATTTCCCATCAGCCCACCCTCTCCTCTCATTCTCCACCTTCTCTGCATTGATATTTGCCTGGGTTGGCGAGACAGGGGAGACCTTTATGATCTCTACCAACTGCATCTGTCAGATTCTCTTGACCTCTGCCTTTTGATTGGAATCAGTCAGTGGGAAGGCCTGGCAGGAGATCCAGGGGCAGGAGAAAGGGGAAGATAGGGTCCCCTCCCCACACTATTTTCTCCCTGCTTGATGCTGTGGTTCCAGCAGTGCTCCATCCCTCAACTATAGTTCCTATAAGTTGGCTTTTCTCTATGGCTCCAGCTCTCACTAGAATCCTCTAGGACTATTCCATTGCCTGCCTCTTCAAGTCTTGGGATGGTAACAGCTTCTCTTGCTGGTCGTCTCTGGGCACCTCAGTCCCCCAGAGGTCCCCTTAATGCTGCTCTGTAAAGAGCGCCTTCACACTCTGTAAATTGTCTTGTCACACTTCCATCTGCACGGGCTTTGGGCTTTCTTTGCGTGCCTGGGCACTGACTGTAACAGTTCATCTGGGGTTAATCATAGTCTGAAGTCACTATTTATCTTCTTTGCTGCAGCAGCAAAGCCATCATCATAAAGGATAGGATCAATTCTTGTTCATTTTATATCTCATGGATCCACTAATCCATGTGAAATGCAGCTGAACTGAGCAGAGGACTGCCCCTCACCTCCACCTCCACGTCTACTTTCCATGTTTGGTTGATATTAAATGTGAAAACGATCATTAGCAGACAGGTGGATACAGGAGCAGGTTTATGTTGATGTAGTCTAACGCTTCCTCCTGAATTACGGAGACCAACATAAGAGCTTTGTTGTTATTGTTTTAATACAGAACTTGATAACATTCAGTGGACAAAAACATGCCTTTTTGTTGTTGTTGTTGAACTATTAACTATACCTGAAAAACAAGCAAACAAACAAATGAAAAAACCAACTAAAACCCACCAACTTGACTTATACCAGGACATGATTCCTGGGTAGCTTTGAAACTGGCCCCAATTGTCCTCCAGAACCAAATAATTATTGGCTTATTTTTATTTTTTTCCTCTTTTTTCTCAGTCATTGCAGACCTATCCGGGGTTGATTAATGAGAATTCATTTATTAATGCTTCTAAATATTGCCGACTTCTCTTTGGACTGTGTGTATCATTCCTGCCACTGGCAAAAAGAAATCTTTACCTGTTTGTTGTTTTTGTTTTTTGTTTTTAGGGAAAAAGTGCTGGGTGTTCACGTTTTTCCATTAATCTCTGAGAGGTTAGGGTTCTCTGCAGGAGGACAAAGATGCCGTTTCAATAAATAAGAAATGGGACAAGAGGCAGAAAGTATGGATCTTCTATGTTTTTGTCCTAGATGCTGATTGGACTTAGGCTGTAAGTCATTCATTCTTTCAATCTCCCAACATTTATTAGGCTAATATTTATTTATTCCTATTAAGAGCCAGGAGCTGAGGGTGGAAAGATGACTAGAACATGCTAATGTCACAAAGGGCTCACAATCAATCAGGAANTCGGGAAAGGAGGCATCCCGGGGAAGTAACCCTCCTTCACTAAGTAGGGAGACGGTGCCTGCTGCTACTCAGCCCCACTCATCTATTTAGTTTGGTTTGAGAGAGAGAGGGATTCAAGTCCTGACTCTCTGGCATCACTATTTTGAACCTGAGTTCCTGGTTCCACTGTGGGGAGCAGTGTGTGGCAGGAGGGTCTGAAAGACGAGATTCCAGCTCCCTAGCCAAAGTGTGTTGAAGGAAAGCTTCAACTGCTAAAAGAAAAGAGGAGGGAACAAGTAAGGAAGGAAGTCCACTGGGTTGGGAAACAATTCCTGTGAAGGGCCAGATGCTAAATATGTCTGCTTTTGTGGGCCACTTGATCTCTGTCACAACTACTCCCATCTGCTTTGTAGCACAAGAGACAAGAAGTTAACGGATGGATAGCACTGTGTTCCAATCAAACTTTATTTATGGCACACTGAAATGTGAATTTCATATAGTTCTCACGTGTCATGAAATGTTACTCTTCTTTTGATTTTTTTTCTCATTTAAAAATTAAAAAAAAAAATTTAAACTCACGGGCCATGCTTAAAAAAAAAAAAAAAAAAAAAAAAGCAGCAGTCCAGATTTGACCCATGGGCCCTAGTTTGCCGACTCCTGGCAAGGAAGCAGAAGTGCTGAATGCCACCAGTCTGCTAGAATACCTAATAACTGGATCTCTAACCCCCTTCACGGCCATTATATCCGCTGATGAGGGTAAGTAGTTAAATAGGTATAGCACATTCCCTGAGACCCCAGGTCTCCCAGTCAGCCTTTGTGAGCCTCTCTTTCTTCATGTAAAACAGGCAACTTTACCTGGCCTTTAAAAACTCCTCACAGGTTTTGAGATGGATAAATGAAATAAAATCCATAGAAAGTACTTTGTGCTCTTAGGAAGAAAAGCATCATACAAACCCGATGTATTATGAAAGAAAAAAGAAAAGCAGATCTGTCAGAAGGAACTGAAAAGCCTCAAGCATCGTGCAACATGACTGAAAAATGCTGCCCAAGATGGAGCTCTTCCCACTAAGAGAAATGATGTGGCTTTTCCTCCTTAACATGGTCTTTCCATATTTCATCATCTGCAAAATGGCGTGACCTTACTGCCTGTTCTTTTTCTTTCTTTTCTTTTTCTTCTTTTGCCTACCTCATTAATACGTTGAGAGAACTTCTGGGGGCACTTTACTGGCTCCCACATCTGAAGCAGCTTACAGGGCAGTACTGACCCCACCAAGGCCCACGCTTCTCTCTCAAGGTCCATAGTTATTTGACAGATTACCCCTGTGTATAGCATGGTATCAAAAGCCTTCTTAGAAAGCCCGGGTAAAATAGGCCCATGGTGTTCTATAGTCAACTCATGTAGACATTTTAATCAAATTGTCTTTCAAAGGTAGTAGAATGTGATTATTTTTGTGAATTAGACCTTCCTTATTATTGGCAAGGTGAGGCATTTCTTAGTATTTTATGTATGTTTTTCTTTTTTTCTTCAGGATGAATTCTTCTGGTATCTTCCTCTATAAAAATAAGTCTAGAAGCCTGTGTTTATCTGATTACCCTCATCTTATTTTCCTCCAGTAGAGTGGAGCAACTGTATTAGACTATGTTTTGTCCATCACAGGTTGGTCCACATTTTTGCCTGAAAGTTTTGAGTTTCCTGTGTTCCTACGTTATGATTTCCAGATTTTGCTCTGTGGAGTGCAGCTGTAATCTCTAAAAGCAACTAAAACAAGATTCTGTAATATCCTCTTTATTCTGAGGGAATTTCTTTTTTCTAATGGAAGCTGTTTTGGCCTCCGGTTGTTGATATATTTGTCTCAGAAATTATTTAATTTTCTGTACACCACATCATTTTTTTTTAAACCTTGAAAGCTTACTGTTCAGAGTATAATTAGGCACAGAAACACTCAAGTGGAAGACTGTAAAGAGAACTTTGCATAGTAACAGAGAGGTTACCCTTGACCTGGGCAAAGGTTAAAATTTAGTCACTTAGTTTTTAGAGGTGGTATTTTTTTTTAAAGATTATTAACTTATTTATTTGAGAGAGAGAGTGAGCAAGTGAGTGAGCAGAAAGGGCAGGAAGAGAGGGAGAAGCAGACTCCCACTGAGCAAGGAGCCCGGACGTGGGGATCGATCCCAGGACCCTGGAACCATGACCTGTGCTGAAGGCAGACTCTTAACTGACTGAGCCACCCAGGGTGCCTCAGGGTTGGTATTCTTAAAGGTCGTCTTTCCTGTAATGCCTGCATGTGACATACCTTTTCTTCCTAATCTTTAAGTTTCTTTCCTTGTCGTGGATTTATTTCTTTGTGTTCTTGTTATTATTATGCCGACAATATTGCCATATTATATAAGTGACGTGAATTATCCTCATGTTCTACTCTCTCATTTACTTCTTCCCAACTTCCCTTTGTGCAATGCAACTCTATCTTCTATAATGACAATTCTCATCCTAGTTGATGCAAACTTGTCATCTCAGTGCAGGCAGACTAAAAGATATCTTTCCAGAGCCTTGTTTCGTGAAACTCGAACCATAATTTATATCAGATGGAGAAAGATCGCTCCTAGTACAAGGGGTAGGAAAGAAAAGCACTTCTTTTCTTTAAAAGGAATTTTGAGTAGTTTTAATAACACACTATTCTGGGCCATTGCTATTGTGTCTAAGAGGTACCAATGTCCCTCACTTCTGCCGTTTGTGCTTAAAACAGTGTCACTTGAATTCAATCAAGTACAGTTCTCTGATTACTTTTATTTCTGGGACAGATTTTCAAGAGCAACTTCTAATTTTAGGTATTGTAGCTGAGATTCTTCCCATTCTCTGTACTCCACTGGTGTTCTCTGTGCATTAGCGTCCTTCTAAAGGTGACAATCATAAGCACTCCATAGATGAAGCAGAAAGCTTGTATGGATGGAGGTGAAGGAGGGCAGACAGGGAGGGAGATATCTCTTTGTGTGTTTGTGTTCTGTGTGTTTAATTTTACATGACCATTTCACAAATAAACAACTTTCCAAAACCTTTTAATTATTGTAATCTTAGAGACTAGAATACAGTGAAGCTGATTCAGATGATCCAGAATAAAGCACAACATCTCTTTTCTTTTGTGAATAAGTCAGTTTGCATCCTTGTACTTGTGATACCTATAACACATACTTCATCTTCCTGGATATTTTATTTATTTTTTTTCTTTAGATATTTTATTGTGCTGCTAATAACAATCAGGGTCAGGGGACAATCCAAAACACCAAAATACTACTCCCCTCTTCCTGCCCCCCTGAAGTTCTTTTTTTAAAATTTATTTTTATTATTATTATTTACCCAGGGGTGCAGGTCTGTGAATCATCAGGCTTACGCCTTTCACAGCATTCGCCACAGCACAAACCCTCCCCAGTGTCCATAACCCATCCACTTTATCCCTACCCTCCCACCCCCCAGTAACCCTCAGTTTGTTTTGTGAGATTAGGAGTCTCTTATGGTTTGTCTCCTTCCCCATCCCATCTTGTTTCATTATTTTTCCCTCCCTACCCCCCACGACCCCCTACCCTGGCCCTCAAGTTCCTCATATCAGAGATATCATATGATAATTGTCTTTCTCTGATTGACTTATTTCGCTTAGCATCTTCCTGGATATTTTAAATGTGTACCTTCCTCTCGACAATTTTCCTCTCTACTATTAATGCAAAGCCAGAGCAAATGAGCCAAAGAGGAACCCAAATAGGTGTATCAGGTAGGAAGCTCTGAGGTTGAAGTCTGAAGTATGTGTACCCCTGGGTTGTGGTGCTCACCCAGATAAAGACAACTGTCCTGACATGAAGTTCTCTTGAGCTGATTCCCACATTGTTCCGATGGACTAGACCTCTATGTTCTTGACCATCTGAATGCAAAGACCTGGAGTAGGCAGGGATTAGGTTTGAGGCACGAACCCCAGAGACACTAGTTACAAAGAATAAGAGTCTCCTAAGAACTGAAGAACAATGCCAGTGCAGAAAGATGAAGGAATCCCTCATCTTCCTGTTTCAGGATACAGAGATACCACGTACGTCTCCTGCTTCACAGCTGGACTATTCGCTGGGGGAACTCAGCAGTGTGGTTCCCGTTATGTCCTTAATCAATCTCTTTGAAGTTGATTAGGGATCTTGCAACTCCCTGTGTGGGTCAGGATCTCAGGCATTTTCCTGAGAATTTAGTGAGTGAATACTTAGAAGGTGTGAGCACAAGTTGAGGGAAACAAATAGGGGACAATGATCTACCTCTGGGTTAGCTCAACTGAGAAGCCATGACCTACCACAGGCCTGGAGGACAAGAGCAATTGGCAGGTGAAGGTCATGGTGGTCAGCGAGGGTCAGGAAAGTCCTGAGGCCCAGCAGGCAGGAGCTAGGGAAGAAATAAACTTCTCCCTACACTTGCCTCTGATTTCCTCAAAGTGGCTCCGATCGGATGAAACCAATCCGCTGCAGAGGGGACAGGGGCCCCTTGGCAGCATGGTCCTCAGGATCCAGCCTCCTGGCCAAGGATAAGTGCAGACGATCCTGGAGCAGAGCTGGAAGGGCAAATGGAGAATGCCCGCACATTCTCCTCACATAACCCTGCTTCTTCGTTTTCCTGAAGTTCTTGGCTCTCCTTCTCGATTTTCTCCTCCCGTCCTTGTGCTCTCAGTTTCCCTGCTTAGCAGTGTTTCCTCACTGTCTGTGCCATCTCATCGTGCGATTGGCACCGAAGGCCTCCTCCATCTGCCTGCTGCGGCGCCTCCCACCCGCTCTGCACAGCTTCACTTCAACATCCAGTGGGCCCGTAGCTCTTCTGTCACGCTGTCGCCCTCACCTGCGGGGGCTCTGCCTGGTGTGTCTCAACTGCCTTCCGGAACTGGAAATCTTTCCGGCACCAATATTTTGAAGTCACGCTTTGAGGTTGCAAATCTGTCACTTACATATCCTTTAACATAGCACCATTTGTATTTTGAGTGTTGCGTAGTAAATCGTAACTGCCACCAACTAAAATAGATATAGGAAATAGGAAGTGTGGGCATTTCTTATAATTTACCATTCACGTTGAATCTTCTCCTCAATGTGACTGCAATAAGACCTCTTGCATAAAACACCAAGTAACATGTTGGCCTGAACTGAACAAAACTGCTTATTCTCTCCAAACTGCATTAAGCTTAGAGTTTCAGGCCTAGTGGGTTTCTTTCCACAGGAATTTTGAAGATGCCCATTGATGATATGTCTCCTCGCAAAGCCCACTTGAGTCACTGAAGTTTTTCGTCATGTGGTCACTGCAAGTGCAGGAATGTAAGGAGGGATGAATTTCATGGCACAGTTACCCCTGTTATGAGAACCCAGAGGAAAAGCAGATCTAAGTACTAAGCACTGTGGTGCTTCTTTTGACACAGTTGGTATGTCTATATCCTCTGGACATTGTAAATCTTGAGTCTGTGAATGGTGCTTCTCTCTTGGCTTCAAGTCCTTCAGTATCTCCATGAAATTTGAGATGCGCCCCTAGCGAGTATTTTGTGAACTACATCAGCACCACCATTATTTTACTTTTTCACCTTCATTTCCTTGCATTCAACCTATGAAAATGCTGTTGATTCTACTTCCAGTATATATTTGAATCCAACTATTCCACCTCAAACTTTACTCTTAATGTCCACTGAAATAGCCAAGGGAAAGCCAATAGCATTTCTCTCCTGGATAGCTGCCCTATCCCTCCCCACCCTACAGCCCCTGCTCCCCTTCCCCTTCTTTTGCAATTCCCGCTTGCCCCCCAACCCCAGTTTCTTCTCCACACAGCACCTTAAGTAACTTTTAAAGTGTGTGAATCTAATTATTTCCCCTAACTTTTTATTTTGAAAAAAAATCAAACTAAAATAAAACTTGCAAGAAAAATACGAAGAACAACCATGTCCTCATCACTTAGAGTCACATTTTACTCTGAACCCTCATTGTGTATTTCTTCACACAAGGGTATCATGCGTAACCATAATACTGCCATCACACTCTGGAAATTTAACGTCTGTACAATACTATTATCTAATATATGGTCATATTCAAACTTCCACAGCTGTCTCAGGAAAGTCCTTTAGAGCTATTGTTTTTTGCTGGCACATGTGTGTACGTTTTATCCATGACAGGATCTGGGATCATGCATTGCATTTAGCTGTCATGTCTTTTTACTCTCATTGTGAAGAGCCTTGGTCCATAGTGTTGCAGACTATCTCTCAGTTTAGATTTGTCTGATTGTTTTCTCCTGATTAGCTTCAGGTTAAAATTTTTTCATTTTCATTCTTGAAGGAACATTGGAGTTGGTAGTGTGCCCCTGGTCTGTCCTGGGGTGGACAGAAACTGTGAATTTAGTCCATTACAGTTGATGTGAGGTTTGATCATCTGGTCAAGGTATTGCCTGCCAGATTTTTCTATTGTAAATATTCCCTTTATCACTGTAGCTTATATACAATATGCAGGGTGATGATTCTAATTATTTTAAAGATATAGATCTAATCTTCAGAAAAATTATACAGTTAAAGCCCTCTGTATTCTTTTCTACCAAATGGTCTTTGTATGTGCTGTCCCTGTCTCTGTGCGCATTGCATAGTTAGTTCCTTCTTATGCCTCATGTCTCAGATCAAATGTCTGGCTTCTAAGGAGCTTTCTCTGATTATTCGATCAAAGCAGGCCTCTGACCAGCCACCAGTTATTTAGTATTGTAAGACCCAGTTTGCTTCCTTAAGATGTGATTATTTGCCTGGCTATTTATTTATTATTTATAGCTATAACTAGGCTGTGAACTCTCGGGAGGAGAAAAACCAGGACTGCCTTTTTTAACCAGTGTAACCCTAATGCTAGAGTACATAAGATCACACACATAGTAGACCAGTCAAGTAAGTATTCACTGAATGACAAAATCGATGCATTTATGGATAATTGTTATATATTGTTTGATTTTACTTTTTAATACCATTTAAAGTTTGTGATTTGTTTATAATAGCATTTAGCCTTACTCTGAATAATATAGAACTGAATACAGAAAATTCAAAGAAGAAAAGTGAAAAGCAAGTTGTGATTACTGAAGATTCACTGCCATATTACTATTTTTGGCAGTGCTATGCTTTCCAGATTCGTGAAGCCATACAGAGTATGATTAGGCCTACATTCAAGTAGGAGACTCTGAAGAGACTTTTACTCTAGAGTAGAAAGAAAGACCACCCTTGTCTTTGGAAGAGGAAAAAATGCAGTCACTTAGCTTTTAGAGATGGCATGATTAAACTTCATCGTTTCTGAGATCCTACACCTGCTGCCAAACTAATCTAGGGGAAATTCCAGTATGAGTTAAGAGACAATCCATCAAATCCCTTTCTTGTTGCCTCTGGTGAATTTTGTTTGCTGTGGGTAGCATTACTAGTGGAACAACAATCTATCTAGTAATTATTTATTATCAAAGCAGTAAGTAAAAGGATTCACTGAATTTTAGAGATGAAGGAGATTTTAAGCTTATTTTGCAGTGGGCCCAGAACATGTAAGCTCTTGCCTTTGAGACTGTGATACGGAGTTTGCACTGGCCAAGCTACCCTCAAAAACTAGGGCTCCTGACCACAGTAGTTAGGCACCTATTGGATCTAGGGCTCTATGACACTCAGACCATGGCTCAACAGAATTGATTTTAGGGGGGGTCTGGGTGGCTCAGTCAATTAAGTGGCTGCCTTTGGCTCAAATCATGATCCCAGGGTCCTGGGATTGAGCCCCACATTGGGCTCCTCACTCAGCGGGGAGCCTGCTTCTCCCCTGCCTTCTGTTCCCCCTGCTTGTGCTTGCTATCTGTCTCTCTCACTCACTCTGTGTAAAATAAATAAAATCTTAAAAAAAAAAAGAAGTGATTTTAAAGGACGTCAGTGGGCATTGTCCCTGCCTCTGATGTATTTCATTTGTAATAGGAAAAGTAGGTGGTACATTTACAAATAGGTATTAAAAGGGTGTACAATTCTACCTTAAATTAGTGTGACTTTTTCTAAACAAACATAACCCAAACACATTCAAATACTTGTGAACCTTTAAAGGTTATGTATTTATTTTAGTGAGGGTGTCATTATTCACAGCAGTTTTTAAATTTGTATTTAGAAATATCCTTAGGAGCTCAAATTGTTGTGTTTTTTGTTTTTTGTTTTACCTTTGATTACAAAAATAATTGTATATGCTCTAGAAATTAGAGAAAGAAGAAGAAAATTACAATCATCCATAATTTGATCACTCAGAAGTAAACATTCTAAACATTGGAAAGTAATTTCTTTTATATAAATGTGTATAGGAGTATATTGTGTGTGTGTGTGTGTGTGTGTGTGTGTGTGTGTGTAGCCTATATAATACTGCATGAATGGCTTTGTATTTGAAGTTTTATCATGTATATTTGCCAATAAAATTAATTTCTGAATTTTAGCGATCATATTGAGCTAGACAGCATATATAGATTTTTGTTCAATATGCCAGCTATTGCGAGTTACTGGGTAGAAATTTAAAGGCTATTGATCTTTAAGAGGTGCATTCTTTTGACTGTCCTTTGGTTTGGTAAATATTCATCCTTGGAGTTGTCATTTAAAAACAAGCAAAAGGGCGCCT
>LNAC01000738.1:147391-280270 GCA_002007465.1 Ailurus styani
GGCAGAGAGCCTGCTTCCTCCTCTCTCTCTGCCTGCCTCTCTGTCTACTTGTGATCTCTCTCTCTCTGTCAAATAAATAAATAAAATCTTTAAAAATAAATAAATAAAATAAAATTTGAATATTTAAAAAAAATGAAAACAAGCAAAAGATATTGGAGCCAAGTCTGGTCAATGAGATAAATGACTAATCCAAGGAATGCATTTTGAGTCAAATAGAGGGTTGTTAAAATGTAGTAAGACACTGTGAAATGACAGAGAAGGCAGGTTTAAAAGAGTTTCAAGATATTTCAAATAAGGAGGCGCTTTCTAAATAAATACATATGATCCTATGATGGCTACTTGGAAGAAATACAGTCATCTCAATGCTTAAGGTCTGATGTGGCTGTCAAAACATCAGTCTCATGACTTCATAGATATTTCTGGACATTTGTGCACACCATCACATAAAGGTAGGGAACAAGGAATGAGAATCCACCATCGTATGTATGCACAGGAGAAAATTAAATCTCATCCTTTCATATACCCTTGTCCTATTACGAGGAAAGAGGGAAAGAATATAGGAAAAAAAAAAAGAAGGAAATAAGATGAGAAGAAAGAAAAAGAAATGAAAACGGAAAAGGAAGGAGGGAAAGAAGAAGGAAGGGAGAAAGAAAAGGAAGAAGCTGAAGGAAGTAAGGAAAGAAAGAAATTGAAGGAAGGGAAAAAGGAAGGTTGGCTGCTATCCCAATATTCCTATAAAATAGTTTATCAATAGTAGTTTTATCACTACTTCAAGATGACTTTATGAAGCCAGTTTAAACTTAGTGCCAACTGATGGCTTTTGAACGTTTAGGGATAACAGTACTCTTGTGAAACTTTTGCAATCTGTAGGGAATTCAGTTACAATTGAGCTTGAGGATGAGTGGGGAATGATGGAGATACACTCTGTTTGGTGTTAGACACTGCCTTCACAGTTACATAGGTTGCAGAGAACAACTCTACAAAATCGGTTTTAGGCTGAAGAAGCCCATCAGTGTACTCAGCCTATAATACCCAGGGCCGCAAAGGAAGGAACCTCCCGAATACCAGAGGTAGGCAGCAGCCCAAAGTTTTCAGAATCCAAGTACTTGGAGCTGAAGCACCCTGAGCAGAAATGGAATGTTGATGCCGTTATGAACTCTTTACCCTGAAGTGTACCACTGTGCAGAAGGTGCCCATGAAACCCACTGCCTTCGAGGATAAAACACCCTCCAGAATTATAGCCTATATTTAATTCTACTTTAATGCAAAGCTCAAAAGAAAACTTGACTTTAAAGATGCATTATTTTTTCAGATCCAGAAAATCCAGTCACTGCTTTCAATAAATTTAAATTTACTATCACTTGAGTGAATGAAAGTCTTTTTTCAAAATTATGCACTCAAATACACACACACGGCTCAGAAATAAAAATTGGTTTTCTGTCTCCATATGACTGTTCTACATGTTTCTGGAATTAAGCCCTCATATGTACCATCCTTACAACAGTGCTTGGATGGTTACATAATAAAGCCTACTCATAAGCAATTAGAATGATAGGTGCTGGAAGGATTGCTCAACTCATTCCTCCATTTTATGTAGTGAAATACTCATCAGTAATACCAAAATAAAGAAACGACAGATTAAATACTGAATTAAAAAACTACTTCAAATGTGCTGTTTTCTAATTATGCCCATCAATAAAAATTCAGGGAAAGAAGGTAAATACTATGATTATTAAAGAGAATTTGTTTTAGAATATTCACGGGGCAGGGCAAACTCTTTGATAAAATGATGCAATAATCGAGGTTTCCTTTCTGTGAGCTCACATTTTGAAAGAAACTAAGACACAAACAGACCAACACAAAATCAGTCAAGGAATTAAACATGGGAAATGAAGTATGGGTCACAAGAGGGGATTTATGTCAAAAGAGCCATTTTTATTGCATTTTTACCTTAAAAATTCAGAAAGATTATCTACCTTCTCAGATTTCGGTAACTTAAAATATTCCTTATAAAGTAAGTAAAGTATATAGAAATAGTGAAGGAAAAATGGATTTTTCATTCAAACAAGTGGTGGAGAGTAGACCTTCAAAATCAAACCATTTTGTAAGCTTATATTAGGCACGGTGGGGACAATAAAGGCCTCCCAAAGATATCCACAACCTAATCCCCAAAACCTGTGTACATGTTACTTTACATGGCAAAGGGGACTCCGCTGTAATTAAATTTAAGGATCCTGATCTGGGGAAATTATAGTAGGTTATCTGGGTGGGCCCAGTGTAATCACAAGGGCCCTAATAAGAAAGAAGGAAGACAGAGGAGTCAGAGGAAATGTGACCATTGAAACAAAAGTAGAAGTGATGGGGCCATAATGCAAGGAAGGTGGGCAGCCTCTAGACACTGGACAAGACAAGGAAACAGACTTGCCCCTAGAGCTTCCAGAGGGAATGCAGCTCTGCCAAACTACTTTAGACTTTTGATCCCCAGACTGTAAGATAATAAATCTGTGCTGTTTTAAGGCACTAAATGTGTGGAAATTTTGTTATAGCAACACTAGCAAACTAATACATTAGACTTGGGGGTAGGGAATCACTTTTTAAAGAAAATTCACAGAATCAGACTCAACTGAGTCAGATGATTTCTCATTTCAGAAAGGATCACGCCAGATGAATCAGTAATTTGATTTTTTTTTTCTAATGACTTTCTGGTTCAGTACCACCTTTATATTAAGAGAAGAGGAAAATAATGTCCTTTCTCATACCTCTGCTAAGTACCAGTCAGAGTCATGATTTTTTTTTTACTATTATTTCATTTAATCCTTATAACAACTCTAACAGAATCCTATCTACAAATAAGGTAACTGATTCGCAGGAAATAAACAGCTCAACACATTTCAAGTTGATGATAGAACTAGAAAAATTTAATAATGGGACAGAGATTAGAATGTAAGTTAATTCATATATCCTTCAGAGAGCAAATACACAAAAGATAGATGGAAGATGGACAGATAGATAGAATGACAGGAAGGCAGACCAGCAGACAGGTAAGTAAGAGTACTGGATAAATCACACAGAGTTTTATAGATTCAATATAGCGTGGCGAAAAGTTTGCAGAGCAAAGTCTGGCCTAGATAGTTATTAGGAAAAAAAAACCTTTGGACACTCCACCTAACCTCCTGGTTTCCTCCTCTATAAAGGAAAGTAACAATAGATGCCTCTCCCATAAAGAATCCCAAGGAATAGAACTGAATATTGTGACACTGAAGAGCTCTTTAAATGTTGATTCAACACTCTGTGGTCTGCTTAGGATCCCCAAACCAATTTGTGACTCATTCAACAGTAAGAGGTTACCTGTTCTGAAGGAGAAAAAGAGACATTGTAAATCAGGTGGCAATCAATGATTCCAAAGGGAACTGAACACATTCTTTGTCCAAATGAACAGAAGATGTTGGTATGAGTTGTGTGCTCTTGGTGAGAAGTAGATACAGCTGAAGCTGGTTACCAGAGGGTGAGCACAATGCAAGACAATCTTCAAGAACAGCAGCTCCCAAGACATCTTGGATAAGTGTCTTGAGTTAGGTCATCAAGATGAATGAGGTCACCTAGATTTAGTTTAGACAACTGCAAAGCAGAACAATATGACCCAAGACTGGCTTAAGACCTCAATGCAACTACAGAGCCAAAGGCAGCTGGAAACTCTTAAGGACTAAATGCAAAGGAGAAAGTAATTTTGACATCAAAGGGATCAGTTTGACAAATGAAAATCAAATTGGATGGACTTTAATGCAAACAGCTGGGTGTGATGCAACCAAAAGAGGCAGATTTCCTGCAGTCAGCCAAACAGATTTATTAGAATCCAACGTACCTCCCAAGGAGAATGTAAATACAGAGTTTTTAATTTTCAAGTCTTGCCATTCCAAACAATGGAGGGGAGAGTGTGGTAAGATAAATAATCTGTATAACCACCCTTGGAAGGAGTTGGTGGCTATGCTTCTCTATCTGTGCCAAGGCATTTTTCTCCATTTCATCCACGTTTTCCTCTCTTCCCTTCTCTCATCTTTCCCTCTAATCCGTAGTCAATTTTATCTTCAGATAATATATCTGAGGTATACGGGTGGTAATGGATTCAAAGAGTAAATATTTTCCTGTTAAAGCATTTCTGATATTGGAAGCTCCTTTGAATGAATGGGCCAGGATGCCATGACACCCTGTATGAGTGAGAATGAGAGATAAATTTACTTCCTAACATGGACCAAGTTAGTCCTTCTTATGAAATGCACCAAATGCAACACGGATATACATCAGCTGGTTTTGACCAAAAGGTAGGTAGCTCACTTGCTGATGGAGAGATCAGACTTGAGGTAAGTGGAAAAAAGAGCATAAGTTTATCGTCAGACAGCAAGGCACTCTACTGAGGGACTCCAGAGACATCTGTTTGCTCTGTTTTGTTACCATGATGCACCCTTATTCTGTTATCAGTAGCAATTCATTTGAGTAGAAATGCAAATATCCAGTACAAAGGATTAGAGCTGTTAGAAAGGGCAAGACTATTGCAAGTCTTATTTTCCTAATTCCTCAGTTATAATATAATGGAAACTCTTAAAGACAAACACTTATCCAAGAAGCACAGAAGCTGCTTGATACTGCTCATTATTATATCCCCAGAAGTTTAGCAAAGTATAGGACACCTAGTAGGCACACAATATGTACTTAATATGTTAATGAGCAACAAGAGCCAGAAATCTGTAAATGGGTCTTGACGTGATTAAGTGTAAAGGGAGGGATAAGGTATCTTCTGTTTCAGTAAGTCGTCATTATACATACATTGCAGACCTGCAGAGCAAATTCAAAGGCATAAAATCCAAATTCAGGATTACTCTGGGAATTCAAACAAGACAAAGCAGAAAAAAAAATATCCTCTAGTTTTTGGTATCATTTCGCAGGGTTTGTTTGCCTCATTTCAGAACCTATGCAATGATGTCTAAGCAGCATGTAAGAGATTTTAAGCTAATACACCACTTACCTGCTTTGCTGGTGGATCAGTGAATGATTTCATTGACCTGAAGCTTTGTTCTTGTTCCTGTGCCCTCCTAGATTATGCCATTGATATGCTGAAGAAAGACTACGTGCAGGTGAGAGCTAATGGGCCCAGCAGATATTAAGCCTGTTTTCTTTCTGTTTACTACTTACAAGTCCTGCTGGTTTCAAGTGTTTGGCTTTTCATTTGAAGGTATGTTTTGTTGACATAATAAGCTATTTAGGGCTAGTCCTAAATTGAAGCGAAGGTTTCTCTGCAAACTTCTGCTTGCAAATCAGCAAAATAGAAAATGGAGCAAATGAACAGCTATTTGTGCCCAGAAAATCCTGTGTACAATTAGCTGATGCATCAAAGCCTTGGGAACTCAAATGGAGATGCATTTCGCTGACTATATTTGGGGTAACAGTCTATAGATCTTTCTAGGTTTAGTAATCTTCTAAAGAGTTTAAGACTTCAAAATGACAGTAAAGGGAGGCACTAGAGATCTAACTTTTGAAACATGATTTTGCAACCTAGATGATATATTTATTGTTTAAGATAGTGCAGAAAAGACAATGTTAGTGTTTTTTATATATGTCTGCAAGTGTGTGTATGTACACATTAGTTATATAGTCTAAACACTGAATTAGGATGGCATTAGCTTACAAAAGCCAACACAGCTGGTGAAAAACTTCTAAACTAGAAACAAAAATGTAAAAATATGTTTTGGATATCAGATGACTTCAGTATTAGTAAAGACAGTCAGATTAACTTTATCTGGCTAAACAGTCCTGGGCTTTTCAAACACATGGGGTAACTGTTCATAGTAGCAATTGGTTTTACATTAGCTAGATGAAATTAACATTCTTGAAATAATAAATGAACTCACCATGTCATGTTGAGCAAAACTTGGTAGTTCTACATTTAATTTTAGGATAGTTTCCGGAATGCTTATATCCATTCAAATTATTTTCAGTTCATAAAAGTTGCCTTTTCTCCTATTTTATTGGAATGCTCTCCTTTTCTACTCACCTTTTAGTGCTGACTAAGAAAACACAAGATAGAAATTCAACAGAATTCACCACTATGAACCCACCATATGGCTTAGATTGATCCCATTTAACCAGATCCCATGTATTTGAGGTGGACTAGTCCTGTCCCATTTGCAGGCCCCATGGATATTTCTACTTTTGTCTCAACCATTAGGAAATGGGCCTATTCATGACATGATGAGGCTTTTAGGAAACTGGTTCACCCCAGAACACAACAGTTGTGAGCCAAACTAGTTTTGAGAATAACACTAGACTTTAGACTGTGTGGACCAAAAATAAATAAATAAATAAATAAATAAACAAACAAATAAATAAATAAATAGATTGAATTAAAAAAATGACTTTACAATATCAGGAAAAAATGTAGAGAGTAGCTCAAAATCAGCGTCAGTCATTTGTGGGTCGTTCTGACTTTGCAGAAAGGGTTATCTCAGCAGTTAGGAGTTTTCTCCGTAGTTAGCAAGGGGAGCCAGAGAGGTTAAAACAGCTCATCACTTTATCAGGATTACTGAGGGTTTGAGGGAGGCCTTAATGGTCTGGCAGTCCTTTTTGTCACAATTTAATGGCATATCGATCTTGCAGAGTGAACAATCATGACCTTCAACTGTTTACAGATGCTTTGGAGGGAAAAGGCTTGAGGAGCTTATTCCAGGGAAGCTGAGAAGGTTCAGCCCTTACTAGCCAAGTTGGGGAAGTCAAACAGCAATCAAAACATCCTGGTTTGGGGCAACTTTCCACTGGGGGTGGCACTTACAACTGGGAAGATCACAAGTGCTTTGAGAAAAGCCAGTGGTGTTATAGGCAATCAATAAATCAACCAGGAGTGTCATTAACAGAGAGAGGAGGAGTGCGTGCGTGTGTGTGTGTGTGTGTATGTGTGTGTGTGTGTACGAGGGGCTCTTGCATCAAGTTGTGCATTTCTGCTGGGACAAGTTTTTGAGAAAAGGTTTCTTTTAGGTGCCTGCAAGTTTCAGAACCTTTACGTCAGCAGGCTAGTAGACCTCGGAAGAAGTAATCACATTTCACAAGACAGATCTGAGCAAAGAACAATGTGAAACAGAGTTTTTCTCCATAACATAATTAATCAAGGGTCATGGAAGGCACTTTCTTGAATTCACATAAAACTGCCTGCTAACATGTGGAGAACTGGTTTTTGAGAGAAGATGAATGCATTGAAATTAAACTCTCCGAAGGGGCAGGAGCTGGGATGTTTATCGGCACCGTCCATTTCAATGAATTCAATCTATACTATGTTGAATTCCAAAGCAAAGGTTTCAGTCTTGGTTTTGTTGAACCTCCACTATGTGATCTGCAAGGTCCTGGTGGCTAGATGAGACATACAACATAAGTCCTGCCCTCAAAGAGTTTAGAAGTACCCTAGCCAGTCATGGATTCATATACTGTTACAAGCTGTGAGGTTCTAACTCTTTGAACCTTGTAGTGGGTTGAATGGTGCCCGCTTCAAGAGATACGTCCACATCCTACCATTCAAACCTGTGAATGAGATCTTATTTGGAAAGAGTCTCTGCATACGTTATGAAGTTAAGGATCTTGAGCTGTGATCACCCTGGATTTCCCGGGGAGCCCAAAATCCAATGCCAAGTGTCCTTGTAAGAGACCCACAGAGAAGTGAGGACAAAGACAGAGATTAGAGTCATGCAGCCACAAGTCAAGGAACACCAAACACTGTTGGCAGCCACTAGAAGCTGGGGAGGGTGGAAAGGAGCGCCCCCTAGAGCCTCCAGATGGAATGCTGACCTGCCAACACCTTAATTTTAGACTTTGGCTTCCAGAACTGGAGAATAAATTTCTGTTGTTTTAAGTCACCAAACTGGTAGTGATTTGTTACAGCCAATCTAGGAAATCAATACTTACTTTTACTTAGGTAACTGACTTTATAGTAATATATAATGAAAGCCAAGGAGTATAGTATCTACAAACAGTTACTATACTATAACAACAAAACACACCTTTACTGTTCACTACTAATGCATTTGTTTCCCCTCAACTTTATATATACAGGACTTAATAGGACTGTGCAGAGGGAGAAGGGATTTGCCTTTTATTCTGTTGAACAGTGAGAGGGAAAGAAGCAAAACGGTAGGTCTTCATAGCATTGGCATTAGTGTGTGGAAAGAAGACGTGGTGTAATGCTGAGTATTGGTATTGGGATGTCTCAAATATTAGGTGCAGGAAAAGTAGCTCAAGATCACCTTCAGTCATCCTGACTCTGTAGGAAAGACTACCTGAGCAGTTACTAGTTTTCTAGATAGGCAGCAATGGGGAAAGGAATCGATATTGGTATATGCCATGAGTCCAACTGTGTCCCTTTAGTTTCCTAAGACACAGGGTTGGTGACACCTTACCAGCTTGGGTTGAGCCATATGGTACTTTTGCTGCAATGGATGCTCTGGAAAATGCCCAGAGGACTGAGACCTCCCCTCCACTCATCCAGCTCTTGTCTTGCGAGAGACGGGGCTGAAGTTCTGAAGCATCTTGTATAGGCCCAGCTTCCCTTCCTCTGACCATCCTTCACTCTGACAAAGACAACTAACTCTCCACCATGCCAATACGACCACAGTTCACTTCTACCTAAAGCCCATCAAAAACAATAGTCTGGCCTTCTGAAGCCTTCACGATCTGTCCCCATCTAACTCTACTTCCTGCCTAGGTTCTCCTCCATGAGCTGCATTTCCACCATCTAAGTTATTTACATGCTGTCTGCAAAGGTACCATGCCTCTTACATTGTGTTAGTATCTCTTGTAGAATGCTTTCCCTGGTTATCCACTTGGCAACACATTTATTCTTCAAATTCAGCTCAATATAGTCTCCTCTTGTGAGAATCCCCCTGACTACTAAAACAGAGTTAATTATTCTCTTTTCTAGGCTATCACTAGCGTATGCTGTTATAGTCATTATACTGTACTACAATTTGTTCATGTAACTGTCTCTCAAAATAGACTGTGAATAGAGAGTGTAAAAACTTTGCCTTCTCTGTGAAGATAAAAGCATATTTACTGTGTCATCATATCTCTAGTGCCTGGCCTAGTGCTGGACAAATAATTGGTATTCAATAAATGTTTGATGAATAAATGAAAGAATGACTAGTCCTTTCTGTGATTAGTATGCTCTTAAAAGCTCTTAAGACATCTACCTTTCCTCACAAGTCATTAATGTACAAGGAGCTTGTCTCTGCACTTCTAAGATCTTTGAGAAGGGAGATTGCTTTTTCTCGTTTAAAAATTTAATAAGCTTGGGCGCCTGGGTGGCTCAGTGGGTTAAAGCTGCTGCCTTCGGCTCAGGTCATGATCCCAGGGTCCTGGGATCGAGGCCCACATCGGGCTCTCTGCTCAGCAGGGAGCCTGCTTCCTCCTCTCTCCTCTCTCTCTGCCTGCCTCTCTGCTTACTTGTAATCTCTCTCTCTGTGTCAAATGAATAAATAAAATCTTTAAAAAAAAATAAAAAAAATAATAAATAAAAAAAATAATAAATAAAAATTTAATAAGCTTAATATTTTCTGATAATAAAAGTAATGCAGGTTCCTTATGGAAAATCTGGGAAATAAGAGTACATC
Organism: Ailurus styani; assembly: GCA_002007465.1. Taxonomy (NCBI): domain Eukaryota; kingdom Metazoa; phylum Chordata; class Mammalia; order Carnivora; family Ailuridae; genus Ailurus; species Ailurus styani. The sequence continues at coordinate 157,033 of LNAC01000738.1, forward strand.
TGAAAACAGAATTCCTCTCTAAACCTGTCACCCAAAGATAAACACAATTAATTTTTATTTGCATATAATTAAAAATACATCCACAGGGTCATGGGAACAAATAATTGTGACAGAATATGATACATTGAAAACACAGACAACCACATACTTATTCTTCCCCTACACAAATTATGATCATTATCTATATTAGCTTAATAACACGAGCTGCTGTAAAACCCAACCTCAAAAGGTATAATGGCTTAAACGCCATAGAAATTTAGGTCTCACTTGCATTATGTCAACAATATGTGTTTGTGATTAGTGAGATGACGGACCCAGGCTATTTCCATCTTGTGGCTCTGCAATCTTTATAACAGAGCTCCTAAGGTGCTGATGTTTCTCTAGAAGAACAAAAATCATAGCTGATTACATGTGGGCAGCTCTAAGGGACAGGTGGAGAGGTGGCATGGTTTACTTCCACTTACATTCCATTGGCTAGAACTCAATCTACATGGTCACATCCAAGGCCAGGGGAGGCTGGGAAATATCATTTATCTGTATACTCAGGAAGAAAGAAAATGAGTATGCTGAACCATTAATCTTTCTCTGCCACGCAACGAATATATTCTTTTCTAACTTGATATTTTTATTTAAATAACATTTCATTGGAATGGTGTAATAACATTACCCTAGTAGAATTATTGAGGCAAAGAGTAATCTGTTTGCTTTGCTGAACTGCCAACTTTCAAAAATATTTAGAAGCAACTGTTTTAGGGCGCCTGGGTGGCTCAGTGGGTTAAAGCCTCTGCTTTCGGCTCAGGTCATGATCGGAGGATCGAGGACCACATCGGGCTCTCTGCTCAGCAGGGAGCCTGCTTCCTCCTCTCCCTGTCTCTCTGCCTGCCTCTCTGCCTACTTGTAATTTCTCTCTCTGTGTCAAATAAATAAATAAATAAATTTTTTAAAAAAATAGAAGCAACTGTTTTATACATTGTGATCATATGTAGTTAGCCACATACAAATCCATGACACTTATATCTTCATTGTGGATTTTACTCTTTATCAGCATAATATGACTATACTCAGCAGTGCCCTTTGCCTTGGGTTCTATTTTGCTTTAAGTAAATGACATCACTCATGCTTCCCATTTGTTTGCATTTGCCCAGCCAACCTCCTAACATTTCTCAATTGCTTTGTTTTACGTGTGTCTTTTATAGACTGTCTATAGTTGCATTTTTTACTTAATCCTAGAGTTGTTGTCCTTAAATGGAGATTGTTAACCTTTCTGATTTTTACTTGTCAATTAGCCTGTTAGTTATACATCTGTTAGTATGGTTTGGTTTCTGAGAGTCATCGCCTTTACATACAGACTTGGGAACACATTTTATATTAATTTTGTCAATCGACATGCTAATTTGCACTCCTATTATTGTATCTTATGATCTGTTTTTCTATGTAATTTTAATCTAGTAAGTTGGGAAATAATTTATTTTGTTTTCTATTCTATGACTGGTTGTATTTTTTTGAATGATGCTTTCATAGATAGCTGTTTTCCAAAGTCCTTGTTCAAATCAATGAATGAATAAATGAAATAAAGGAGAACATATTATTTCTCTTTAAATATGGGCAGAAAATTTTTATGCTTTTGCGTTCTCCTACTCACTCCCACCTACTGCTTAGGGTGTTTTTTTAGTACTTTTAAAAACTGAGATGTAATTCATTTTCACTCTTTTAACGTATATAATTCAGTGGCTTTTAGTATATTCTAATGCTGTGCAACTCTCACCCCTAATTCCAGGATATTTTCATTGCCCCAACAAAAAACGCTGTACCCACTAGCAGTCATTTCTCTCTCACCCCTTTCTCTAGCCATTGGTAGTTGCTGATCTACTTTCCATCTCTATGGATTTGTGCATTCAAGACATCTCATATAAATGGGATCACACAATATGTGCCCTTTTGTGTGGCTCCTTTCACTTAACATAATGCTTTCAAGGTTCATCCATGTTGTAGCATGTATCAATAAATTTATCCACTTTGAGGCCGAATACTATTCCACTGTATAGAAATAACACATTTTGTTTATTCATTCATCAGTCGATGGGCTTTCACAGTGTTTCTACTTCTTGGCTCTTCTAAATAATGTTGCTATCAACATTCAGGTACACGTTTTTGTGTAAACATTTCTTTTCAATTGTCTTGGTTATATACCTGAGAGTGAATTAGTAGATCACATGGTAACTTCATGTTGAACTATTTGAGGAAGGGCTAGACTCTTCTCCAAAGCAGCTATGCATTGTACATTATCACCAGAAATATGTGAGGGTTCTACTTCATTCATATCTTCACCAACACTTATTATTGTTGGTCTTTTTTATCGTAGACTGATAGTGGATATCAGGTGGTATCTCCTTGTGGCTTTGATTTGTGTTTCCCAAATATCTCTTGATGCTCATAATTGTTGAATTATGAGTTCTGTATATATTCTAGATCCTAGATCCTCATCAGATTAAGATTTGCAAATACTTTCTCCCCTTATATATAGGTTGTTTTCTTACTTTTCTGACAGTTACCTTTAGTGAACAAAATTTTTGAATTCTGATGAAGATTAATTTATCTATTATTTTCTTTGGTTGTTTGTGTCAATAGTGTCATATCTCAGAAACTATTGTCTAATCCAAGATCACAAAGATTTCCCTCTGTGTTTTCCTTTCTTTTTAAAAAAGTTGAGGTAGAATTGATATATAGCATTATATTATTTTCAAGTATACAATTAAAATAATGTTATTTGTATACACTACAAATAAGTCTAATTATCATCCACCACCATACAATTGACCCCATTCACCTTTTTCTCTTACCCATCAATACCCTTCCTCTCTGATAACCACCAATCTATTATCTATGAGTTTTGTTTTGTTGTATTTGTTTTGTTTAGAATCCATATATAGGTGAAATCATATGGTATCTGTTTCTCTCTGTCTGATTTATTTCACTTAGTGTAATAATGTTGTCATAAACGGCAAGATTTCCTTTTTTATAGCTGGGTAGTATTCCTGTGTGTGTGTGTATGTGAGTGTGTGTGTGTGTGTATGGGTATGTGACATATTCTTTATCTGTTCATCCACTGATAGACGCTTGGGTTGTTTTCATATCTTGTATATAATGTCACAATAAACACAGTGGTGCATGTATCTTTTTGAATTAGTATTTTTGCTCTTTTTGTAAAAATACCCACTGAAAACTATAAGATGAAAGAAATTGAAGATGACGCAAATGAATGGAAAGCTATTCTGTGTTCATGGGTTAGAGGAATTAATATTGTTAAAATACCTACACTACCCATGCAGTCTACAGATTCAATGTGATCCCTATCAAAATTCCAATGGCCCTTTATATAGAACTAGAAAAAATAATTCTAAAATTTGTATGGAACCACAAAAGACCCTGAATAGACAAAACAATCTTGAGAAAGAAAGACAAGGCTAGAGGTATCACATTACCTGATTTCAAATTATACTATAGAACTATAGGAATCAAAACAGTATGGTATTGGCAAAAAAACAGACATGTAGAAAGTGAGCCCAGAATAAATCCACACATATATGATCAATTAATTTATGACAAAGGAGCCAAGAATATATAATGGAAAAAGAGAATCTATACAATAAATAATACTATGAAAGCCAGACAGCCACACACAAAAGAATGAAACTAGATTACTATCTTCTACCATAAAAGAAAAAAAAAAAAAACCTCAAAATGGATTTAAGTTTTGAATGTAAGACTTGAAACTGTAAAAACCCTAGAAGAAAATATAGACAGCAAGTTCCCTGACATAAGTCTTAACGTTGAATTTTTGGATCTTACTCCAAAAGCAAAGGAAACAAAAGCAAAGATAAACAAATGGGATTACATCAATCAACTGAAATACTTCTGTACCAGGAAAGAAACCATCTACAAAAGGAAAATGCAAACTACTGTATGGGATAAATCATATTATATACTCAATAAGGGGTTAATAACTAACATATGTAAAGAATTCAAAACAACTCAATACCAAAAAACAAACAATCCAATTAAAACATTGGCAGACATTCTAGATAGACGTTTTCCCCAAGGAAGACATATAGATGGCCAAGAAGCACATGGAAAGATCTTCAACACTGCTAATTATCAAGGGAATGCAAATCAAAACCACAATGAAGTATCACCTCCTATCTGTGAGAATAGCTAGAAAAGACAAGAAATAGCAAGTGCTGGAGAGGATGTGGAGAAAAGGGAACCCTCATGCACTGTTGGTGGGAACGTAAATTGGTGAAGCCATTATGGAAAACTTTATAAAGTTTCCTCAAAAAAATTTAAAACAGACCTACCATATGATCCAGCTATTCCACTTCTGAGTATTTATCTGAAAAAAAAAATGAAAACACTGCTTAGTAAAAGGACTTTTATAATATGAGCTAATACACCCAATTTAACATTAGTCATATTTTATTATATGTCTCTTTCCCATAGAACAAGCAACTTTCCCAGCTATAGAATTGTTGGATCTTATTACCATAACACTTCTGTTTCTGTAATGACCTCAGTCATATTTAACTAGAGTCAAAATCCCTTTCTCAAATCCTCAGTATTGCTCAAATTCTGAAGAGATAATTTATTCTCATAATTTCACAACAGAGATTGTTAGATTACTGTGCTAATAAAACTTCGACAAACATAATCCACATGAGACTCTATGCCATCCATCTAATCTTATTTTCATCATACAAGGTGTAATTCCATTAGGAGGCTATGCCTCTCCCTTGCAGTCCACCCTCTTCTGACTTCCTATCATTTTCATGGTTTATGTTTCATAATTAAGCTATTAATTATAATCCAGTTTCTATTATCTCTCACTGTTGTTTGCTTGCTTATATCATCTTACCAACTAAATAGTAATTTCCTTGATGGCAGGGGCCATGTTCTATTTTCTCTATAGAGCCAGTGATCTAGAATGGCAATGAACACTGTGGGCACTGGCTATGTATTTCTTGTTTGATCACATTAAAGGTAAATTTCAGTTGTGAGTTTCAAATTGCTTCTTTCATCTAAGTTTGCAAAAGTTAACCTGAATATAGCAGCCTAGTTCAGATCCATCATTTACTTTTGATTCTTACCCTATGAACAAACTGACCAAAAAAAGAAAGAAAGAAAGAAAGAAAGAAAGAAAGAAAGAAAGAAAGAAAGAAATAGTTAAATAGTTGGAAGGTAGGCAACTAGGTGAAATGAGGAAGGAAACAAATTCTGTAACAGACAAGAACACTGACTTCATTTATAATTACAACAATAAGAAATAACTATGACTTAATGAATGTCAGAGATAATACTAAGTGCACACATTAATTACCCGATACAATCCTCACCTTGAACATATATAGGTAGCTACAGGTCTCCCTTTTTGTAAACATGAGAAATCTGAAGATTACAGAGAGAGGTTTGTTTCTGATTTATTCTCAGAACTATGGTACCACACTCATGGGTGACCCATTGTGAAAATACATGATGACAAATTTTGCTTTTAGATGCAGCATCCTATACTGAAAACAGTACAGGATTTTACATTAAACAGAAATGGCCTAGAATTTTGACTCTTCTGCTTGTTGTCTATATGAGCTGAGATATACTATTTAATATCCTTGTCCCTAATTTCATCATCTATAAAAGAAGAATCATATTTACATTGCAGGGCTATTAGGATAATGGGTGTTAATGTATAGAATGTGTTAGCACATGGTAGTTATTCAATTGGTAGCTATTATTATTGTTGAAATGATTATCACTCATTATCACTGTGCCCTCTCCTTATCTCAGGCTATCAAAATCTAATTTTTCTGTTCAAGGTTCATCTTAAATGTCATCTCCTTCTTTTCTGATATCCATAATTAATATGTGACCAAAATCCCTTGCTTTTGAATCCTAGTATCTCTTTATTTGTGTTACATAGATGTTATATTTTCTCTTTTGTTTCTTATTTCTATATTTATTTTCCTTCTCTCTCTTTTAGCTTATTACTTTTTCAGCATAGGAACTGCCTGTCCTTCCTTTAACCCCTTATGTCGTATGTGGTGACTCACTCAGAGCAGGTCTCTAACTGTATTTATCAACTTTGATGGCACAGTACTGGGCATTGTTAATTTCCACATTTATTGAATGATTTAGAAAGAAATACAACTTTATTTCCTTTTTACCATTGACCTCAATATTTTGCTAGTTCATTCCATTACAGAATTGTATCTGTAGGTATGCTGTTGAATCAAGTGAGTGAGTGGGCAACATGTTTTTAAGTGCCTTTACAGGGAAAGGCTGATTTTTTTCTTTTTTATTCTTACAGTATGATTACGGTTCTCAGTCTTAGTTGATTGGGTTGACACTCGACATGGTTTTTAATAATCACCATTGCTTTGAGTAAAAATGAGTTCAAGTGAACTAAGGAGAACTTTAATGACCTTTATGGTATTATATTAAATAAAATACAGGGAAACTGGCATGGTGAGCCAACACTGAAAATATTTTATAAGGGAAAAAAAAGAAGAAAGTCTGTGCAGGAATCCTGTAAATAGCCAATAAAAATTCACCTTGTCTGTGTATTGTCCTAGGAGACACAATCTCATTTACATTTATTAGAAGTAATGATGTAGTGTCCTGCAGATAATTAACACAATAAAATGCCGCTAATTTCACAGTGTCATTATAAAATTTGCCAGTTCAAATTAGAAAGTGATTAACCCTCTGAGTGAGGCAATGACATTTCCATTCCCAGTTTGTGAATTAAATTTAAAAGGATGTTTCCCCTAGTTTGAAAGTTCAGCTCTCTCACTCTTCTTGTGTCTCCTTTTTTCTTTCTTCTTTTTTATGTCTTTCTCCGAATGAAACCTCTGGACTGAAGCAAGAGAATTATGACAATTTTGTATCACAGAGTCTTCAGGTTCCAAAAAAAGCATAAATGTGTTTCAAAACAGGAATGGAGCCAATTTTATTTATTTAAAGGGGGTAATGGAAGGAAGGAAGGAAGAAGGAAGGGAGGGAGGAAGGGGAAGGGAAGGGAGACGAGGGGAGGGGAGAGGAGTGGAGGGAAGGGGACGGAAGGAATCAGTAATCTCAGATGAGTATAATTTCTTTGAGTAATGAACTTCTTGTTGGTGCATATAAGTAGGAATATTCTCCATTAACAAGTTGCCTTCAGAATGTGCCTCATTTCATTTAACGACAGCTACTCTTTAACCTTTGCCTGGACACTACTTTATTCATTTACTGCATCTCTCTCGTCTACAACTGATTTTAATTAATTCTTTAAAAAGGAATAAATTCATTAAAGAGAAAAGATTTATGGTACCTCATTTTAAAATACTCAACTGAAATCCTCTTAGAGAATATTTAATGAGGGAATGGTATTATAAATGAATGAAACCTCAAGTTAATGATAAAATTGTCCAACCTGTTAAGACAACTATTAATTGAATAAATCTAATACATACATTTATAAAGCTGCTAAAAATATGGTGCCATGCCCTTCCCCCCTCCTTCATTCCTTTTCTTTCTCTAATGATTCCGGGCAAAAGAACATATATCTGACATAAGGACACTCACTCTCTTAAAAAGTAGGGCTTCTTTTTGAAAGTACTACAGCTTGCTATGGAAATAAAAACAATAACAAATGTTCAGACAACTCTTAAAGATACCATTCTAAAAAATATTTATTTCACAATTTCCTCTATATTTCTAAGTGCCTCTCTTATGCTGATAGCTTCTTCACAAAGTTGTGCAATTTTAATGCTGAGATGCTCTAAGGACTTGTCTCAAAATGTTTTAAGGTTGTGAGTGACCAAAATCTAACCCAAACCAGCTTAAGCAGAAAGAGGGATCTCTTGGCTAATAATACTGGATCCACAGCCTCAAATGATGACATTAAAGCTCTGTGTCCCACCTTGCAGATCTACCTCCTTTTATGTGGATTCATTCTCAGGCAGATTTTCTTCATGAGACCCTCAGCAGCTGTAGGCCCATATCCTCCCAGGTAAAAGAGAAGGTAAAACCCCAATCTGGCCTCATTGGTGGAGACCAGGTCAAGCAGACTGCTCTGATGATCCACTGTGACACTAACTGGTCAAGCCTGGGACTCATGTCCATACTTCGCAGATGGGTCCACTCCCTCCCATACCACGTAATTGCGATTGAGGGAAAGAATGTTCTCAAAGAGTTAATGGCCTCTATTACCAAAAACAATTGACATTAGTTAAAATTCACAGATACCCAGAACAATGACCTAGTGCAAACTCATTTTTTGAGAAGACGGAAATCTGAAGAGCCTACACCCACATAGCTAGGTAGTGCCAGAATTCTAGAATCAAGCTGAGATTCAAGAATTCTTCTATCATTCACCTGTGCTTTAGAACACTGATGGACTAAATGGATGCTAGTACCTTTTATCACTCTGACATCCTGCGATTCTGTGACTATGGAAGAGTAGGGGCTGGTAATTCTGAACACTGAGCCAAATAACCAGCATCCTTAGTGCCGGCTCTGATATTTAAAAGCTGTGTCACTTTGAGAAATTCACTTCAGCTCCTTAACCTTTAGTTTCCTTATCCATTAAGAAGAATGATTAGCATTAATCAATGGCTTTTGGAATATTTAGTAGAGAAGTTTTTTTCATAAGCTAAATATTAATAACCTTCAAATAAGCAGTTCATGTATATTTAACTGATGTATGCTTTAATGCTTTATTGACACATCCCTGTTCAAAAGACCTTGTTCATCAATGAGGATGAAAGCTACCGTAAGTTGTTACAACAGTACACAATGGGACTGTGAATAGACCAAGTTGTAGGTAATAGAGCCAATGGCCGCACAAAGTACCCCATCATCACTCCTGTTAGGTTTGTACAGCTGCTCAGGGAAATTACTTGTGTTAGAGTGTCACTTGTGTGTTAGGTCAACAATTTGTGATTGTCGGAAAAGTGTCAATCAATGGTTCAGAGGGAAACCCTGGTGGTCAAATTCACAAAAGAACTTCCCAGGGCAGAACAAGACCTGGATAGGGACACAGTTGAGAACATGGGGAGTTTGACCCAGGAGTGGGCTGAAGCTCAGTGTCAGGAGACAGGCAGCATGTTGATTCCTATTTTTATTGGCTTCAAAGAAGCCGCCCTCACATGAATTCTCTGGGTGTTGACTACGGAGACCTGGAACAGTAGACTCTTTTCATCACATTTGCCGAGAAACAAACAATTCTTAAAGTCACAAGAGCTTTCCAAGATGCATCCCTCTTGTTAGGGAGTCAGCCTACAACAAAAATCAAGTGTGTGTGTGTGTGTGTGTGTGTGTGTGTGTGTGAGAGAGAGAGAGAGAGAGAGAGAGAGAGAGAGAGAGAGAAAGAGAGAGAGAGGGGGGCAGTTCACTCACCAGCATGTGGTTGGAAAACCGGTAAACTAGATAATCCCTCTAGCTCTAAAGTGAGAAGTATATTAAAAAGTCAGCTGTTCTCAAGTTCTTAACATCCACTGGTGGCCAAGCTAAGAATTTTCTTTTTTTTTTTTTTTTTAAAAGATTTTATTTATTTATTTCACAGAGGGAGAGAGATCACAAGGAGGCAGAGCGGCAGGCAGAAAGAGAGGAGGAAGCAGGCTCCCCGCTGAGCAGAGAGCCCGATGCGGGCCTCGATCCCAGGACGCTGAGATCATGACCTGAGCCGAAAGCAGAGGCTTTAACCCACTGAGCCACCCAGGCGCCCCAAGCTAAGAATTTTCTTATATCAAATTTTTTATTTACGTGCCCACAAGAGCACAGGCACAGGCGCGTGCGCGGAAACACACACACACACACACACACACACACACACACACACACACACACACACACACACAGAGTCTTCTAATCATAGTCCTTACCTACAACCTAGGGGCACCATTCTTCCTTTGCTATTACTAGTTTCTTCCCTTGTCAGCTTTGCAAAAACAAACAAACAAACAAACAAACTACTTTTGTTTGTTTGTTTGTTTGTTATATCTTCTGTTGAAAGGCAGATTAGGGAAAGTACATATTTAAACTGGATTTGACCACAGCTCCCACAAAAACCCCACATGGAGATTATGTCCTGTTGGTATGTCCTATTGCAAGAGAAGGTGGTAAAGCACAGATTTAAAGCTACTCCCTGATTTATGGGAGAGATCTTAAGGGTGGGAGTGCCTTGGAGCAAAGGCTGTAATTGTTGAGTGTGCTGATTGAAAAGATAAGGAAAGATAGAAGACAAACCTCTGGTTACACAATAGTTTTTAGGGGATTTAAACGGAGAATATTTCATCCACTGTCAAGGAAACAAATTGCTTAACCTTAATCTACGCAGTAATTTCTCCTACACATAAATGCCCTTTTGCTATTAAATCAGGCCCTTCCTTCCCTGCAAATTTCAGCCCACAGCCCATTGTGTCTGTCTTATCTAAGAGGTTTTGCCCTGTGTATCTCCCTCCACCTCCAGCATGCCTTTTCCCTGATGAACATATTCTCTGTGTTACTGGGCATTCATTTTATGTGACTCTGTTAATCATATTATTCATAGTATAAGTATCACTTAGAATGTGTATATTTTATTAACTAAAAACCTTAAAATTATCTTTTAAGCTGTGGTTACATGGATGAGTCATCCTGGTTTTTGGTTGACCCTTGAGGTAAGGTGGCTAGCTCCCTAATTTCCATTTTGTACCAGGGAAAATCTAAAGGAAAGGAAGATTAAATGATGTGCTTATATCTTCACTTTTTTGAGTACACCTTACAGCCAAGAGTTGCCTGTTTAATTTCTTTCCTCTTAAAGTTCAGACAAAACTGGTGAGTTTGTTAATATATCCAATTATTGATTATTTCTTTCTTCCCTTTTTCTGAGTTAAAAAAAAAAGCCTGTGCTATGCACGATGTCAACATTTTACATGCATACTTTTATTTAACCTTCATAACAACTCCATGAGATAGTTAATTTTATATCTATTTTGCATATGGAAAAATTGAGCCTTGAATTGAACTAACGTGACTGAGCTAGAAGCAGACAGCTACCACTTCGACTTTGTTGGTCTGACTCTAATATCCATGCTTATCCACAGCATCATGGTGCTTTCTGTGCAAACCAATGTTATTTTTAGTATGCCAATCCTACAGGAGTTCAGAAAAGACACTGACTTAAGTAAGCGGGAAGTCAACACAAGTATAATTTGTCGATTGACATCCATCCACTCCTCGAGTGACCACAGACCCATTGTTTCCACCCGTGTAACCCCATTCTACTCGATGAGTTGAAAGAGGTGATCTGTAAGATTTCTTCCAGTGGTAACCGTCTAAGAGTGTGTGCCATTTCACTGACAATTTTAGTTTAGACTCTTGCCACTGTAGAGGGATCAAAAAGTGGGGGTGGGGAAATACATTCCAATCCCTGTGAGTTTATAGACCCAATTTACTTTAAGATAACGAAAAGACTCCACTCAGGGAAAGATGGAAGAAAAGGGTGAGGCTCTGTGACTCTGACTCTGACTCTGCTACTTTGCTCCAGAATTCCACGCCCTCCTCCCCCACCCCCAGGGGCAAGTTTTGAGACTGAGGCACAAGGAGATAGTATCACTGGTGTTTGCCTTGACACAAAGAGCCAGGGATTTTTTCTTTTATTATTTCACCTGGAGATAATCTGGGGCTACCTCCGACTTAACTGTATTTATTTCTGCTTATTGTCTTCCCTCTGGATTGCTCTGAAGGCTAGATAACATGCAACTCAAACAAATCAAGAACAAAGGCTCTTTAAGAAATGTAACCATTTTAACTGGAGAACATGACTGAGTCAATGCAGCAGCTGCCAAGACCCGGGGGCTGGAGGAGTTACTGCAGCTCCAGCACTTGGCCCTACTGGCTGCTGTCGCCAAATCCTCCTACCTTGATGAGGTTGTGGGCCCGTGGTTGATAGAAAACCAGACAAGCTTTGCAAGTTGACATGGAACAAGATAAGGTACAGATCTGATAGCTTGCAAGAGAAGAAAACGGTTTAAATATGAGGAGAAGGAGGTTTCTCAGGTGGGAGGAGTGGAATAGAATGCTGTGAGTAAAAGGTTAAATAGAGAAGTGCTAGGAAATTCCTAGGAGGCTATAGTAGTAAGTTCTAGAATGAGACAGAAAGGACCAAACAAGGACAATGACAATGAGAAATGAAAGAAAAGTGGACAGACAAGTTCTTGTTCTTAAACAAAATCTCTAGATAATGGAGGTCAATGTAAACAGAGTGATTGAGGAAGAAAGGCTCAAAGATGTCTCTGAGGCTCGAGGCTTGAACAACTGGATAGGTGGTGGTGCCACTGAGTAAGAGGGGAAGCTGGGGGAAGAACATGTACCAAAGGGCATACAACGAGGTCATTTGGGGAGTATGTTGAGTTTATAGTAACTGCAGATTATCAAGGCACAAATAGCACATAAAGAAGTCTGAACTAGGCATATCAAACTTGGGTGTGATCAATATACAGTTGGGAACAGAAACTACAGACGTGAGAGATATCCTCCAGGAAAACTGAGTACCGTGAGGAAAGAAAAGGATTCAGGCAAAACTCTGAGGGACCAGTACCTTAGGTGTGGATGGGGCAGAGGAAAAGTATCTGTGAAGGTGAATAGGAATACGGAGGAAGTAGGAGGAAGTGTGTAATGGAAGACAAGGGTCACGAGAGCTTCCAGAAGGTGAAGAGTCTAAAGATAAAGAATAGGAAGGTGAGTCAAATGAGACGCAATCTTCACCAGTTTTGCAACTCTGCCTGTGGCAAATGCCTATTTAAATGCATAAAAATAACATGATACATGTGTAGTGGCAAGATGAGTGGCTTTCCTCATTTCTGTGGCTTTGGGCTAGTCTCTTAACTATTTGGAGCTCCATATTCTCATCTGTGAAAGAGACCAGTGAACTCTTATGTTTACAGGACTGATATTATAAGCATGTGCACCAAACTTAGGGCATTTTCTTTGTGAAATTAATCTTACATAAAGAAGATACAAGTTCTCTGAAAATAGGGATTATTTTTGGTGTGACATGTATATTGTCCAATGGGCCCTGAGTACTTTATAAAACCTTTCCATGATGAGAACCATTATTACAATGAAGAACCCAAACTCTCCTCCAAAGCAAAAGCTTAATTGCCAGGCTGTACGAAAGAAAAGTTAAATTTGGCTTTTCACCTCCTAAGCAGGTATTTGGCAGCAAACATCTCCATTCAAAAAAAGAATAACATACACTGTGAAGACTTCCGGAAAAGGAGTGCTCTTCCATTCAAAAAGTGTAAAAATTTTTTGTGGCTGTTTTTAGATTCCAGTCCAATTAAAGCTCTGTGCATTTAAATTGTTCTCTTCTAATCCTCCACTGGTATGGAGGCAATGATGCCTGGCAACTGTCCACAGTAGGCATTACAGGTAATGAATTTCTTAGACTCTTATTTCTTACCTATAATGAAAATATCACCCACCTATCTCATATAAGCAAGATACTAAATTAGCCACGAAGATCTTGGCAGCATTTGCTGAAGTGGGTGAAACCCATGTTGGAAGCTGGAGCTTGCTAATTACTTTGCATTCTTTGTTATAGCTGAGCACCAAATACACACATATTCCATAAATACTGATTCTTATACCTAAAAATGGTATACCATCTTTCTTAGATTCCATGTCTTTACTAACAAAGTCATTAAGTCTAAACTCAGAAAAGGTTAGGATTTTATTTTCCTACTATCACTGGAGTTTTTTTTTTTTCTATTCAAACTACCTGGTAAATATTAATAACTCTGTACCACTATTTATGTCAAAAGCTGACAAGTATCTTAAATGTCCATAGTATCAGAGCATGATGTTTGATTTGGGGTCTTCATTCTGGTCTCTTGTTAAAATGACCCTTCCTTGTTGAGTTGAATAATAAAGAGATGATCCCAAAAGGTAGTAATAGCTCACAAGAAAGAGCAAAGGCTGAGATACGGAGCAACTAAGACTCTGTATCCAGACTGTGCTCTTCATTTAGAGAGTGAGAGTGAGAGCAAGAGAGAGAGAGAGAGAGAAGAAAGAGGAATAAAGGAGGGAAGGGAGGAACAGAGGAACAGAGGAAGGGAGGGAGAGATTAATTTGCAAATGTAGCAAAATCTATATAACACACCAATACAGAGAGACAACTAAAAGCCACTGTTGTGGATTTCGGAGCACAGTGAATATTCACAGAGACTTTCTTATGTGCTGGAAATTAGTCCTTCACATCCTGTAATTATTTCTTAAGGAAATAACAACTGTTGTGTCTCATCTTTATAAGAGTTACCGAGGAATTTGTCAGGTAGTGTGGATACAGAAATCAACGAGGCATTTGCTCTGGTCTCTCCCCACTTAAATAAATCTAGGATATGCAGAAGGAGGGAAAGGTAAATTAGGGACATCAAAGTCCCTGTGATGGGTAACCTATAGCATTCTAGACAGATGGGTGTATGCCACGCTAGGGAACCAACCATTGCAAAGGAAAGAATTCACTGAAGTTTACGTGACTGGTACTTTTCAAGGTAATAAAATAAGTTTGAAGTACAGAAAGGCAGATAGTTTACATATGTCATTTTATCCTCTGAGAAATCCTGAAAAGTACATGTCTGCTTTCCCATATGCAAATGAGCAAACTGATACAGGGATTTAAAATAACCTGTTCAAGTTTCCCCAGTTTTATGGCTCTATCAACCATGACTCTTTTGAGTGAGTGATCGAAACTTGGCTGGAAATATATTAGGCAGGGAAAAGATTTGTTTCATTTAACCAAACCAAGGGAAAGAGAAGAATTGCAGCTGGTCCTCAAGGATGATTGGAGTCAAGTTCAAAATGCTGCCAAAGTCACTCTCCTACACCCCATTTCCATTACTTCTGGCTTCATTCTTTCATACATCTCCCTCCTTGGAATTAAGTACACGGCTATTTAATGACCACAACTTTGCAACCCCAAGAAACTCTTGGGTTTTAAGTTAAACGGTTTTTGAAGAAATGCAGTGATTTAGTGCTCTGTTTTGGGTCAATTACCCTACATGCTGGGTTATAATAAGTGCACCACTGGGGTCAGAAACCTGAGTAATGGCGGCCATGAATCTTTAGGAAAGTAGAAGCCTCTTTTCCAAACAACTGTTCAGGGCTGATAAAGACCAGATGCCAATTATAACCTTTTTATTACCTATAATTGCTTTCAACGAAAAAGACCACATCCATGTCAATCAAGAGATTTAAAATTTCACTAGAATGATAAGAAAGAAGGCTGCCCGTGTTCAGATTCTGACTCCTTTCAAATACTGGTGGTGTGACCCAGGACACATGACTTACTGCCTCTTGTCTAAGTGCTTCATCTGTAAAACTGTACTAATAATGTTATTTTCAACATACAAAATTTGAAATTCAATAGCTCCAGAATTGAATTTGGCTTCTTTCCCCCAAACTAACGTTTGCTCACAGCTTCCCATTGTCAGTTAATGGCACCTTCAATGACTCAAGTTTCCAGGTCCAAAATCTTAGAGTTATCACTGAGACTTCTGCTTCTTCCATGCCCTATTTTCAAATGGTACCCCAAACTTGTTATTTCTGCTTTCACAATGTCTTTGATAGCAATTGCCATTTCTACTTTCCAACTGCCATGTCACAAGAGGCCCAAACAGCTCTCACTGATCTGGATTACAGTTATAACCCTCTTCACTGGTCTCCTTCCTTAGAAAGTTTAAACTTTTCTATTCATTTTTGACAGCACTTCCAAGTGAGTCTTCCAGTCTCTTTGAAATAAGTCTCCAATTCAATAGTCTGAATAAGAAAAAGACAAAATCATGTTTCTGCAAGCCAAAGCTATTTGATTTTTGGTTTCTTGAAATTCTTAACTCTAGAAAAAGAGTGAATGTTGGATTAATGAGAAAAAGTATAAAAATAGATGTATGAATAGTCTATACTTAATGAACAAATTTCTTTTTATAAATAACGCATGTACCATATTAAGACATTATTTTATAAATATATAAGAATAAAACCATTTATATGTACAATTAACAGATTATATTAAGAGCATTATTTAAAATTATAATTTTTCATGTATGTATTAATATAAATGCATATGGTATTAACACAGTTTATTATAACTTATTTATTTAAAGGCCACATGGTAAATTATTTGCCTTTTATTTAGTTACAAATAATTGTATATCATTAAATTTTGTTTTGTTCTGGTTAAGTGGGATTTGATATATTAGATTTGGGGAAAGGAGTTACAGAATTTTAAAGCACAGCAGTTGTATCAAATTGTGAATGTGCTTGTTAAGAAGCTGATTCTTGTATTGGTATGTTGGGTGGGATGCACTATTTGGATGAAGACAGCAGGTCAGGTAAATCACAAAATGGAAAAAGATCACTAATTTTAGCTTTGTTTTATTTTTTAGTGTCAGATTTTTTAAAACTAAATTTAAGTGATCTCCACACCCAGCATGGGGCTTGAACTCACAACTCTGAGATCAAGAGTTACATCCTCTTCTGACTGGGCCAGCCTGGTGCCCCTATTGTCAGATTTTTAAAAGAAAGACATATGCTAAAACTCTTGTTCTTCCCTTAATTGGTGGAAAATTAATACATACATTAATAAGGAAAAAGAGAGAACTCTGAGTTTTGAATTTTGAAGGGCAGTAGAATAGGTAATTCTACCTCAGTAGAATTTTTGAAGGGTTGTTGGATAGGTCATTCTTGAGTAATTAAAAAGAAAGGAAGACAATTGTATGTTGAGGCTGTGAGATTTCAAAATGTGGTTAGAAACAGACTGCACACATATTTAAAAATGCCTAGCACCAATCTAGAAAATATAGCATAAGTGTTTATTTATTCTCAAAAGTAGTTAAAACGACTTTAGTGTGGGTTTGTAGGTTATAGATACAAGTCCTTCCCACCACTTGGAAGTTACAAAAAAAAACTTACTTATTGCTCCAAAATGTTCTATTTCTTTAACTTTTGCTGTAAGTTGCAAAACAACCTCTTAAATATGTTAAGTGTCCAGTAAATATTTATGTTTTCTTGTGCTTTTTAAGATTTCTCCTTTTATAGCAAATATAGAATTGAATTTAAGCCTTGTTAATATTAAACAATGTGGAGTAAATAACATGAAGTAAATGAAAGGAAGTGCTGAGAAAGATGCTATGCTCTCTTTGGTATAGGGTACATAGCAAGCTGAATGCCTGTATTTGTGTACAAGTAATTAGCTTTGTGAGTAGCATTCAAACCTCCACTTTACAAAGTGATGGCACATGATGGAGCTGCTTTTGATGCAAGAACCACCTTGTCAATGTTACTTCTTAAAAACCAGGTAATGAAACCCAAACCAGCCTAGTTTGTATCCTAAAGATACACATACAGGTACACCTAACTCAAACAGACATCACAACCAATCAATAATGTGAGTAACGGACGAGGGAAAGTGAAGAATCTTGGTGATTCTTAATGATTTTTATGGCCGCTTTCCTGATCCTCATTCTTTAAATAGATTCACAAAGCATCATGTTCCTTTCCAGTATGATGTTTAATGGTTTCCCACATGCATATCTTTGGATTCTGAAGGGCCTTATTCTATGAAAACATTGTTGATATGTGGAAAAACTTCATGCTGAATGTGCTTTCCTATTCTGTATGGTTATTTTATCCATTGTATGGTGTTATGTAAATGGGCTGAATTAAGAATTAGAAAATAGGGTATAGCATATTTGTGTGTTTTGTCCCTTCTATTAATATTTACCTATAAAATATTGCTATGTTTTTCTTTGGAGGCAATGGGATTTTAGATAAAGGAAAGGTAAACAGTGGGTTTTAACTATATTTGTAACACTTTATTTCTTTTAAAAACTTTTAAAGCAAATATTAGGATTGGCAACTGGTGATGGGCACTGAGCATTGTTACATAGCACCCTTTATGTAACACCCTTTAATACTCTTTATTATTATTCTTTCATACTCATCCAAGATATTTTATTCTAAGAAATGAATAGAATTTCAAGCTTACAAAATGGATTCTAGGTACCCAAAAAGTAGAATACAAGTTTCTTACCATGGTAAACAGGCTTGCCCCGAGCTACTTTCTACCTGCCACTCTACCCTCACTGCCTTCCCCAATATTTCTAAATTATTCACAGTTCCTGAAAGATAAATCTATCCCTCTGTATGCTCTAACAGTGATATAACCTCTGCCTGAAGCCTCCACCCCAGCCTCATTCTGGTCTGTTTGTTAAACTTCTATGGCCATTTTAGAACCCTCTGCTCAGGCCCCCCTTCCCTATAGGAAAGTCCGTGTATGTGACTTTTCCAGACAGAATTAAGCACCCCTCTTCTCTAACATTATCTCTATACTTTCAATAAATGTATTATTACATTTGTTTATGTATTTTTATGTACTTTAGCCAATGAACACCTTTTAAAAGCTAGTGTCATAGTATCCAAGCCTAGCATTGTCTGGCACAAGGTAGAATTTTACAAATTTTCATTAGTCATCATTCTCAACTTTTTAAGTGAACAATTCCCATTTTAAAAATCCTAACAATTAAGAATTATATAAGGGAAAAATATGTCCTCCTCCCCAACTCCCTGTTCCCATGTCCATGGCCAACAGTACCTACTTATATTTCTATGTAACATAAAGAGAGAAATATTCTTTGCATATACAAAGATATATAAACTAACATGAATACATAAAGGTTCAAAGTCACTTTTATATACAAATGGGAAAGTACTATACACAACATTCTGCATCCTGATTTTTTTAATACAGCAACTTACCTTGCATTCTATTCCCATTAGTATTTACAGATTCATATTATTCTTTTTACAACCTGCATCATATTCCATATTATGTATCTATATATAGGGTGACCTGAGAAGCAAGTGATGTACAAACTGGCTGAACATGTAACGTGAATGTAGAGGCTCATTAGTTAGGTTTCAGAGGTGGGGCAATCTCAGAGTTGGTCTCAATTAGAGGATCAATAATGTCATCAAAGACTCAGTGTCTTGCCATTGGTTTGCTTGGCATTTCCTGTATCAACTTCATCCCTGAATAGCTGCCCTCAGTGGTGGGAACAAATGGATACAACAGATCTACTGTTCACATCTAAGACCACACTGTGAAGAACAATAAAGTAAGTGAATGCAGGCTTCTCTCCATCCTCACCAATGCCAAGTTTTAACACTGAATCACAAAGTATACTGTTCTTGCATATTCTTGATCAGAGCTCTTGCACTGTTTAGTCACTTACAGTACAAGTCAGAGACTGGTGTGAAAGAAATTAAGTTGATGTGTGGCAGGATGATAGTTTTGATAATGGAGATAAGGAAATCAGACCAAAGGAGATGTTCTGTCAGTGTAAGTTGAAAGCAGCAGGATGATCATATTGATGTGAATGTGGGCTGGTAGCCTAAACAGGAGAGGCAAGAAGTCTCAGATGAGGAAAAAAAAAATTCTCCTTTCCCTGCTGGCTGATGTTTAAAAAATGACCATAAGAGATTTGGCCTTTCATCATATGTCTGATTTTTGTTACAATGTTGATGTATTTCCGAAAAGCAGCATATTGTATCACTGTGAGTCAAATATGCTCTGTCTGGATGAATGAACAGAGAGAGGAAAATGATACCCTGAGGACAACTGTGCATTGGGGGATGGGTGGGGAATGTCGGGGGTGAGAAGAAGTGGACCACCAGGGAAGGAAAGGTTTTTACTCACAACTACCTTTTTCATAGTTTTGCCTAAAGCTAGAGCTTGAACATCTAGTCTATGAAGCCTTTAGGATAGAGTCATTAGTTCAGTTCTATCCAAAGAGAAAAAGTGTCATTCAAGATGGTAACTGAGAGAGGGTGACATGGGCTATGTGCTGGAGAGATTGAGAGGATGGAACTCAGCACTCTATGACTGAATTCAGAAATTAAAAAAAAAAAATTCCTCCTCAAAGAAAACCCCACATTAGTTACACACAGATGCATACACAGATTTAGGCCATTATATTTAAATCAGTTACACAGACACCAACACACACACACACAAACACACGAATTTAGGACCCTAAATCATTATACCTGGATAATAATGTTAGTAATAATAAACATACTTAAACTGTTGCTGCGGGACTCCACACCAGGGAGGATAAAAGGCACTGGGGCCCACAATTAAACCAGATAGATCTCACTTTCCTAGTATGCACTGGGTGTGGTCCTGCCCTGAAGCAATGAAACAGACTCAAATATCTACCTGTGAGCATAGGTTCAATGCTTTCCCCTACGATGCAGGCATGTTTGGAGAATTAATAAGATGGTTATCTATGAGGAATTTGAACAGCTAAGAGAGGCCAAAAACGACCTCTGTACTCTTATTATCACTCAGTGAATCACTCAACAGAATTATAACCAGTCCTGCTCTGGTGAGATTCTGGAACCTCAACCACAATAAGAATCAAAACTCTGGACTTGAATTTGGTTGACTGGAGTTAATCTTTCATTATAGCTCTTGACCATTTTCCACAGATTCCGTCAAAGGTGATTGTTTCACCAAAGGCAAACCTTCACAATCTTTGCTCACCACTTTTCACAACTGGCCCTCAAAGCAGAAAAGGCTTGGGCACAGACAGAGAAAACCCTTTATCTCTGCAGAAGAGGGAACCTTTTGAATGTAGCTAATCACAATACAGCAGCCAAGTGGCTGGAAGCACCAAAAAAATTACAGATAAGCACATAGGACACAGGCAGACAGAGTTTTGCAATCAGCTTTTAAAAAAAAATGCTGCTCTCCATTTCAACTAAGAATTTCTGAGACTCCCACTCCTGTTCCTCACCAGTGGGACTGGGAGATAGATAGCTCTACACTTCTTAAGACTTCCACTCTCTATTCCCTTTAAAAAAGGAAGGTCTAATAAAAATGAAATATATTAAACTGATTATATGTTGTATGTGGTCAAAATATGAGAATTCAACATTCATTCATTCATGTACATGTTTTTTTTTTTTTCATTCAATCCCACATTGTTCTGTACCTGTTTTATGCCGGATTGTGAATTAGATGTTAGGAATGCAGAAAATGCATAAAATCCTACCCTCATGATGTTCATGGTCTAATAGGAGAAAGACTTAAGTAAACAGATAAATACAATGTGCAATGGTCATGGCAATGATACAGTACACCAAGATGTTCCTGGAAGACAAAAGAAGAGCATTCAGGTCACCCTGTGGCTGTGTCACATATACGCATGTGTGTACGTGTGTGTGCGCGCGCTCACAGTGGGGGTGGTAGTGTGGAGAGAAGCAATTCTAGACCTGATTCTTTCATTGCCCTAGGGAAAATAAATAAGAGTTAGCCACTTAGAGGGAGGCCTGAGAAACATACAAGGCTGGAAAGTTACAGTGGTGTAAGAAAGTAGCTTCAGGACCCTGCAAGTGGTTCCAGAAGACTAGAACGTTCAGTGCATATGGAGCCAACTGGGAGATGAAAGCAAAGAAGAAAGTAGAGAACACAAAAGTTCCTTGCACACAGTGCTAAGTAGCTTGGATTTTTATCATGACCGTGACAAAGAGCCAGGGAAGGGCTTTTTAATCATTCAGATATTATTCTGGTGACCTAAAGACAAATGGAAATTGCGGCCACAGGAGGCAGTAACCAGTAAGGAGGCTACAATGTTATTCTAGATTGAGAAAGATATCCAATTTGGAGTCACTGCAGTGGGACTGGAAGGGAGAAGGAAGACTTGAGAAATACATAGAAAATGATGTAGAGAGACAATTTTTTGGCCACTTTTCCCATTGGAAATGGGGGTTCTATCATATTTCTGCTTTGGACAACTGATTTACAGTGTTGCCTTTATCTCAGATGCTACAGATGGTGAAGAGTAAGATTTGTGAGGTGAAAGAATAAAAGGGAAATGAGGAGTTCATGGGTGTAAAGGATACATGAGAGTTAAGAGATTTCTGTACGGGAGATGCCTCTCTGGAGATCATCAATATAGGGGGTATGGGTATGGATCTGTGTATGGCTGCCAAAGGAAAGTAAATGGAATGAACAGAGTAAAGGACTAAGAAGGAAACCATAGAAGATATCAAAATTCAGTAAGTAAGCAGAAACAGAAAAGTATATGATAAACATTAAGAGGCAAAGTCAGCGAGGTAGGGCAAAAACCAGAATAGAAAAGTACTCTCCAAAGTCAAGAGAGTTGTTTCATAGAGGGAGTGGTTCACAATGCCCAGGTTACCAAAGGGTCAAATAAGATCATGAATGTATGAGCTGAGATGCCAACTTGAGTTCCTACTAGACATTGGTAGAGGGATAAAGGGAATAAGTTGTAGATTCTCATGAAAAGTTCCTTAATCTTATCTCTACATACTTGTCATACATACATACTTTACTGTCCATAAACTGTTAGTGATAATGCTAAAGAGAACTAGTTAGGAACTGCAAAAGAACTCTTTTTAATGGGTATTTCAATATTGTTCTATTGACACATGAATATTTGCTAGGATATAGGAGATCACCTCTTACATTGTCCTCCATAATCCCCCTTCTCATCTTCATGCCCTTGTATAATCCTGTCTCCTTGAGTGGCTAAAATAGGTGATTTGCTTCTAGAATAATAGAATGCAAGAGAGATGAGGGGATGCTGCTTCTGAGATTAGGTAACAAAAAGACTGTGGCTTCCATCTTGGGGCTCTCTCTTCTCTTGGTCTCCCTCCCCACCCCTGCCCATTTCTCTTGGACATCTTACTTTCTAGAAGGCAAGCTTTCATGTTATGAAGAGCCCCGTGGACAAGCCTGCATGACAAAGAACTGATATATCTAGGCAACCAGCCATTGAGGACTTGAGGCCTCTCACAGCCACATGACTGAACTCAGGAATGTATCTGATGGTTGTCAACAGTCATGTGAATGAGTCTGGTAGTGGATCCTTCCCAGTGTGAGCCTTGAGGTGACTGCAGTCCCATCCAATACCTTCCTTGGAGCTTTGTGAGAAACCCTCAACCAGAGGCACAGAGCTAAACTATACCCAGATTCCTGATGTACACAAACTGTGCCATTAAAAAATGTGTGTTGTTTTAAGCCACTAAGCTTTGGTGTGATTTGTTACCCAGCAATAAGTAACTAGAACATAGGATAAACATCGGTATTCATGTTCATCAAAATTAATTTCTCTACCTTAAAATACACCTTCAGCTTTAATCTCAACCACGAGTGAGAATACTGTAGTACCAGGATTATTAAAAGGACACAGTACACCTCAAAATTTTTAAATTATACAAAGCAGCCACTCTCCTACTTAACCAAAAATCAACAACAATTACAGTGTTGTTAGACTTTCTTAACATTGTAGTCATGCATCCACTCAACTCACAGTGGAAGATGAGAGATCCAAGAGAGGTCATCTTGGTGCATTCATTCCCTGCCAGCCAGGAACAGAACTGGGCTATTCTCTCCCTGCTCGCCTAGTCATTAATTCATCACATCTGTCTTTCCTATCCTATACCTTCCTCAGCTGGCATCTCGTGCTTTCTGTTTACTAGACTCAGAAATGCCATGTCTCCTAATCCTCCAATCCTTGTGTATAATCCTGTGCTCAACTCAAATGTTTCTTGATTGTATTGGATGTTATCACATCCTATTGACTGCCTGGAGTTTGCTGTTATCTCCAGAGGGTGTTCATCCTTTTGTAATTAACAGCTTATTTGATTCAATGGTAACCGAGGTCAGGCTGTGTATATTTTACCATTCTGAGTTTGCAGGAGTATTTGCCCTCCCCTTTGATATCTTTAATTACTTCTGAGATTTGTGTCTGTATCAGTAGGATGTGGACTGTGAGTTATTTTAAATATCCCTCTTCTTTTTAATATAGTTTGTGACTACTTCATTCACTTCTCAAAAACTCTGTGCCAGATTTATCAAGCATCTGGTTCCTTTACTTTTATTTATTTATTTACTTATTTTGGCTCAGCTCCCTTTTCCTTCAACCTTAAAACCAATTTTTAGTTTGGATCTTTTGATGCAGACATCACAAAGGGCTAGCCGAATCTCTCCCAGGTGGAAGTTAAAATAAATATCTGGAGATAAAGAACAAACAAAATTTTATGTGCAGTATATGTCTTATTTCTACATTCTGAAACACAAAGGGTAAGATGAATAAATTTGATTGGTTTTCATAATGTTTACCAAAACTTTCTGCAATTATCGTAAGACCTTTGTAGGCCAGTGAACACGAAAGGCTTCCTTTTTAGATACAAATGATGAAGGTTGTTTGAAATTAAAAAAGACAAAGAGGGCGAGAGAGAGAAAGAAAGACAAAAAATAGTTCCGTGTCACCTGCTGTTAGTATCACTCATTCAGTTTAAGAAAATATCCCGTATTAGATAGATGCTTGCAATAAAGACTGGATGCGAAATCTGTAACATGGGAATATTTGCAGCATCCAAAGCATAAAACAAAGATCTTTGTTTTTTCCTGAGGTTAGCAAGATTAAGTATGCTTCCAGTTTATTGCAATAAGTAGAACAATATTTTGTCTGCAATTAATTTGGCTTTTGCATTTGGTTAGAGCTAACCTGGTTATTCAAAGCTGGGTACACAGATTTGCAAATGGGCATATTTAATTTTGTAATCAATTCATGTGATCATTAATCAATTCCTAGATCATTAAGCAGGACTTAAAAATTGGCTGGGCATAGGTATTTTAAAATGGTGATAGGGAAAAACCAAGCAGATAGTGTGAAAGAAAGAACCATGACTAAATTTCAAAAGCCAGACAAGACCATACTCATGATTCTGGGTTGTCAGGCAAGTAATGAAAATTTGGCCACATAGCCCAGAAGGCTGATGAAGATACAGAGTGCTGAATTAGTTTCCCCACTGTAACTGAGATGAGGACAGTGCAATGAAATGTGCATTGATTTCTTTCTATTTAGTCACTTTCTGGGCAGCTGCAGCATTCCGCAGAGGGCCACCCAACTGATCCATCTTGGAACACCGACTAGAAAATAACAGATATATCTTTAATATTCAAATTATGCCATAAGTAATAGAAGTGAACTATAGCTCCTATTCCCATTAATTACTTAGATGTTGCTAACATTTTAAAGTAGCCAAATTATAGGCAAAACCAATTAAAATATCTCAATAACTAGTGTAGTACTGCAGAATCAAAACAATGGAACAAACTAGAAAGTTCAGAAATAGATCAACATCTATAAGGGAATTTAATACAGGGGCGCCTGGGTGGTATAGCGGGTTAGGCGTCTGACTCTTAGCTTTGGCTCAGGATGTAATCTCAGGGTCGTGAGATCGAGCCCCATGTCAGGCTCCACACTCAGCATGGAGTCTGCTTGAGACTCTCTCTCTTTGTCTGTCTTTCCCACTCAAGCTCTCTCTCTAAAATAAATAAATAAATCTTTAAAAAAATAAGGGAATTTAATATATGTTAAAGGAAACATCTCAAATCAAGGAAGAGATGAAATACTTGTAAAAATAATTTTGGAAAAGTTGGGCAAAATGTTAAGTCCCTGTAGAATATTTTCAGATGTTCCATTAAATGGGGGAAATCTCATCCACCTTCAAAGGACTTGGAATTTCAGAGCTTTAAAAGAAAAATCTTTGAGAGGAACTAGCTCAAGACTTTCTTTTATAGACTAGAAAATAGAGATAAAGTGGCTTCCCCAAGGTAATGCAGTGGCACTGATTGATCTAGAATCTAACTCTAGATTCTTATTGCTGGATGAGTGGATTCTAAGCCTGGTGGGCTTTCCTTTGCATCACACAATTTTCAACAACGAGCAGACATACAGCAGGAACTTCAAGGCTCTCTGATTAAAGCTACACAAAAAGCAAAGAGAAAAATATCTAGATTAGCATTTCCCAAAAAGAGTTCCTTGAAGTATAGACTGCCAAGACACTTTACTAAAACAAAACAAGAAAAAACAAAAACCAAGGAAACAAAACAAGACTTTTATAGGCAAATAGATTTGGGCAAATGTTACATTCCTTTCTTAAAGGGTCAGCCCACATCGAAACTTTCAGAAGTCCTGTAATAATGAAGCCTGTTTAACTTTACTTAATGCAGTATTTCCAAAGAATCCATTTTCCATGTAACATCTGTTAACACTCCAGAGTAGAACACTTCAAGAAACTGCTCTAGATTCAGGCTAATGAAAAGTTATTGCCCAAAGCAAACAGACAAAGGAAGAAAGTATGGGATTAAGATCCTGTTCTTCTTCCCCCAAATCCTTGGGTAAGTGATTCAATTCTCCATTTTACTTTGTAGTTCCAGACCTATAATTAGGTACGTTCCCATGCCTCTCCTGGCAGCAGGTGGTTGAGTCACTGATGTCTGCCACCTGCAGCCTGGGACCTGCCCGCTTCTGAACTGAGCCTACAAACAACAGGGAGTGTGTCCACAACCGCAGTCCTCCAGATATGGGATGTGAAGTTAGTCACGTTGACACTGATCTCACTGAGTCATAGGTTGCTACACTCCCTTGCTATGTTGCCTAAAGTCACTAGAGGCTTTTTACTTCCATTTGGTGTCTGGTATGAATTTCATGCAGAATTCCAGATCACATGTTAGGTATCTCTTTTTCTAGGACTGTAACCTCACACCGGTATTCTTTTCACATTCCTGAATTTCCTGCCAAGTGTCAGGTAGGGTCTGAACACAAAAGAACAATTATCATCACCTCAACCTAGCTCTAAACATTCTCATCACCCCTAAAGGATATCCCTTACCCATGAAGAAGTGGCTCCCCAATTTCCCACCCTTCCAGTCCCGGGCAACCACCAATCTGCCTTCTGTTTCTACGGATTTGCCTATTTTGGATATTTTCTATAAATGGAACCTACATGTGTCCTTTTGTGTCTGGCTTCTTTTATTTAATAGCACAATATTTTAAGG
The DNA here is from genome assembly GCA_002007465.1 of Ailurus styani. Taxonomy (NCBI): domain Eukaryota; kingdom Metazoa; phylum Chordata; class Mammalia; order Carnivora; family Ailuridae; genus Ailurus; species Ailurus styani. Next base: position 183,980 of record LNAC01000738.1, read on the forward strand.
TTCATCCATGTTGTGGAATATGCCATTTTTATGGCTGAATAATATTTCATCTTATGGCTATACCACATTTTGTTTAACCATTCATCAACCGATAGATATTTGGGTTACTTCCACATTTTGTCTATTGGAAATAGTGTGATCCTAGGAACATGTGTGTATAAGTTTTTGTTTGAATACCTGTTTTCAGTTCTCCTGGGTATACACCTTGGAATTAATTGCTGGGTCATACAATAATCCCATTTAACTTTTTGAGGAACTGCCATGCCATTTTCTACATAGGCTGCACCACTTTACATTCCCCCAGAAATATGAGGGTTCCAATTTCTCCACACCCTTGCCAACACATGTTATTTTCTGTTTTTCTTTTTAAAAAATTATTATTATTATTATTATTATTATGGCTATCTTAGTGGGTAAGTGGTATGTCACTGTGGTTGTAATTTGCATTTCCCTAATGATTAATGACATTGAGCATCTTTTCATGGGGATATATCTCTTTTTCAGAGACATATTTATTCAAGGTCCTTACTCATTTTTTAATTGGGTTGTTTGTCTTTTCGTTGTTGAGATTTAAGAGTTTTATATAATCTGGATACTACATCTTTATCAAATATATGATTTGCAAGTATTTTACCTAATTATATAATTTTGTCTTTCCACATTCTTGATAGTATCCTTTGATGCATAGATGTTTTTAATTTGATCAGGTTCAATTTATCTATTTTTTTTCTTTTGTTGCTTCCACTTTTGGGACTGTATCTAAGAATCCATTGCCAAACTCAAGGTCGTGAGCATTTACTCCCATGTTTCATTCTGAGAGGTATATACTTTTAGTTCTTACATTTAGCAAAAAGTCTTTGATCCATTTTGTGTTAATTTTTTAGATGGTGTAAGGCAGAAGACCAGGTTCTTTTCTTTCTTCCTTTCTTTCTTTCTTTCTTTCTTTTTTTTTTTTTTTTGCATGTGGATATCCAGTTGTTCCAATGTCCTTTGTTGAAAAGAAAATTCTTTCCCCACTGAATAGTTCTGGCACTCCTGTGGAAAATTAATTTTTGGATTCCAGCTTGTGTTTGTACGCTTAATTTTATTACACTAATCTATATGGCAATTCTTATGCCCCTACAACCTTTTTTTTTTTTTTTAAGATCTATTCATTCATTCCAGAGAGAGAGTGTGTGTGCAAGCAGGGAGAGGGGCAGGAGGAGAGGGGGAGAGAAAATCCCAAGCAGACTCCCTACTGAGCACGAAACTAGACACAGGGCTAGATCCCAGGACCCTGAGATCACAACCCAAGCTGAAATCAAGAGTTAGAAAATTAAACAACTAACGGAGCTACCCAGGTACCACTTACAACTCTGTTTTGATTAGTGTAGCTTTGTAAGTTCTCAAATTGGGAAGTGTGAGTACTCCAGCTTTTTTCTCCATTTTTAAGAGTGTTTCGGATATTTGCAATCCCCTGCAATTCCATAGGAATTTTAGGATAGACATTTCTGTTTCTGCATAACATTTGATAGGGATTGCACTGACTCTGTAGATTGCTTTGAGTAACAGTATTTCAACAATGGTAAGTTTTTCAATCTATGAACACAGGATGACTTTTCATTTATTTGTATTTTCTCTCCTTTCTTTCACCAATATTTTAATACTTTCCATGTACAAGTCTTACACCTCCTTTGTTAAATCTACTCTTAGGGATTTTATTCTTTTTGATGTTATTGTACCTGAAATTGTTTATTTCTAAACCTGTTAATGGTGGGCCCATCTTGGAGATTCTTTGTTTTTAAATCAAACATCTATCCAGTTTTTGGATTTCTAATTCTATAAGCTTTCCTAGTTAAAATTTTCAGTTTGCTCTCTTCACAAGCATATATGTAGAGAGAGACCAGGAATCCACTTTCCCTGGATGTGAAGTGGACATCAGGGTCTAACTTCTAGAATTACAGCCTATGATAAATTTGAATGACCTCATTTCATTCTAACAAACATCCCCACAGGGGATAGGGGATTACATTGTGGATACCTCCCTCCCTCACGTTCTTCCTTTTTTCTTTTTTTAAGATGTTATTTATTTATTTGAGAGAGAGAGAGAGAGAGAAAGAGCAGGCGAGTGGAGGGAATGGCAGAGGGAGAGGGAGACTCCTGAAGCAGACTCTCTGCTGAACGCTGAGCCCCCCACGGAGCTGGATCCCAGTAACCTGAGACCATGACCTAAGCCAAAATCAAAAGTCAGCTGCCTAACCGACTGAGCCACCCAGGTGCCCCCTCCCTCACCTTCTCATCAAAGAGACCTTGGGAAAACTCATATTTTCCTAGATCTTTTCTATTCATTAGTGTGAAAAGGACAATTTTGTAAACTGAGGTTCTTGGGCATTGTCACAATGATTACAAAGATCTGACTGATGGAAAGACACAAAAAAGACAGAAAAAAACACATTTGTTCCATTAATGTAAGTGGAAGACATGAGGACATACCTAAATAAATATGTTATGTTGATCGGGAACATGACAGCACCGTCAATGAAAGATGTCGTCAAGACCTCACAGAGATGCACAGCTACTCTTGATTGACAGAAAGATTCACACTTGTTCTTCAAGGAGCTCCTGTTTACCATTCACCGGGGTGGTCTTAATCTCTTCTACACTTTTCCAATTGTTTTGGATACCTCAGGCATGTGTCTTTCTACTAACCTGGTACGAGTAACAGGTAAGACCACAGGAAATTCTCAAGTGTTTCCTGTGGGGACTGACTGGATCAAGGCTCAGTTTTCCAAGCATTCCAACAGTCTGGGCACCTTCAGGCCTAACTTAACCTAAGCTCTATGCCAACCCAGACTGAGTGACTAAATTATAATAATCATCCTGGGAGATACATCCTCGGTACAACAGACAGAAAGTTCACAGTGCTTACTTTCTTAATTTTTCTCATTGCTTTCCCATGACCTCTCTTCTACCCACCTGTACAGATAAGGACAAGAAATGCAGCCTCAGGGGCCATGCCTGAGGTTTGATTTGTTCTACAGGACTTCTCTCTGCAGCTGTCACAGCTTGGGATTATCTCTGGTGTGTGTAGGAGATGCACTCTCTGGGTGGGGAGGTCACCTGCTCTGTAAGTGGAAGACAGATGGCCCGGGAGCTAGAAAGGCCTGGAAGAATTCTGCCCACAAGAGGAGCACAGAGCTACTTGGAAACTGATGGGATTAAAGGAAGACCTGAAAAGGCAAATCGAGGAACATTTTCTGGCCCCCAGGGAGAGTAAGAACTGTTTAATATGTGTGGTGGCATCCCTGGTATGGATTTTTAATCAACAACAGTTCTGATTTAGTTCAAGAGTAAGCCAATGAATAGACTAATACTACTGACTGACATTATGGCCCATTCGTCTGTTTAAGTTGTTTGAAATTTTCAGCTGCCAGCAAAGGATTAATATTGATTTTCATGCTGTCTTCGTTAAATACCTGCTATAGAGTACCACTCTCTTATTCTCCTTGCCAACTCTTCCCCCAGTTGTCACTAGCATTAAAATGAAACCTGCCTATTATTAAATCAATCATGCCTGGCAAAACTTTTCAAAAAGCAGGGAACATCCATCATCTTTACCACTGACATGAAGCCTGTATTTTTTTTTTCTTTTTGTTGGTCAACCTGGAATTGCTGGAACAATTAATTAAAATTTCCTTGCAGAACTAATGTAAGAAACTAAAAGTGAAATATGTTTGTGAAGGGACAGTGAAGGCAAAGGGAGGCAGATTCTAACATTCTGATGGATGCATGAGTATGTATTTATCTTGAGTTGCTACCAGCTTATACCATAAGGCTAGGCTAACAGGTTTGACCTTAGGAGACCCAATTTTTAAAATCCGGGCTCCACAAATAGCATGTGTGATCTTGAACATAATGCCTTTGGTCAACATATGACCCTTTCCTGCCCATATTCTGTGTTTTTTCCGTTCTACTTTCTATTTCCCCAAACACGTCAGCCTTGACATCTCTCACCTTTGCGTCTCTCCACAGGCTGTTCTTCTGCCTGGAATACTCCCAGCCCTCCACCCCTGGTAAACTCCTGCTCATTCTCTAAGACAAACTCTCAATTCCTCTACAAAGCAACCTCAAAAAAACCTGGGCCAACTGAGGACCCGTTGATCGTGGCCTCGCTGTCCCATGTTCAAGCCTACAGGTGTAGTCCTCACCATGTGGCATCACCTCCCAAAAGGCTATTAACACGTTGAAGTCAGAAGTGATCCCTCTTTTCAGCTTTGAAACTCCAGCAAGGGTTTGTTGAAAAACTGGACAGGGTATGAATGAGTGGGCTTAGAAGTGTATGATTCCCATCTGCTTTTCTTGTATAAAATGTGCATTTTCTGAGTCTATTTAAAAGGCAGTAGAGCAAAATGGCTACTAAGGCTTTAGGCTGTAAAGTCAGACTTCCCTATTTTGAAATCAAGGTCACTTATTAGCTGTGACTTTGGACAAATACCAAACAATAGCTATAGTGTTCTTCAACTGTACCTCAACTTCCTCATCTGTAAACTGAAGTTAAAAATAGTCCTCAGTAGGGTAGATGTTTGGAATCAACAAGACAAACCAAATAGAGCCTTTAGTGTAGTGTCTGCTGCATGCAGTGAACACCCAGCAGTTATTCCCACTGGGAAGCTTTGCAGTAACTTTGCTGCATGTGTTGGGAAATGCATTCTTCATATGGCCATAGAACTTACAGGCTCGGGGCACCTGGGTGGCTCAGTGGATTAAGCCTCAGCCTTCGGCTCGGGTCGTGATCTCAGGGTCCTGGGATCGAGATCCCTGTCGGGCTCTCTGCTCAGCAGGGAGCCTGCTTTCCCCTCTCCCTCTGCTTGCCTCTTTGCCTACTTGTGATCTCCCTCTCTCTGTCATATAAATAAATAAAATCTTAAAAGAAAAGAAAAGAAAAGAAAAGAACTCATAGGCTCACCCACCCAATATCCTAAATGAGACCACGCATTGCATGTGCATAATTGGCACACATTAATTCCTTAAGGCAAGAAAATGGATTCATTTAGGAAGTTCCTTTTGAGATTTCTTGACTACTTATTTCATAGCTACCATACATAGCTCTGTGCATTCAGAGGAGAAAGATATATGGCCCCAGCCCTAAGGGAACACACTGTTTCTAAAGAGATTGTTACACCCCTACACTGGGTGGTTTAAAAAGTTAGGAGTTTGGGATATAGGTTACCTGATATCTTTTCTCTTTTTTTAAAATTTAAATCCAATTAGCCTAAACATAGTACATCATAAGTTTCAGATGTAGTGTTCAACAATTCCTCAGTTGCGTATAACGCCCAATGCTCATCACATGCCCTCCTTAATGCCTGTCACCCAGTTACCTCATCTCCCCACCTACCTCCCCTCCGGCAACCCTTACTTTCTTTCCCATAATTAAAGGTCTCTCATGGTTTGTTTCCCTCTCTGATTTCTCCCCATTCAGTTTTCCCTCCCTTCCGTTATGGTCTTCTACACTGTTTCTTATATTCTACATAAGAGTGAAACCATATGATACTTATCTTTCTCCAACTGACTTATTTCACTTAGTGTAATACCCTCCAGCTCTATCCACATCAATATAAATGGTAAAAATTCAACCTTTCTGACAGTTAATATTCCACTATGTATGTGTGTGTGTGTGTGTGTGTGTGTGTGTGTGTGTGTATATACACACACACACACAACATCTTCTTTATCCATTCATCTAAGGACATCTTGGCTCCTTCCATAGTTTGGTTATTGTGGACATTGCTGCTATGAACATTGTGGTGCAGGTTTCACCACATCTGTATCTTTGGGATAAATACTTAGTAGTGCAATTTCTGAGTCATAGGGTAACTCTATTTTCAACTTCTTGAGGAGCCTCCATACTGTTTTCCAGAAAGGCTACATCAGCTTGCATTCCCACCGACAGTGTAAGAGGGTTCCCTTTCTCTGTATCCTCACCAACGTTCTTCTCTCTTTTATATGTGAGCACAGGCAATGTTTATAATAAGGATTTACATCTTGTGAGCTTTATACTGCAGTACCACTAAATAAATATAGGTGCACTAATTTAAGTCATTCTTAGGGGCACTGAAATGATCCATAACAAATAAAACAGACTCCCTAGTAGTTTAACCAACACAGTATACATCATAGGAATGGTTATAAAAAAATGGCATGAAGGGGTGCCTATGTGGCTCAGTCAGCTAAACATCTGATTCTTGACTTCAGCTCAGGTGGTGATCTCAGGGTTGTGAGATCAAGCTCCACATCAGGCTCAGGCTGAGGGTAGAGACTACTTAGGATTCTCTCTCTCCCTTCCTCTCTGCTCCTCCCCCTGCTCACATACATGTGCTCTCTTTCTCTTAAAACAAAACAAAACAAAATACAATAAACAAAAAAACAAGAATGGTATGAAAACAAATATTCCCTGTTATTACCTCAGTACCAAACACATGGCATATTTTCCTTAGAATATAAATTTAGACAATCCAAGGATGTTCTAAGGAGGCTTTACTACATATGATAAATTAATGCTTTAACTCAATATGAATGGAGTTTAATCTGTATTTTTAAATAGTTAATATTTCAGATAAGAACTAAAATATAGCATGTTTTTCCTCTCACTCCTTTCACTTCCCCTACCTTGAGTTCCATTCTTGGTGGTGTTCTAATACTTGTTTGAGGGCGTATGGGTTCTAAGGCAGGCCTGTTTGCCCCTTCCTCTGCTAAGAGTAATCATAAATGAGGGTAGAGAGAAGACAAAAACCTCTGGTATACAGTGGTAGCTTTCTACCCTATAGACAGTAACCTGACAGAAGGAGAGTGTATCTACAAAGAAGCTAAGCAAAATTCTTCCTCATAACCCATTTACCATTAATTTTTATGATCAAATTAAAGATGTGCTCTTCTGGGACAAAATCAGGTGTACACGTTAAAAACAATCAGAAATCTGAAAACTTTTAACCCCCAAACATATATGAAAGATAATTCTTATGTTTACATAGGATTCATATTTAACACCTATCAGTATGTTTTAGCCTACAATGAGGACATTTAATATTGGTTTCCAACTCTAAATTGAAAGTAGCAAGGCCAATTTTAGCCTGATGCAACAGAACTGAAATCTGAAAGCCGTACTAGCTGAAGTAGATTTTGCCTCTGAGCGGGGGTGGGGGGGCGCAGCATCTGAGCTTCACATACCTCCGCAGTCCTAGGGTTTCCTGTCAATCTGTTTGGTTGGCAGCCTCCATCCTATCCTTTCTATACCCCAGTACTTATTAGAAACTGCTAGCCTTTAGATCTACCTAAAACTTTTTGTTTTGTTTTTTTTTTTAAAAAAAAGGTTAGGAAGTAGCTGCCTAGGGATAGGAAAATGAAAGCTATTCCAAAAGTTATCTCCAATAAGTCTAACCAGGTATGTCCTCCCTGATGCCCCTACAAGTAAATTTCTCATTTGTCTTTATATCAGCCATGGTTCTTATGCCTATTACTTTTATCCCCAAATAGGATTAACTATTGTGAGAATAGATATAAAAGTCATAATTAATTCATCTGTGTTTCATCCATTTACCAAAAAAAAAAAAAAAAGTCATTGAACATTTGTCATTCATATGTAACTATGGTGGCTAGGCAGATGAAACAACACATCCTTACCTGCAAGGAGCTCACAAACTAAGATAAATAACTCTTATAAACAATTACCCTGTAAGGCTATATGGGATAAAATGATACCAAAATCATAAGCATAATAATAACTCATTTAATTTCTAAACAAACCTGTGTTGAAACTATTATTTTCCCCATTTAGCAGACAAGGACATCAAGGCTCAGAAAGTTTAGGTGATTTGCTCAAATGACCCAGCAGTACTGGGATTTCAATCCAGACTCCAGCTTGTAAACTGTCCTGTACTGTGTTTGTCTTCGTGACATAAGGGTCACTTCCTGCTTAGGTAGTCAAGGGAATCATCAGGTAAAGGTCAGGTATAAATTGGTCCTTAAGAGATGGGCTGCATTGTTTTTTCTTTTTGAAATGTGAGAACATTTAAAATCTACTTACTCTGTTAGCAACTTGCAAGTATACAGTATTATTAACTATAGTCATCATTATGCTAAGTGAAATAAATCAGTCAGAGAAAGACAAGTACTGCGTGATCTCACTTATATTTGGAATATACAAAAGTTGAACTCCTAAAAACAGGGAATAGACTGGTGGTTCCCAGAGGCTGGGGGCTGCATTTTAATGATTTCTAGGAAGATGGAATAGTAAGAGCAAAGGCTCAGAGGCCAATACATCTACCTGGTGCTCTAGGAAGAGTGAGTTTTCCTATTTGACTGGTATTTAAGGTATGTGTAGAAGGTAGCAGAAAATCATATCACAAAGGTAGCTTGGATTCCGATATAATAGGATTTGAAAAACTAACAAGCCAGATTATTTTCTTTAACAGTGAGACATTATTACATTTATTTTCTTCTTCACTGCTGTCCCAAAGGCATTCTTTCTGATTTAAGAATTCATGTGTGAAGAAGAGGATAAAATGGGTGAGTAAAACACTGTAGGACAGAGTGTGTAATCCCACCAGTGATAAAGCCCACCACTAGCTCCAATAATTGATTTGCAACTCCAGTTCTTAACATGACTCGCTTAGCAGATACAGCCACTTTCGTATTTACTTTTTATTTTCCTTCCAATTGCTATAGTTACCAATCATCCCAAGGAAGTGATGAAGTTTCATTCCAAATTTAGCAAGTAAATGAATAAGTAAATAAATTAATTGAGGATAAATACAGAGGCAATTATAAAGAATATTAGGCCTAATTTGAAATATTTACATACCAGTTGTTAAATATCCATTCAATATCCATTTAAATATTATTAATTCCTTCTGAAACATCTTGAATACTCTGATAAAAACTGGAAAGTATTAAAAAATTTTGTCTGTCAAAGACCTTAAGAATTATAGGATTCAACATTCGGGATCTTTTGCAATGGTTACTAGCTTAGGGTTTAGCTTATGTCCCATATTAGCTGAGATGTATCTCAGCTAATTACATAGTCACTACAGTATGTCATGGCTGACAATGACTTCACAGAGATGGAATTTTTCCCTACCTCTTCATTTTTCTTACTTATCATGTTGAGTATGACTATTTACATTAAACTACATCATTGAGTAGACCCCAATTTCTCCCACATCATAGTTCCAACAGAGGTCAAACAGACATTACCCTTAAAGTTGCTTTCTTTTTTTATATGGCAGGAAGAGGCATTATTGAGGTAATCTGGAGAGGAAGGAAAACCTTCCCAGCTTTCATTGTTGCTTTGGAGACATGAGTGGAAAGGGAAAGAAGAGATGAGTGATTACTCTCCCATTACACAGAAGTAAATGCAGTAGACATTTACTTAGAGTGTTGGCTATGGGGCTCTGACCCCCAAATATCTCCCTGACCAGGTACTGCAATTCCCACAATTAGAAGTTCTCCTTAGGGGTCTTTAGGAATCCTTTGAATCTTTACTGTTTGAAGCATTATAGTAACAGGAAGATACAAAAAATAATAAAATGCCAAAAGAGGAAATTTTATCTATTTTTTTAAAGATTTTATTTATTTTGACAAAGAGAGTGAGCGAGCGAGCACAAGTAGGCAGAGCGGCAGGCAAAGGGAGAGGGAGAAGCAGGCTCCCTGCTGGACAGAGAACCTGACATGGGGCTCCACCCCAGGACCCTGGGGTCATGACTCGAGCTGAAGGGAGACACCCAACCAGTTGAGCCACCCAGGCACCCTGAGGACATTTTATCTACAAAAAATATACTACCATTTAATGTCATTCACCAGAGAGCAAGAAACCATAAGAACAGCACTGAGAAGAGAGTCATTCTGATGGCCAGGAAGAAGATAGTTTGGAGTTTGAGGAAAGCATGAGTAATGAAGCACAGTGTACTCACTCTGGTTTGCCAAGAAGCACATGTCAGGATGGGATGAGATGAGATGTGCGGGAGATTTAATAAGGAAGAGAGTAAGGGAAGGTGGGGAAAGGGAGCAAGAGGAGGCACAGAGAGCCTTCAGTCAGACCATGATGTAGGTCTGACATCTGCAGACCATGATGTAGGTCTGACATCTGCAGAAGGAGAGGCGAAAGGAAGGAAGACTGCATATGAAGAATTATGGACCACTGTGCTGTTCCAAAAGATTTGGCCAGGCCAGTGGGAAGCCCTCAAACCAAAGTCACTATCTCAGGAATTCTGCACCTTATTATCCACTCTGTGCTCAGGCATTGGCTGGCAGTAGCCTACGGGAAGTGAGGCTTTGGTGCATGGTTGATACAGGGGGACAGCGGATGGGGCCATTAGTCAGTTACATCCTCTGATCTGAGTGGTACATTTTCATGGCCACCAAAAGTAGCGATTTAAAAAATTAGCATTTTGCATGCTTATTTGCCCCCCAAAACTGTTATGTTGAATATAACCAGAAAAAAAAAGCTTATGGTATCTATTGAACATTTCCATTATATAAGAAATGCATTTAGTTCCTATGTTATATGCAATGATATCTTTTTATAATATAAAAATAAGTGTGTCATGCCATTTTTAAATTCTAACCTCTTGTTTTCAGGAGGATCACAAAATCCAAGGGGTAACAACTGTTCTCAACATATTCATATTTCAACACACATTCCTGGAAAGGAAATACCCTATCACTAAAAGTGACTTCCACGGCAGTGATTCTCAGTCCTTGGGGCAGAGAGACTCCTTGGGTATTATGTTATTTCCAAACTGCCATGTGGCGGGATACTTTGAACTCACTTCTCCACCACCATACCTAATGTATGAGTCGCCCGTTCAATAGTGGCTGCACCTGAATTGTTAAGAAACTTCCCAAGTTTGTGCATAGCCCTACTGAGGATCACTGCTCTAGGGAAGTGGTTTAATTTGCATAAAAATATTCAAATTTGAATATGCATAAAAATGGGAGAGTGGGAGGCTTATTAAAAACAGATTTGTTTCAGTGGGTATGACCCATTAATGAGCATTTTTAGTGAGCATCCTAGGTGATTGTATGTATTCACGTGGGCCACAGGAACATATTTCCAGAAACATTAAATCAAGGCCATAATTGGCTATCCCCAATCTATAATGAGCCAAAGTCATCCAGACCCAATGGAGCCACGTGGCAGAATGTGGGTGGGGTGCAGAGGCAGGGTACACCATTAGATGGAGAAGTAGCAAGATGGTAAGATGGAAGGAATGAGGAAAACCAAGTGCTGGAGAAATATATACGATCTATAGATCTACATCTATCAATCTATTTATATATCCTATCAACAACTTCGTTAGGAAAACCTATTTCAGTTCAGAGAACTGAAATGCTGCATCCCCAAAAAGATAGTTTTTATTGTTTTATAGCTTAGTGCTCTATTTCCCTCTGGATTTTAATCATGAAATATATATATATTAAGATTTTATTTATTTGTTTGACAGAGAGAGATTACAAGTAGGCAGAGAGAGGAGGAAGCAGGCTCCCTGCAGAGCAGGGAGCCTGATGTGGGCCTCGATCCCAGGACCCTGAGATCATGACCTGAGCGGAAGGCAGAGGCTTTAACCCACTGAGCCACCCAGGCGCCCTTAGCTTTACTTTTGAAACAAAGGGATGGTACTTATCTTGCACATATATCACATATTATAATACAGTGTATTATACATCTGATCATTTGTACTCTTACAAAGTGGAAGGCAAGAGTCATGATTATAGTGCAGTTATCTGCACAATTATGATATTAATGTAAATGTAGCCTTTTCCTTTTTTCACAGTTTTCAAACTATAAATCAAATATGAATGCCTGATGAAAAGCTGAGGCCAGCAAGTAGATGATGATTTACCATTTTACCAGGGGAGCAAACATATATTTTTATTTTTTAGCTTCTGTGTTATTTTCAAGCACCTTTTTGAATATTGGTACAGAAAATAATGCCATCTACATGTTACATAGCAAAAGTGCTATGTTTCTGTAGCCCTTGGCTTGCATCCCTGTTGTCATCACCCAGCTGATGTTATTGTGACATTTTGACATTGCATTGTGACACAGTGACCTGGTGCCTCCAGCGTCCTAGAAGGACAAGTTGACGAAGGCACATGGTGCATTAGGAAGCAGTGAAGCAGTTCATTACTGCTACAGAGAGAAAGTCTGCTCTGGAGACAAGAATTCTTATCTAGGGCACAAGACACTCTCGATTCCGTTTCCTGCTCTGCAACTGATTTACTATGAGATCTGTGACAAACAATTTTAATTCATTGGTGACTTGGTTTTTCTGTCTGTATAATGAAAATGACCCAATATTCATTATTTTTTTTCTTTTTAATCCTAAGAGAGTGATTGCATTTGCAGCCCATTCTTGGTAAATAGACATTTTGGAAAGGCGTATTTTGAGGGACTAAATTAAATGATGACAGGTGTTTGACTTCAGGACTGTCATTGGTTGAGAAGAACTATTTACTGCCCTGACTTGCTGTCATCTGGGCCCCGTCTTATATAAAGGTCTCCCATGACAGTCTAGCCATGAAATCCCTCTTTGGTCTTCACTAACATTAAAATTTGCACCTTACACCTTAACATAGCAAGTTGTACCTCCCTCTATATGGTATTACACGTCCCACTCTACTCAAAATTCCATCCAACAGATATTCTCTGGTAATATGCAGCCTCCTCAATTGTCCCAAAACAATTACCAGTTGGTGCTGATAAGCAGGGCTTGTCTTGGAGATCATGTCACAAACTCAAATGGAACAGTTGTCTTCCCAAATCATGGCTTTTCTCAAGTGCCTGTTGGTCCAGCTCATGACCTACTTTGCAGACATGCTTCTGGGCTTGAAGTCCAGGCCTTTTCAGGTCATCAGTGAGCAGGAGAATTTTGGAACCCACAGTTCCTTAAGAAGCAAATGCTCTCATTAAAAGCCCCGTCATTAATAAAATGTCTACCTATTCTGCAGCGAGTGGCACAGCTGAATCTTAGACCTATCATTCCCAAGAATTTCAGAGACAGGGTAATGAGCCATGGGGGTAACCACAGCAGGAATTCTGTAATCAAGCCACAAGGGGGCAGGGGAACATGCTCACTTGTCACTTCAGCAAGGGGAACTTAGTGTAAGCTGTATTTTCATACCCTTGTTTGTTTTCGTAGCTATCCTAAGAGCATACTAATAAGTGTAGTCACAGAAGAAAGGAAAGATGGGATTAAACACCAGGGAAAGTCATTAAAGTTAAAGAATGGGTTAAGCTTCACAACTATTTCCAAAGCTTAGCTATTTCCTGTCCAAAGCCAAGTTCCCTTTATTTTGTAAAATATGAGTAAAATAAAGGCAAAAGCATGCTTACTCCCTTGGCACCCTGTGTTAGCCAAGTCCTGCTAACAGCAAAGTTTGATGAGATGAATTGCTAGATGCCTCATAACCATTTTCTCTTTAACATACAAACAACATCTAGTTATTTTAAAGGAGCTCTGGTATATGTTTCTTAGTGCTCAAAATTCACTACTTCCAACCACAATACTGAAAACAAAAACAGCAGGGAAGAAAACCAAAACCAACCCCCTCCACTGGATTCTTACAGGAAAACATTGCAGAGTCTAATTGTCATTGATGAAGAAGTGACACTTATCAGGGGAAAGCCTCAATCTAGACTTTTTATATCCAGGATAACTAGGATATGTGACAAGTATCTTTCATGGGTCATGAAAAAAAGTTCATTATTTATGAAAGATTCAAGAGGACAAATTCAGCACCTTTGGTAACAATTTATACACTGCAGGATAAAGCTGTATTCATTGATTTTTTTTAACGTATTTATTTTTTGTATTTATTTTTCTTTTTAATTATAAAAGAATTTAAAATATGGACAATACCAAATATAATAAACACTCATTAATTCATTACCCAGAATAAACAGATACTAACAATTTGCTAGCTCCATGGCTCCAGTATATTATTTCTTTTCTTTTTTTTCCTCTTTTTCTTAAGAAAAAATCTGTTATAGCTAGAGCTAAAACCCCTTACCTGCTTCTTTTTTCCCTCTCTCTTCCCTCCCAAAGGAAATCACTCCCTGGCTTGGTGAGTATCATTCCTATTCAAGGCAATGCTTGTACCTTCACACAGCAAAAGCGTGGAAACACCCTACCTGTCCCTGGAAACCAGAATGGATAAATAGACTGGTTTGTTCATGAAATATAATACAATTTAGCAATTAAATAATGGATAAGTCTAAAAAAAATACTACTATATAGGGAAAAACAAGTTTGAAAAGGATACAAAAAGTATACCATTCATGTACATTTTAAAGCATATATCAATAACTAAATCATTTATGAATACCTATATATGCCGCAACAATACAACAAATATGAATGTGTTTATTTTTCAGTGCAATGTGTAATATTCCTTTATTCAATGTGTGTGCCTCACAAAGATGTTATGTACTGTGTAGGGGCCAAGGGCAGGCTGCTGCAGGATGGGCCACTTTGCATGAACATTAGTTTGAGTTAAAAACAATCAAACCCCAGCAGATTCAGAAAAAGCTCTTTAAGTTCCCCTCAACTGCCTGCCTATACCAGAGAGAGAGCTATTAACAGATATTCTGCTTTACCTTAAAAACTTATCTGCATAATAAGGCAACATTTGTTTTCCAAACATCTCTCACCTTACTGCTAATGGTCTTCTCCCTTTTGCATTCTCAGATACTTATCCCTCTCCTTAGCTCATATAATCATCATGTTGCCTCACTGTCTTTGGAATTTACATGTCTGTGTGGATTCCCTATAAGTAGGCTATTAAATTTGTTTTTCTCCTGTTAATCTGTCTCATGTCATTTTGATTCATAGTCCAGCTAGAAGGACCTTGAAGGGCAGAGGAAATTCTTCCTCCCCAGCAACTGCTACAGACTGAATGTTTGTATCTTCCCCAAATTCATATGTTGATGCCTTACTCCCCAGTATGATGATATTTGGAGGTGGAGCCTCTCAGAAGTGATTATTCAGAATCTTCATGAATGGTACTTAGTTTCCTTATAAAAGAAGCTCCAGAGAAATCCCTCCTCACCCCTTCTGAGGATACAGCAAGAAGATGACTGTCTAGGAACCAGGAAATGGGCCCTTACCACACACAGAAGGTACTAGTACCCTGCTCTTGGACTTCCAGCCTCCAAGACTGTGAGAAACAAACCTTTGTTGTTTATAAGCCACTTAGTCTATGGTGTTTTGTTGTAGCAGCCTGAACAGACTCAGACGTGTACTCTAACAGGCACTGTGGAGAATAAAACATGTGTGATTTAGGATGCCTACTCTCTAATTTAGGCAATGAGATTAAATAGAAAATGACAATGTGAGGGTAGGGTAGCACCTCACAGTGATTTAAACAAGTCTCAGCAAGCAATGTGGTATTCTGTACCTATTGCTGATTGATGTTAGTCCATTTAATAGATAAGAAAACTGAGGCTTAACTAAATTAAGGAATACAGCCCAAGTCAGTGTGAGCAAAGAGGCAGAGCCAAGATGGGATTTATCTGCATTAATATGACTCCAGAGCTGTTCCTTTAACTACATCTTATTGTGCAAATTGTACCTATTTGTTAATTACTGTGAGGAAAGAGCATTTTGGCAAAAATTAAATAAACCGTTCAGAACTAAAGACAATGCTGTAGGGACAGAACAGATCGATAATTGCCAAGGACTGGGGGGGGGTAGGTTTGACTGCAAAGGGGTTCAAAAGACATTAGGGGTAATGAAAATGTTCTTTATCTTGACTGTGGTTTCATTTGTCAAAACTCATAGAACTTTACACTAAGAGGGATGGATTTTACTCAGTCACACCCGAATAAACCCGATATAAAAAAGACACAAGAAAAAAAGTCTCCAACAAACAAAAATTTCCAATGGCTTATGGATAAACACCTGTTCTGGGTGCAGAGGCACTTTTATCTTTATCACTTGGCAATTTATTCCCGCCAATATGTTTGGGGAGAATTTCAGGGAAGAGTCATAGGTCGGTGCGCCCACAAAGTCAAGACCAGCCTTTTGCATTGCAGCTTCTGTTTGAAGAAACAGAAGACCTGGACCTGCTTAAGTAAGACCTTTCGTTTTGTTGAGGGTGGGAAAGAGAGATCACAGAGAAGCCCTACAGCATTTTCCCAGAGCCCATCCTGGTCCTGTCCTGAGCAGGACTCCTGTGTTGAGAAGGTTACTGCTTCAGAAGAGAGAGGCTCCCCAGGCCCCCAGGAGCCAAGGCACACTTGAGCTGCCCTCTCCCAAGCCCGCCCTTCAGATGATTCCTGCAGAGGGAACACTGGAAAGTATATGCATCTTATGGGAGGAGGGGAAGGAAGCCTCTCTAATCTGCAGCCTGCATATCTTGCGGTACAGCCCTTGTCTCCTGGAGGTTTACATCCTCCGATGATTGCTGGGACAAAGGCAGAAAGACAATGCGGGAAGCAGTTTAATCAAGGCAATTGAGCTACTGCCACAGAATAAAGGCAGCCTCCCTGCAGCCCGGGACTTTGGGTCTTCCTCTCTGAAAGCTGCACTTCTTTGTAAGACTGGTTGAGGCGTCGCTGCTATTCTTTGAGTCAGTTGTAGAACCCAGCAGGAGAAGATATTAACAAGCTTAAAAGGTATTACCTGCCTTGCCATACCAGGAAGCTTGCTCCACTGTCGACTGTCAGGGTTTCACGTATTTCTGGTACTTTCCTGAGGGAATTAGTTAAATTACCAAGGTGGAAAGTATTTGATTTAGATTAATCTCACTTTGCCAAGCAGGAGAGCCTCATTACTCTGGCTGACCTAGCCCTGCCGCCCTCCTTGCTTGAGGGAAGGGGGAAGAAGTTTCTGGTTCATAGCTCTTCGTGGGTAAGTAAAATAGATTATTACCACTCTTTCAGGATACCCATAAAAAGCAGAGAACGAGCTGGAGAGCCACATCAATGGAAGGGGTGGTGAACCTTCGATGTTTCACCATCTTTGGCAGGACCGTAAAGGCTAAAATGAAATAAGTCCATGGCCTCCTCGTGCATATTCAGTCCCTCAGGGCCCCCAGTCATGACCGGGGACATGGTAGGCCCGGTGAAAATCAGCTGGGAAGAAGCCCGCATTAGAGATTTCAAAAGGCTCTGTTTGTCGCAAAGAGGCACGAAAACTTCTCTTAATTGATTCTAAGTGAGTTTGCTGTTCTAGGCTTTATGAACTGTCTTTCTCCTAAAGCAGGAGGGATGCGCTTTTCTGAGAAAGTGAATTATTGGAGATAAGACCTTAAACTGTGCTTCTCAAACTTGAGTGTGCAATCCCATCTTCTGCACGCTCGTTAAAATGCAGGTTTGGAATTAGCAGGCGGAGATTCCGCATTTCTAACAAGTCCCCAGGTGAAGCTGCTGGCCTAAGGAACACACCATAGGAGCCTCAGGGAGATGGAAATGAAAAACTATTCTCAAACTGAAGGGCCTGGAACATGCAAATTACTCAAGTTACTCCTTGTAACACAGACATTCACTGTCAGTTTGTATTCAAAATTTTGGTAGAGCCTGGCATTAAATGTCTTACCCTTACCTGATCATCTACCCACAGCTACTAGGCTTCATGACACAGTGAGAAAAACACAAAATAATTCTGGCCAGGTATAGACTCCTCACTTACTTTGAGCTCTCTGCTTTTTATTTCCTTGTCGTGAGGATAAATTCACAGTGACATCACCTTTTTCAACACATACGCACATGCATGCAATCATTGCTCCCTTTCCCTCCCAGATCAGAAAAAGCTTTTCTCCAAAACTACATCTTTGAAATTTCTCCCTCCACAGAAAGCTTTTTTTTTTTTTAAGTGCCATAAAAATAATGTAGTCATCTTGTCTCAATCTGCTAGGACTCAGCTCTCTAGGGCTCGAAGAGGGGTAACAGATTTTATAAAGACGTTGATGTGGATGATTTGAAAAAAAAAAAAACCAAAAATCCAAAAAACTAAACTAACACCACCAATCTTTTATTTATTTACTTAGAAGGGCCGGGGCTATCCAAACGTATATAACTCCAAAAGATTTTTTAATTCTATAAAATCATTAATAAGTACTATTTCCAGGCAGAATTACTTATTTTAAAATAAGAGGTGGGTGTTTCTAAAATCTCGAGCAACAACTGGTCCCATTTCTAGTGGTTTATACACATATAATTAGCAGTTTAATTTCCTCTGTGGCTGAGTTAGCCTTAAGATTTCATTTAATAACAAGCACAATTTTATAGCCAGAAGCAAGTTTCCAGCATCAGTTTCAGCTCAGCACTGCCCTCTGCCGTTCTCCAAGCAGTTCAGGATACGCTGCTTGGTGGAAAAGCATCAGAATCATAAATTGCAGTTGGGCTGCCCAAAAATGAATTGTGAAAAAACAGAAAAGTAAAACTCGTTTAAAACTCTATTTAATGAGACTTTTATTTTTAGCTTGACAACAAAAAAGTATGGAAAATTATATTCCTGCCTTCTCCCTAGTTTCCCAGGTAATATTTAATATTAGCCTCAAAGTAGGTTTCCATTTCACACTGCTTAGCACAATTATGTTGAATACCTCCATGCAAAGGGTGGCCAAAAATAACTGTTGCTCCAAACAGCACTTTTTACCCTTTGAGTAGCCAAACTAAGCAGGGTCCATTTTATGGCTGGCAAGCCCAGTTTTGGCTTTATAACCCAATCTCTGCATTATTTTTCAGTGGGATAGTAAAGTTTCTATGCCCACAGGGCCAGTTACCATGTGTTAACACTGAGTGTGACTGAGCACCAAGAGCTGGAGATGTGTCTTGAAAGAGTGCTGGGGACGAGGTGATAAATGCCCAAGGGGCTCTGTTGAGAGTCTATCTACTCAGCCTTCGCTTTTCATCAGAGTGGGGAGATTTGACAATTATGTCTGTCAGTCTTTCCATTCAAAATTCAAAAGGGCTACGTGCCATGCACAGAAATGCTACTGCTGTGCTAAATATTCCTATTCTGTCTGAAATGGGAATCAGAAGAGTTCACTAGGATCTGGAGAAAACAAATGAATATTCCTACTGGTAAGGTAGGTAGACTGGAAGCCCAAGGAGCATCAGTGCCCTAGAAGAAGTTACATGAAGCTATATCTTCACATGGACCCTGCCAGCTCCCTCCAGTGGGATTTGCTGGGCTGAGATGCTATGGGTAAAGAATCCTTGTCACCAAAGACTGTTACTGAACAGAATTTATAAAATCTGGACTCAGGTTAAGACTGGGGTTCACACGTCAATCTGTGCTTTATTAGCAGCATAGTTCGACCTTGAGTGTATTACTCTCATTCCCTAAGTCTCAGTTTGCTTATCTACATAACTGAGATGATACATGACTCATGTGACACAGTTGTTATGGAGTTTAAGGTGGATACCTTGTGAAAATACACAGAGTTAGGCATCTTCGATATGCCTAGATTCTGAAGTGAAGATACAAGAATGTTTGTAGAGGGGTGGCCAATCAGAAGTGCAGAGAGAAGAGACTAGTATCTAGAACAGTGGCTAAGAGCCTGGGCTTTCCACATCTGGGCGTGGATTTAAATCCTAGCTCCACCACTTCTGTTGACCTTTGGGCAATTACCTGAACTTCCATAAACCTCTGTGCCCTCAGCTGTAAAAGATGCGTAATGGAAATTCCGGCTCCTAGAGTTACTGTGAATGATACAAGCAGAGTCGCTACCATAGGGCCTCATTCACGGTAAGTGTTTCTACCAGTAGTCAGTATCACTATAGCACCAGGCTCCTTTGGGGGACTTTTCTTCAAATTCCCGGGTCAACAATTTGGTTGGCTTTCCGTCCTCACATATTGCATATCTAAACGTTGTGATCATGATTGTTCTCTTTCAGTTCACAGGACAGTCAGCCATTTTGGCCCAAAAAGTTAATAGTGGCAAAAAGGAAAGAGTTGCTCAGAGGAAAAGTTTAATCTGAAGATCTAGAAAGTCAGTCAGTATCTGTCTACCGAGCTGTGTTAGGCTCTATGCTGGGTTGCTAAAGAAGAATCTTCACAGCTGGTTTACAAATTTCATTGGATCCACAATGATGACCTTGACTATTAACACTTCCTACTTTCCTCTTCTTTTAAAGGGCAAAGACCCAATTAATTTATAACTCTGATTCTAGGACAACTGAGGAGGAAGTACATGGCTGCGGCTTCTGTCTGGCATCTGGTACCAATGTTACTAAGGAACAATTAAGAAAATCCCTGGGTGGAGAAGCGGCTGCCTGATTTCCTGCCCTGTCTTCTTTACATTAGTATATTCCCAGAAGAAAAATCAAAGAAAAAGATAGGCATACAGACTGGTCAAGTTTTAGAAGGCCAATAAATGCTGCTTTTCTTCCCTGCCTGAGTTTGGAACCAATTAAGAAACAGATATGAGATAGACAGCTGGAGATGGAAATATTAGCTTTGTGAGTAGTAAAAGCTGGATGGGAGTATGGTGTGTTACATTAGCTCTGTGGCCGTGTGGGCCTTGCGGTACTTCAGCTCTGAGTGAGACAAACATCTTCACCAGCCAGAGGCAGGCCAGGGCCACTGTCAGGCCCTGACTGCATAGAGGGGAGTGTGTGAGCTCTCCACCTGGGCAGACACAGTGAGAGGAAAGGGAAAGGGGAAGGGGTGGAGTTAGACTTTTCCCGTGGCTTCTGCATCTCACATCACTCAAATCATAACCCTTGCTTCTGCTGGGACCACTGGGAGCAGGGTACAGCAAGAGACCCCAGTGTTACCCAGAGGTCAGGCATTTACACTTTGCATGCCATGCTGCTCTTCAGTGGTCCAGTGAGGCCTCCGGTCCTCCTTCTATGATTACTGTTTAAATATATAAAGTAAAATATGGCGACTTGTCATGGAAATCAATGCTATTGAGACACAGTTGTCAAAGCATTTTTTAAGTTTTGAGATATAATCATATGTGTATTTCTTTCTTAACATATTAAGATCTAGTCAGGTGCTAATAATTAGCATAATTTCAAAGTAGCCATGAGTGTTAGTGATATTTTGAAATATCTGCAACCCCAGGAATGTGATATGACAGTATCTCTAATTTCTGCGGGTGATGCATACTGTGAAATACCATTCTGGTTTGTTCCCCCATTTAAGAATGGAGAGAAATGCTGTATTTTGGTTAGAGGTTAGTGAAAATAAAAATGAAATTCTTTTTTTTCCCCATCCAAGTTCACGAACACCCAGTGAAGGACACTTTAAGAACCCCTGGAGAGCAGTTGTTCTCAAACCTGAGAGTGCATCAGAATTACCTAGAGGGCTTGTTAAAATGTGGACTGTTAGGCCCCACCCTCAGAGTTTCTAAGTCCATACATCTGGGATGGGGCCTGAACGTTGGAATTTCTTACATGTCCTGGATAGTGGTGATGCTGCTGCTAGCCAGAAACCCCATTTTGAGAACATGGTTCTAGAGGAAGGCCCTCCATGCAGAAACATTTAGAATGGAGAATACGTTCTCCCCTGTTTGAAACTGTTAAACCCATGCATCTCAGAGGTTCCCACCTGGTTTTCCGAAATAGTAGATAGAATCCAGATGGATATTGATTGGTACTATAGTACTGAATAGTTTCTATTTTAAGAGCTGGATCAAACCTCACCTTTCCCCCAAAGCTCTCCTACTAACCCCAGATCAGAGGGACTCCCCCTACCTCCAAACTCCCTTAAACTGTAGCTTTTGTTCTGTACCACATCCTTGGGAATATGTTGTATTGCCTGACCCATCTTCCTTTAGTTTATTCCAGTAGCTTATTCCTCTTCCCTCTAACCAGATCTTGTGTTTTATGGAGAATTAGTCCCTGTACTAACACTAACACTCTCCACTTCGCTACGTGCACGGATGCCTTTAAGATGTACTTATTGATTTCGCCATCTTGTGAACCTGCAGTTAGGTTCGACCAGTTGACCACACTATGGGGTAATTTTTGCTGATACAACAACAAAAACTACAGCTAGCTCTAATTGAGATGTTTATATTTCAAGTGATACAAAACTTAATCCAAACTGACTTAAATTTATAATGGGATTTAGTGGCTAAGCACACGTATGACCTCTGGTACAATCCAATGCTGAGATCCCTGCCGCCATCAGGCCTCTCTTTTGCTGTGCTTCATTTTTATCTATTTTGCTATCTTTCCCTTCTTTGTGGACTTAGTCTGTCCTTGGGCTGGAAATCCATTATGGTAAGAGAAATGGCCTTGCTAGTTCGAGAATTCACACGCCATCCTCAGGAAGAATGGCAGCCTCCTCTTGGAGCTCTGTCTAAAGTATATGGAAACTTCTCTCCCTGAGACCCCTGGTGAACACCTCTTCAGATCTCATTTGTGTAAATTGGGTCACATCTTCACAAGTAAAAATATCAGCTAGGATCAAGGGAATCTTTATGTAACCAAACTTGTCTATTCTTTTATGAGAGGGGAGGGGGCAGTGCTCAAATGAAATCAGCCTGCTGTTACCAACGAAAAGGGGAGAATGAACAGATTTGGAAAGCCAAAAATAGCAAATATCCTCTACAACAGCTTTCTAGTTTCTAGTTTGAGCTTGTATCTTAAGCTAGCAAACAACGCATGGACTAAAAGAGCTAAAAGATCCCCAATGAAAAGTACTTTACCAAACCCATGGTTTCAGACAGGTATGAACCTAAACTATAAAAAATGTAGAGTCCCCAGGAGTGAAGACTTGCTCACTGCAGTCAGAAGCCCCAGGACTGAGCGTCCCTTTAGCCATAAGTACCGGAGGGATTCTGCCTACAGAAATTCATCACTCCAGACCAGTGAGTGAACGTGCGACAATGGAGGATGTCTAAGGTTAACTGTGTGAAGGCTGTTGTTAATCGAATCTATCCTAAGTATGTGTGTCTGCGTGTGAAGTCTGGGGTGTTGTATGTATGAGTATACGTGTATGTGTGTATGTTGGGTGGGGGCTCTTGAGTTTTTCCTGATTGCTGGAATTTGCACCCAATTTCTATTATTCTCTCTTCTATGAGAAGCCATAGGTGCTTAGCCAAGACACATGTTTAAGGAGTTTGTCTTTGCTGTTGTCAGCTTCCTGAATTGCAACTTACCCTACATTTGGAGATATACCCTCCCACTCTTCCCAGGTGTCTGGCTCTCACCTTCTTTACGACAGCCCTTTCCCCATCTAGATACTGAGATGATTCAGAAAATTATTCATACCAAAGTGAATCAGGCACAATCATAAATGTCAATTTTCCCAAGGGTATGAGAAAAGAGTAACTCAAAAGACTGGACTTTAAATGTGGTGTAACAGAACAACACAGGTTCTGAAGCTAACAACCCCAGGTTCAAGTACTGGCCCTACTACTGATGAACTGTGTGACTCTGAGTAAGTGACTTGACCTCTCTGAGCCCCAGAGCTCCTGCATGGTATAATAAAGATGATAGTGCCTCCATGCAGGGTACTTTAAAGAAGTTACATATGACAGACTATGCAGAATGCCTGGCTGATAGCAGTCATTCAATTCATTTTAGTTCCCTTTTGAAATGGTGAAAATTCAGGTATCATTCAGCAATTAGGGCTGGTGCTTTTTAGGATAATCCCCTTAGAGAGCCCCCTTAGAATCATTCCAAGCCAGTTACTTAACATATGCACACCCTGAGTGAATCCTACATCCAATAGTCAACTCCTATTCTGTGTCTAGAATCCTACCATTCTTCTCCTTATATATATGAAGAAGAAGGAAAATTTGTTTCTTAAACAACTAATTTTCCCCATATGCAAGTACTATCAAGTAATCCAAATGCGGTTGTCTCAAATATTTTAAGCCTATTTTAAACTTTGACATGAAGTCTTATAAAGGTGGTGGAAGAAGAGGTTTCTGATTTCAGTGTGGAAATTCAGCTAACTTCCACATGCGTGTTAGTGATAACCTTTGCTGTTTACTTACTCGAATGGCCTCATCTGCTTCTCTCCATCTTGTATCTTTCCCCCACATTGTAAGTCCCCACCCTCTATCATTTCCAACATGTTTAAGAAGAAAGAACATTTCCCTCACTCATTATCATCAATCTGAAATTATATTAGCAACTCCTTCCAAACAAAGAAGCAAAGGTTGGCATTCTCCTCAATGGCTCCTAGAAAAGATATTAACCAAATTGACCACAGTGGAATTCCTCTGATTTTTTTTTTCCTTCCAGTTTGGTCCCCTGTAATTGTCTTTTGAGTACGACCTTGGAGCTGGCCTATATCTCTTTGACTTGTTAATAAGAATGTCATATAAGATGAAATCGGAATCAAAACTCTAGCTGAAATCCAGGCAGATCACAACCATGGCTTTCTCCTTATCACTCCGGGGTGTCCCGGCAGCATGGAAGGAAATGAGGTTGGTCTGGACAATCTGATCTTCCCTGCGCTGTTGTGATGGCAACTCAGGATCTTTTTTTCTCAGAGAAGATTGCAAATTGATAGTTTATTTCTTCAAATACCTTTCCAGGTCTCGAAGCAAGATACAGAGCTTAGAGTCACCAAGAATAATTTTTTTTCTTCATTAAATTTTGGCAACTCATATGTATTTGCCAGCCTTCAGAGTTTTTTCTCTGTACTCTACAATTTTTTTTTTAATAACAAGGTGGAAAACTCAGATATCCTCAGCTACTCCCTGTTGTGAATGCACAAATACCAAGGAGTTGGAAGTTATGCCAGCTGTACCTTTCAAATGTCTTTCAAAGTATTCTCCACTCTTTCTAATTTGTATGCCTTAGCCCTTTGCCACCACTTACCATTATGTTTTATTGCTGATAATCAATCTTCCTCCCATAAAATTTCCCTCAATTTAGTCCATCCTCCACACTTAGGACACAAACCAAAAAGAAACAAATAATAATATTTCCAAACCAAAAAACCAAAATTAAAACCTAAGAACAAGAAGCCACCAAACCTAGTCACGTCATGACAGTGTTGCAAGTTTTCCATTGCCTCCTCAGTAGTTGTAGCACAAGGTACAAATTTCCTGGCATGACAGATAATACCCCTTCAAGGCCTATTTCTGTGACTTCATCTTCTACCATCTCTCCCGGCATCATACACTGGAGTTAGGCCAATTTTCTTCCTATGCACAAAGATAGGATAATACCACAAACATTTTTTCAAGTTTCTAAAAAGAAAAAAAAAAGGTGAGGGGCTGTTCAGTTTACCCATTCCCCCATAACTTCTCTAATACCTGGGGAGTAAAAGACACCATGATAACAGATTTTAACTCAAGCTAGATAACTTATGTTATCAAGTCCAAGTCAACGAATATATTGATTCAGTTCTTTAAGGCATATTCAAGTAGCGTGGGTTTGGTTAAAGATCGACTATCTCCCGTAACTGTGTGATTATTTGATTCACTTTGACTTGGCAGGATTGGAAGCCGGTGGAGAAGAAGGGAGAAGATGAATGCCAGGGATAAATGGAAGAGTATAAAATAAATTTCATTGGCTTCACAATTGGCCTTCACTTCTGAGGATATAAGAATCACCATTTTGATTTATAGAAAGTGATATTTAATGAAGAAATATCTAGGAAAGTGAGTTAGAATCTGGTTGAAGGTGGTTTATTTCTGTCCACCAGTTTAGAAAGAGGCCAGATTGAGATCTACTGTAGCTACAAAGGCCTGGCTCATGTTACCACTACCAAGAGAAACTCACTCTTGCTTACAGACTGCGATTGTTGTGGTCAGCTCAGGATAGAGAGAGATCATGCCACAAGTTGACTCTGAGAATTCTAACCACTGAAAAACTCTGGCTTCTACAAACACAGATAGAAATTAGTAAGGCAGGTGCATGTCAAAGTTGGCATTAAAACAGCTTAGCCCTATTATCTAATGATTGCATGGCCTCATTTTCTACTACTTCATTAATCCTTGCAGAGTTAAACATGGGTCTATTTTGGCTGGGATAAAGGCAAAGGTTGTTGTGAAGGTGATAAAAATGGAATCTCTGTTAGGGCCGGAAGAAGAGAGTTTTGGAGATTTCCATGGGCCAGCTCTTCATTGACCCTCATTGTCTACCATCTTTCAGAGGCCAAGTGAGGAGAAACCCTTTGCTTTCTTCCGCCACTTTTGTCTAAACAGACAGCTTAGCAGCAAGCATGTTGAGAAGGGAATGCACAGTGGGCTGTGAACCCAAAAGGATGGCTTTGGGCTTCTCTGCCTGGAGTTCAGTCCCTCTTACTCTGTTCTCCTTAGAGACAGCACATAACTGCTTTTTATTCTCTGTGGGATCCCACTGGGTGTACTTGAAGACCTTTGTTCAACTACCCTCAGCTTTCCCTGACTGCCTAATTAACCGTCTTTTGAGTCCTTTCTCCTGGGTTCTAGCCCAATGCTTTAGTCACTGTAGTTCGCACTTTCCTGGATCCTATCCAAATAGCTCAGGCACAAGATGGCTCACAAAACAAGGGCTTCCCCAAGGGGCACAGGCAGCTTGACATCTCAGTGAGAAAAAAAAAAAAAAAAAAAAAAAAAGAAAGAAAGAAAGAAAAAGAAAAAAACAAGAAAAAGCAAACAAAGGCACACAGGCTGCCATTCAGGGCAACAGCCTCCTGGTGAGGGCCTGATCCCTCGTGACACTCCCTTGGCATGGCTTTGCTATTAGGCCGACTGGGATTTTGTCCAAAGCTCTCTCCAGGTGAAAAAGCAAGCCCTGCTTCAGGCTGAGGAGGTACCATTAAATCATTTTCTTATTGCCTTTCAGACCAGCTTTGAACTATAAATAAACCAAGTGCCTAGGAGCAGCCACAATGCTTGCTGTAAGGTTATTTGCATCCCTGTCTCTATCTGAATTCCCCTTATGCCAACTCTTCCTTTTAGAAACCCCACAAGGTTGGCAGGTCCACCACTCCTACTGCCAATGTCAGTGCATTAGCACTTAGCTTAAGTGAACACATATGCCAGGCAGGCTCACGGCTTCTCCCCTCCCGCCCCCCCTTTCCTAATGGAAACACTTCAGATAAAGAATGACACCACTAATATATTGCATATACTTATTGTATTGATCCTATTTTAGACTACTAGCCCTTAAAAAAATACTGACTATATTAGCCAAGATGCTGTGGAGTGAACAGCCCAGACATACAATGATGGTAACAACATGGACGATGATGACAGAATGATAATAAAAAGAAGGGTGGTGGTAGCGGCCATTGTAGTAATAACAACTTAGTGTTTATTGAGCGCCCACTACTGTTGTGCCTTTGTATTATATGCTCTAGGTGTTGTTTCTCTCTTCCCTGTAATCCCAAGAGCATTTTCTAATCCTCAGATGGAGAAAGGGGGGCCTGGGGGCAGTGAAATGATTCACCCAAAGGCCCACAGTGGGAAAGCAGAACAGTTTGTGTGACACTAATGTCAAGTGGCCTTCTGGTTTTGCCAAGTGACCTCTATGTTTAATTTCATGTGACAACACAACCCGAAGGAGTTTAATTTTTAAATTCATTCAAAAAATGTTAAGGCAGTCTTAAATTTTGCTGTAAAGCCATAGAGACAATAAATTTCAAAACCTAAGATAGGATACTGGATGTTAGGGCCACCTTTCAGGAGATTAAGGTGGGTTTTTCACATAACAGGCTACAAATAGAACATTTAATGTTCTCTCAGCTCCATTGTCAAAGGTATTTACTTTCCACTCATCTCTTTTCTTATAAGCTCTAGAGGTGTCACTGGTAATATAAAGAAGGCAATGTTCCAAAGGCTTACATGAGTTTAAAACTCCACTTCCTTCTTCATAGTTCTTTTTTTTCCACTGTGGAAAAACTGAGTTAGTTTCTTACTTTGTTTCTGTGACTTCATGGAACTGGAGAATCTGGTTTGTTTTGTTTTGTTTTGTTTTTGGTAAAACCAAAAGAGAAAGAAGAGCTTATAAACATTTAGATGATTCATATCAACTTGAAAAATAACATCATCTACATCTTGATTATAGGTGGAATGAATGTGAGTATGACAGGAGCAGACTATCCAAGATTTTCTAGTCAATATACTGTCCATTGGACCATTTTGCATTTTGTCACCTTGGTTCACCAGTAAAATATTAGACCTGCTAATCTCCAAGTCTTAATAAGATGCCCAGCTTCTAGAAAGATCAGGGAACCTAAACAATATAATATCTAAAGAGAAAGTATTGGCAGGGAAAAGTCATTCTCTAAATGTTGTCTTATAAAAATAAGACTGTTGACCATGACACCACTCATCTGATTTTGTGACTGGAAATACCGATGTTTAATATTCAACACTGTGGTTTGGTAAGGGAATAACTAAGATTTATTAAACACTCTTATTAATTGTTTGGTAGGTGCCAGGCATTCTTCTGAATACTTAACATGTATTTGCTTCTACTGAATCCTGACAACAACCCACTGAATAGGTATATCATCATCCCAATGAAACTGAGTCACAGAAGAGTTAATCAAATCACTCATCCAAAGTTATACTAGTTGAGAAAAGGTGAAGCTGAGATATGAACACAGGTAATCAGAATGTGAGTTTAGGTTATCAGAGAGGTCTCACCTCTAGTGAAGTACAGGTGTTGAGCAAGCTCTATCTTCCTCCTTATGTGGCAGGAAGGTGTGTGGTCTCAGAACACCCTGAATCCACAGCTCTAGGCCCTCCCCTCCATGAAGATTTCATCAGCATCTTCCCATGGGATCATGTCTCTGGCCTATTGGGCAGAGCCATTCTGAGCCAACTAGGAACCTGGGATGATGGGACATCCCAGAGATCCACAGTTTTCTTAAATCTCCTTCCAATAGGTTTTAATGGGATTAGAGATCACTGACTTACTTAAGCCTGACCCCGAGGAAACTGAACCCTGAGCCTGCATTTGGGGGAGGGCAATGGACTGCCGGGGAGCACTGGGTAGTCCTAACCAGAAGAATTGGCTATCCTTAAAGCCCCTTTCCTTTATATAATCATACTAGATAGTAACAAATCCTTGTGGCAAGTATTACCCTTTAAATCTGAGGCGACAAGATCCTAACACATTAGTTTCCTTCCCCTAAGTCATTTGTTCTTTGCTTCAAGTCACCAGCAACAACCATTTCAAAAAGAGCTCCTTTCCCCCACTAACTAAAAAGAAACCTTCTGATGGTTTCTGCATATTTTAGCCTTTGACAATTTTCTTAACATCCTTTTTAAAGCTCTTGTCCACTATTTCCTTTAAACAGCTATCAACCAGGGATGGACCCATGTCACTACTGGATAAGAAAGAACCATGACCCACTCACACCAAAGCATGTGGCAATGAGAACCTGCGAAGAAACTGCAAGATGGCTTAACCAAGTCCATGAAGCCTTGATAGCAATGGATGAAAAGGGCCAGGGAAGCACAGACTATCATTTATAATTTAGCAGCATTATTTTATTATGATCACCTCTGCTCTTCTAGATTTGTATCACATTTTCTTTGGCATTTTAAACAAAAAGATGCTTCCGTCCAATTCTCCTCCTGTTTTTACCAGGTCATGTTATGTCTTGTCATATCAAGTCATGTTTGATGTGACATGACATGGGGTGCTATGTAACACAACCCAACCAATACAGGAATCAAGAAAAGCCCTGGTGGATCTTTGCTAGAAAGCTGGGGTTCAGGACCGCTGACTGCTTTTTGAACATCCCACGGTTCTTTTGGTAACCAGCATGGACAGAGGCAGGAATATCGTCACAAAACATGACAATGTTCCATTTGTTGTCTGCATTTTCTCGTCAATTGATTACCCAGTCGAGGAAGCAGTGGATGACGTATTTTTTAATTGGACATTCTCTGACTAGATAGCGATATTCTGGATAGATAACACACATCTAGAACTGGCTACATAATTCCTGGGACCCAGGGTAAAATAAAAATGCACAGCCCCTTGTTAAAAATTAAGACTTTCCATTTAAAGATGGTGACATCAGAGCATTTAATCAAGTGTGGGGCCCTTCTGAGCACTGGACCCTGCATGACTTGGGGTCCATGCCTTACATAGGAGGCTCTTGGTCTTGGGATCATATGCAGGGGTCTTCCTCTCTTTAAAAAGTGTATCTTGCATGATGGTGCACATTTCTGATGATGGCCTATCGTGCCAGACACAAGAGGGAGAAGAGGGATGTCATTATAACTGCATTCAGGGATATTTCAATCGGTGCTGATTGCTACTTCTCCTTAAAGCACGGCAATTTGCTGCGCAGATTCTCTGTAGTGGTGGGAATGGCACCCACTGCTATTTCCTATCTCCACCTCCCTCCCTCTCCTCCTTGCAAGACTTCCTTTTTTCTGTTTTGGTTTGGTTCATAATACTTTGGGCAAAGATTATTTCCTTTACATTTTTACACTGAGGCTTTTCTTCTAAATGAAATCTGCCCTGCTTTTTTTTGTTTCAACGGTCCTCTGCAAAATGGCAGCAGTGTATTGTACAATTAATTGGTGTAATTTATGGTCTCAAAGAACTGCCCCCTTTCCTTTGAGCTTTAAGTTGTGTGTGTGTGTGTGTGTGTGTGTGTGTGCACTTACACCTACAATCCAAACACATTTGGCAAACTGCAAATGCACTAGTGTAAATTTACTTGGTATGTAAACACATGGTTTTGAAGTTGGTTAAAATCTCTAAGACTCCAATGTACATGAAACAGGAGGGAAAAAAAAGAATGGGATTAAAAGAGGCCTTTGGAACCAGATATCTTCCTCTTCAAACAAGCTGACATGATAGATACACATCTCTGTTTTAAAACAAGTAAAACTGTTTTAAGATCCTAAAAGATTTCAGTCCACAAACAAGGTCCTGGGTCCTCTTGGAATTGCCAACATTTTAACACCAGTTGGCACCAGAGACCCTGCCTTTGGAAATCTGAAAAAGAAATTACCCAGTTAAGATGTAATGGCCCTCCAAGTCTTCCCAGTCATGTTGAAAGGAATGAAAGGAGGCATATTTACAATCAGAGTGCACTATAAAATTTTATCTGGCTGTATCAAATCAGCAGGGCCAAATTAGCCAGCACCGTCCTGATGCGGGGTACTGCATGTGCAGGTATAGATGAGGATGGCAGGACAGATGACCAGAGAGGGTCATCCTGTCAGGAGCACTTCGGAGGATGTTCTCTAGACATGGAGCTGGGTGAGGAGGCATTGGGATGTAATGGTGACAGAGAGCTTACCCAACATGGTTACTATCTGTCCCCAAACAGATTCAACTCATGGAAAGCTAGACATTTTTTTTAAACATCATGTGGGAGGCATAGGTATTTTTATTTTTACACATTTTCTGGTAAAATTAACACATACTGATTTTTATTTTTTTTTTTTTTTTTTTTTTTTTTTTTTTTTTTTTTTTAAAGATTTTATTTATTTATTTGACACAGAGAGAGAGATTACAAGTAGGCAGAGAGGCAGGCAGAGAGACAGGGAGAGGAGGAAACAGGCTCCCTGCTGAGCAGAGAGCCCGATGCGGGCCTCGATCCCAGGACCCTGAGATCATGACCTGGGCCGAAAGCAGAGGCTTTAACCCACTGAGCCACCCAGGCGCCCAACACATACTGATTTTTAAAGACTCATAACATTTTGAGTGGTTCTTGGTGACTTGGTTAAATTGCCTCTTAATTTTACCAGGCTTCCCTAGAAAATATCATTTTTTCAAGACATGAACATTATTTATATTTAGAAAGGCTGAAGGAGGTTTGCCTCTGTAAGCAGAGTCTTCAGGGCCTCCAAGGTCAAGACTGATGTGGGGAGATGGTGTAACTATTATTTGGTCTCTTTTTCTCCTTCTTTTTCTCTCCCTTCCTCTTTTGCCTTAACAAGGTCAGAGAAAAGGCAAATAAAAACAATGCTGGGCCTGTGAAAAGGTGATGATATTCAGTCTTTTGCTTCTGAAGAGGACAGGAGCACAACTCAGTGTGAGTGCAGTACATTCAATAATCCACGGCTGCATTATCGCTTCTGGGGGGAGGGCGGAAGGACAGAGGAGCCTCGCTCTGCTCAGACAGACCAAGTAATAGGACTGGGAGCAGGAGGAAGAGAAGTTCAGCTAAGTGGTTGTACCCCATAAGAGCACTGTGAGTGAGTGCGTGCATGTGTGTTTGTGTGAGAGTGTGGTACACACGTGAGAGTGCGTGCAAGTGTATGTGCATGTGAGTAGGAGAGAGAGAGAAAGAGAGAGCATGTGTCTGTGTGTGCATGTGCATGCATATTGGGACAGGAGAACAGGGAAAAAGAACAAAGTGGGAGAGAAAGAAGAGCGCCCAAACAGCAGGAGTGCCTGCTCAAACACACACCGGAGGGGGTTCAACTTTTCCATTTAGACTGTTGATGTTTCACCAATCTGCATTTTAGACTTAAGACTCTCTAAGGCTCTGTTGTCCAAATAGTAGACACATGTGAGTGTGAGAGCACTTGAAATGTGGTTAGTCCGACTGGAGAGGTGCTCTTCCGTATCAAATACACACCTACACACCAGATCTCAGACTTCAGTATGATAAAGAGAATCTAGACAATTTCATTAATGTTTACACTGACCAATATGAAAATGGTAATATTTTGGATATATTGGATTAAGTGAAAATATGTTCTTAAAATTAATTTCACCTGTGGTTTAATACTTTTCAATGTGGCTATGAGGGAAATTTACATCACATATGTGGCTTACATTATTTGCTATTAGATAGTTCTTCCCTAAATCTTTCAGTCCCTGATGTGTGTATGTTGGGGGGAGGGGGGGGTTTGGAGGGAAGGCTTGTGAGTTCCCATCCACACATGTATAATTCTTTGATCTTAGCATCCTAATCACCCCAAAACTTCTCACTCGATTACCCCAAGCCCGGGAAGATATGACACTTTTCAAAAAGGACTATCTATGGTTGTCAGTTTTTCCATGTCCTGTAATCCTGCAAAGGAAATATATTTACAAGGTACTTATGCCTGGCAGTTCTCTTATCTTTCTTAAAATATGGGTGAGGGACTCGTTCTGTGATTGAGCACAAAATGAGAGATGCTCTTTCATGCCATCTTCCAAGCAGGTGGTATTATGCACCACACTATTTATACGGTGAGTCTGGAAGCCCAAACAAAGAAAGGAAAAAAAAAAGGGGCGGGGGGAGAGGAAAAAACTCTTTACCAAAAAATTTCTGATTTCTCTAGCAATTCTCCAGGAGCAAACAGCAGAAACAGACATTTGGTGTCAGCAGTAGTTCATTATCTAAATCCTCTGTAATTACTCTAAAGCTATTGTTAAAGATAAAAAGTGATTATATTATTAATAGTACCATCTTGTATTTGTGTAGCTCTTTATAATTTAAAAAGCATATCCTTAGCTATCATCCGAGCTCTTATGATGACTCCATGACTTAGACGGTTTTATTCCCATTTGCAAATGAGGAGACAGGCTGCTTGAAGCCACAGAAAGAGTTAGCAGCAAGCCATGAGTAGAACTCTAGTCTCGAAACTGATTCTGATAGTATTTTCCCATCAGTTCCTCCTACTTACTAAAGGCATGGTTGGTCTTGTGTAAAGATACTTTGAGATGTTCTTCCCTCTAAACTCTGTACAGATTCCTGAGACAAGAACAAATAAAGCCTGGGTAGTGGGGGAGTGAGGTAAACAAATCACCAAAGCCACCTGTCATAGCTGTGTTGCTTGAAATTAGTTGGTTTCACCCATGATTGTGAAATTGATATAGATCTGATCACCAGAATGGACTAACTATGAACAAACTGAGGCTCAGTCCAGTGGTCCCCAAAGAGTGAGGTTCAGAATCACCTGAAGGACCCATTAAAACACAGAAGGCAATGCTCCCTCTCCAGAATTTTTGGTTCCATAGCTCTGGGGTGGGCCTGCCCCTTTGTATTTCTAACTCGTTCCCAAGTGATGCTGATGTTGCTGGCCTGGAGACCACACTTAGAGAACCAAGACTCTTAGGGTGTTAACTTTATGGCAGAAAGTCACAGGGAAAGAGAACGTGCAATTGTCATGACAGGAAGATGTCAATGCAAATGAAGGTTTACAAGCCAAGCTAGGTTTCCTTTGAGGAATTTTTGGGACAAGAGCACCTCACATTAGTGAATTTCTGGGATGTAGGCACTTTAAGAAATTGGGTCAAGAGCTGGTAGGAGATAGTGAGAGAAAGAGAGACAGAGACAGAGAGAGAGACAGAGAGAAACAGAAAAACAGATTGAATGATTTAAAACAAAGAACCCTTGATGGCAAATTTACCAGAGAGCAAATCAATACCACAGTTTCCTATTGCACACATATTAAGAATAATTAAACAATAAAAAGGTCATTAGTTAGCTATTTAAATGTTTGCAATGTTTCCCATATGAAGGGAAATGATCATTCATCACCATGGCTGAAGTCACTTGAAAAGCCTAAATACACAGTTATCCAAATTGGCAGGCAGGCAGAATCCCTTGCCTCTCCAAATTGTGATCAAGCAGTCGGACTTCAAAAACAAGTCCTTCTTATAAAATTCTGAAAGGGCGTTATTGTTCAAGGAATGCGGTTAACGAGGGGTCATTTTCCTATGACGTGTTCAGTAAATAAGACAGATAATCCCACCATTCCCAACCCCCTCTTGGTCCCCACAGCAGAGCAGGGGGATTTCCTATTCTTTCCAAGTGTCCTCTCCTCTCTTCATCTTCTTTTCCCCCTTACTCTTTCTCATTTGTGTACGCAATTCTAAATAAAACTAAACAAAAAGACACGAATGACAAGTATTATATAGCAATGGCCAAAAATTAAATTACCCGAAGGACATTAACGAAAACCCTTGCTTCAAGAAAATCATTCCCTTATTTCAAATCTGGAACAAAAGAAATTTTCAGCCAAATGGATTTTAGGCATTAAGTTGTTCATAGTGACAGAAACAGTTGGATAATTATAAAGCAGGGTGTCGCTTCGGAGAGTAATTTTCCATTTAAGAGAGAGCAAGGAGCCGGTTTCACAGGAAGTGCTTTCCAATTCGGTGTTTTGGGGCACGGAAGTGAAGTGGTATCTGGCTCCTGGCTGTCATGAATTCCTACCTGCATACACATTACCCACACTTGCACGGTCTCAGCACAATCTGGGAATGGGCCTCCTTTTTGCCCTGCTCAGTAAAAAGTTGGAAGGAGGTGCAGCTGTAGAAAGCTATGGCTAGCACTTTTTTTTTTATGGGTAAAATTTATAGAGTAATGTATCTACTTTTAGCATGACTATTGTTAAACCTGGAGATCAAGCAAAGTGACACTGAGTATATTGCTTTATCAATTGGATTCGTTCGAGTGAAAAATGCTGATCAGGCCATGTCTATCCCTTGGGTGCAGAAACCCTACTTCAACTCCTGAATGGTCGATACATAAAAGTCAAATTCATTATAATTTGTAGCTTTTTTTTTTCTTGAAGAAGCATACAGTTCTCAGTACATCAATATCAACTCTTAAATCCACATCGGATGGAGAGGGTACAGCGCAGTAATTCAATCTCTTTACACTTAATATGGTCAGGAAGAGAGAATGAAAACAGCCTCTTGTAAAATGATGGAAAAAACAGGATGCAATCACTCTGATGGAGCAGTGCAAAGGAGTCATTTTACACCATCCGTTACCAGGGCAACAAAATACAGTGAGCCCTATACATCTAACAGGTGACATTTTAGCTAAGAAATTGCTTCTTTGGTATTTTTTCTGTCTATGAAAAACAATGTTACCAGCGTTTTCACTTGTCATGTACTATAGGGCAACATATTCCTGCTGACAGACCCATAATGGAAAAATGGAGCGGTTAAATAGTATTACAGTCTAACTTTTTGGATACATGTTAATACGCTCTTTAAAGAGATTTCAGACATTTTCGAACACCCTGGAGATTCAAGGGACTGTAAATCTATGTACACGTCTATGCATTCAACTTGGATTTTAGAGAAGGAAAAAGTAGTTAACTGTGTTTCCAGAATATGGCATAAAGTCCTAGATATACTTTCAAGACAAATAATTAAGATAATTGCCTCATGTCATGAGGCCCGCAGCCTTGGCAAACTTAACATCATGTTATGTCCACAGCCCTTGGGGAAAAAGAAAAATAAGACAACTGAACAGTCTTTTTGGTTTATCCCAAAGGCAATCTGGTACTGAAAAAGTAGGAATTGAGGAAATTTGGAATTACTTCAATCAGACCATGATCAATTCCGTAGGATGTGATGTAACTGTTTTCTTAACTACTTAGAGGAGATGATCATCCCCCCGCCACCTCCAAATTCTGCAGCATGATCATTAGAAAATGTGTGCTAGTCCTCTCTTGGATTTTGGCTTGTTGCCCATTCAAGGATTTTGTTACTACCCCAAGCTACTCTAGTTCTTCTGGGCTTAGATTCCAAAGGGAACTATTCAAATTTGGGGCTGGGTCATTATTTGCCTTCTTATGATGTCTTTTCAAAACCACTGATGTACAAAAATAGAAATTGAGAGCTAGAATAGAGCTTAGAGGACACTTAGTCCAAACCTTCCTCTTTACAGACCAATAGACCAATGACTGAGGAGGGCAGAGTGGTAGGAATGGGACTAGACCCCAGAACCCACGTGTTGGGGCCAGTTTCAATTGCGGTGTCAGTGTCTTCTAGTGCTGACCACAGTCCCGACACACAGGCTGCCGAGAGAACCAGCCATTTGCCAGCAAATTTCCAGTTACTCTGAATTTTCGTTATGTATCTGACATTCTCTATGTGTGTTATAGAAAACCTTAATAAACATTTCTGCTTCCAAAAAAAAAGAAAGAAAGAAAAAGATTGGACTATAATTAGCAAAATACAGATCATTTTATTGATTCCAAATTTAAGTCAGAGAATTATTTTCTTAAGGCAATTGGTTGGCCATTTTATGTCACTTACCTACCTACCCCCTTACACACACACACACACACACACACACACACACACACACACACACATTTCCCCTTCTTTTCCTCTTTCTTTCCTGAGTTTCTCCTTGCTGTGCCTCGCCTGTCTCCTTGTTAAGATATTTTTAACCCCTTTACACACATATGAGCGTATCGGAACTATCTGCAGTAGTCAAGAGGGGGAAGTGATCCAAATACCCATTGGCAGAATGGATAAACAAAATATGATATATACATGCAATGGGATATTATTCAGTATTAAAAAGGAAGAAAATCCTGTCATATACCACAACAAGGATGAATCTTAAGTACACTGTGCTGAGTGAAATAAGCCAATCACAAAGGACAAATACTATATGATTCCATTCATATGCGGTATCTAAGGTAGTCAAATTCATAGGAACTGAAAGTAGCATGGTGGTTACCAGGGCCTTGGATAAGGGGGAAAAGGGAGTAGTTTAATGGACATACAGTTTCAGATCTGTAAAATAAAAAAGGTCTGGAGATCTGCTTCACAACAATGTCAATGCGCTTCACCCTACCGAACTCTACATTTTAAAAAGGTTAAAATGGGGCACCTGGGTGGGTCAGTTGGTTAAGCATCTGCCTTCGCTTCAGGTCATGATCCTAGGGTCCTGGGATCAAGTCCGCATAGGGCTCCTTGCTCTTCAGGGAGCCTGCTTCTCCCTCTGCCTGCCACCTCCCTGCTTGTGCTCTCTTTCTCTCTCTCTGACAAATAAATAAAATGTTTAAAAAGAATGGTTAAGATGGTGCTTAGACTTAATGCATCCCTTCAAAATTCATGTTAAAATACTACCTGCACAATGCGACAACATTAAGAGCTGGGATATTTGGGAGGTAGTCTGGTTATAAGGGTGGAGCCCCCACGAACAGGATTAATGTCCTTATAAAAGAGATTCTAGAGAGTACCCTCACTCCTTCTTCCATGAAAGGACAGAGTGAGAAGTTGATGGCTGGCAAACCCTTATGTTTATAAGCCACTCATTCTATGGTGATTTTGTTATAGCAGCCCAAGCGGACTAAGACAGATGGTAAAATTTATGTTATGTGTGTTTTCTTTAATCACAGAGGAAAAAGAAAGAAGATATTCGATTCCTTGACACAAATATGCTGGCTTACATGTCACTTCCCGTTTGAGCCCTGTAACTGGGCAGTGCAATTATGATGGCTGACAAATTGCCACATAATTATCATAAAGTCCTTGCTTGAAATAGGAGCTTTCCCACCTTTGTCCCCAGCAGTGCTTTGGACATACCTTCATGTGAGCCCTAAGTCTGTTGTATTTATAACTACCTGCCACCCCTCCCACCTCATGGTTGTAAACTCCTGGCAGGATGGAACTGTACTGGATTCAATTTTATACAGGCTGGGCATGTAGCAGGTGCTCAATAGATATTAGAGTGAGACAGTACAGTCATTGAAAAAATTAGAAATAAAGTACAAAGGTAAGAAGGAATATGTAATATTTCTGTGATTTTTCCATGCCGTGTTTCTATCATTGTCTGGCATATCCTTTTCTGTTTCATGTGCATTTGTTTGAAGTGGCTGACCTAATATGGAAATCTAAGTCTTCCCTGGGCCGTGTAAATCTCCATGTTATAGGACTAAAGAGGTTTTTGGTGTTGATGGCACCCATAGGGTTAATGATTTCTGCTCCCTGGGTTCTAAGAACTCCCTGGAGGTGTTGGCTCCTGGGTCAGTATCTATCCTGTTTGGAATCACACATCATTACAGGAGACAGAATTGACAAGCTCCAGAACAATATGCTGAGTTAAAAGGAAGACATAATAAGGTACGGCAAATAAATGCCAAGTGATTTTCCCCCAGGAATATAACCAAGAATCCAGGAGATAAGAATTTGTGTTCCCTGAATTTTAAACTATGGCATCCATTTAATCTTTTGCTTTTAATATCTGATTGAGAAGGTTTAAGTAGTTTCAAATTTGAATTAAAAAATCAGTTCATTAAAACAAAACAAAAATAGGAGAAATAATCTAAAACAACAACAAAAAGATTTTGGGGTGAGATTTGCCCTAAATGGGACTTGAGAAAGAAAAATGAAAAAGCTAAAAATGGTTACTATCTTGTAAAAGAAATATATATATATAAACTTTTTAAACTAAAAGTATCAGAAGTAATTTTACATATTTATATTCATTTGGTATATATAGCTTTTTTAAAAATGTTATTTTTCATATTAAAACATATTGGCCTTCATGTGTCATTATGAATTCTTTATAAACATCACTTGTCGTACCTATAATATTCAATTAATTGGGTGGATTATAATTTCTTCAATCTATCCTCTATTATTAACTTCAAGTTTATTTTTATATTTCTCCCATTAAAAATAATGCTCTGGCTATGTATGAGGTTTACTGTCTCATTCTGATTTTTTTTATATAGGAAATAGAAGCTGACAATTGCATAGAGTTAAATCTATTAATACTTTCCTCTGGGACGTGGATTCTCAACTTGGAAAGTTCTCCACATTTCCAGAACTACAAGAATTCATTGTCTTTTCACTATAGTTTCTTTTTAATATTTGAGCTATTTTTTTCTTTTACTCCCTGAACTATCTGTAACTTTTTTTATGTAACCTGTGAGGTATGTGTTTAGATAATCCTTTTTTTCCTAAATACATAACAAATTTTTCAATAATTGTTTAGTGAATCATCCTTTTCCCCTAGTGATCTGTGATATCACCTTCTATGTAGAGGAGATGCCAGCATCCCCTAGGGTCTGGTTCTGAGCAAAACAGCTGCACTTTGGACAGCCTCAGTTCATACACTAGTGATAA
This sequence comes from Ailurus styani, assembly GCA_002007465.1. Taxonomy (NCBI): domain Eukaryota; kingdom Metazoa; phylum Chordata; class Mammalia; order Carnivora; family Ailuridae; genus Ailurus; species Ailurus styani. Next base: position 223,671 of record LNAC01000738.1, read on the forward strand.
GCAGTACCTTGTAGCGTCAGGTCTGCATTTTTTTTATTTCTATTTTCTTTGAGGTATAATTCACTCACAATCCTCTCAGGTTCTTGTGAGTAATTAGAGATAAAATATTCATTGTAGAGTCTGAATATAAAAGGTGCTACATGAAAACGTGATCTATAAAATAGCAATAGTAAAATCTGTGATGAATGTAGGTAAATATGACCACGGTTAATGTGAACACCAGATTGCCAATATAGCAGGGAGAGAGGGGCACAATTTAATCTTATTATTTTTTCAAAGTTTTTTAGGTTTCTCGAATGAGAGGCGTGAGGGAGGCAAAAAGTGCTGTAATCAGAAAGGGAAATAATACAGAAAGAAGTGCATAACTCATAGAACACAAATCAATTCCTGTAAAAAGTCTGATAGGTGATTTCTTGACTTTTCCATGTGAGGGGAGGGAAAGGTAGCAATATTAATAGAGAAAAAAATGAGAGCAAAAGGTAGGTTATAATCTTTACATTACATGTTGGTAAAGATATTATATTTTCATCAGTAAGTCAACAAAAATGTTTTTTCATGTTGACATGTTTAAATTACTATTATTATTATTTTCTTTTTAAAAGTAATCTCTATACCAGGGGGTCAAACTCACAACCATAAGATTAAGAGTCACATGCTCTCCCAACAGAGCCAGCCAGGTACCCTGTCATGTCATGTCAACATTTTAATTCTAGTAAAGTGGATGAAGGATGGAAACTTTACTTTTAACTTTCATAAAAATACACAACTTCAGTTAGTCATGTCAATGATCATAAAGAACAAATGATGATTATTTTAAAACTAGACTACCATTTCTCTCCTTTCCTTTTCTGTCCAATTTTAACTGCTTAAAAAAAATCCCTACCACATTAGAATACAATTACAGATGGATTACTATCTAGTGACTTCTTTAATGACCTTAAGACCAGTACCCTTAACACTATATTGCCATTTGACTTCTTCTAATCCATCCCCTATTCTGCTAACAGAATAATTTCACAATTTGCAGATCAGCCACTATTGCATAAAGTCCAAACACCTTGTCTTTATGTATAACCTGACCATTGGCTTCTTTTCCATCTCTATCTCCCATTCCTAACAGGCTTCTCCTCTACCTACTCTGAAAACCTCATGTTCTGTGGATGGGTCTTTTCCAACCCTGTGCCTTTGCTTATCTTTCTACCTGGAATGCTATTCTGCAAATCTTTGTTTCTGGAGAATTGCTGATGGGATATAATTTTTTTAAGTCTTCTAATAGTACATTAGAAATAGATGTAAGTTAAAAAAAATCAGGTTTGCCAAATAAGTTGAACCCAAAGTACAAGGACAGTGGGGAGAAAAAAAAAAGTCAAGTCAGCTTAACCCCAACTGGCATTTACAAGATTAACAATATGGTTTGCAGTGCACTTGGAAGGAAACCAACCAGCTTTAAAATAATTAAGGGCTGCCATCAAAGAAGGACTATGCAGGTGCCAAATAAGGTTGTCTGGGACACCAAATCCCTATCTTACAATGCCATAAAAATAGAAAGAACTTGAAGAAGTGGAGCCTAACAGTGTTCGTGATACTCTAACGCTGACTGAAGGAAAACAGACAGAAATCTAGATGGAAGAAAGAGAGTGAATAAAAGAGGGGATGCAGGTAATTTTTTTATATGTTCATATTTAAATCCAAGAATTTCTTCAGTACTTAAGACCATTTTATTCTCCCTTAGACTCTGATCAAGTTAGTACCAGCAATAAATCCTATAGCTGACCATCCACATTACCTTACCACATTGCAAAAAAGCCAATATAGACAGGAAGGAAGCAGCTTGGTCTGCTGGAATGAGAAAGGGCGGTGGAGTGTTGGCATGCCCTTACCAATACCCAAGAGGGCTGGGTCCACCCAGCAGCATAAGGATAACACAGTCAACTGCCGCTACCTCACTCTATGGCCAGCTTCAGAGCCATTTGCTCTCTGAAATTTTTAAATTTTTCTCTAACTCTTACAGACAGGCTTAATTGCTTCTTATATTTGTCTACAGCACTTTATACAAACCCACAATGTAATATTTTGCATTATATATTTAAAAAAACTATCTGAATTCCTTAAGGGGGTGTCTGGAGCCTCACCTTTTATAGTTCCAATGCCTTGAATATAGTCTGCATTAGAAAAATGGTTTTTTTTAATTGAATCGTCAAATTAAGCTATGAATCCTTAAGTTGCTAAGTCATGCTCAATCCTCTTTATTCTTCAAGTTTATTTCAAGGGTTTCATGAAGCTCTTCTTTGCCTACAGCCTGTGACCAATGACCTTCTTTCTCTGAACTCCCATTGAATCTATTCTTAGTAACTTATAGTCTAGAGCTTAATTATTTCTCACATAGTTATTCTCACTTTCTTGGTAGATAATTGGATTCTTGAAGGCAGCAATCACATTTTATCCTAAGAAATGTCTAGCACAATACTGACATCTGAGCAGTAGTCAGTAAATATTTGTTGATTGGTGTACTCAGGTCAATATCCTAGTTTTCACCCAATATGTTAATATCTGATAATATGAACTTTAATAGTAATGGTAACAGCAAAAACTTACCTATCAAAATCAGACTTTATGGAATTTTGAACTGCTTCCTTTCCTGTACCATAGCTAAGAGCAATAATCCGAAATCAGAATGACATTGATATGAATCATAGCTCTACCTCTTGCTACTTACATGGCCTTGAATTTAATCTCTTTAAATACTAGTTTTCTCAGGTATAAAATAAGGATAATAAAAGTAACTACAGCATTAGAATTGTTGCAGAAAGGATCAATAAAGATAATGCACATAAAGCACACAGGCAATGCCTAGTACATAATAATTTCTTCAGGATAGATATTACTATTATTGTTATTATTATATTACAATTTTAAGAAAAATAATTTATCAATCCAGAGAACTTTGAGCAGACCTTCAGATTGTTTTAAATGTTTTTCACTTAAAACCTTTTTCCCCCTACAAAAACACATGTGAACAAATAATGTAAGGCAACTGGAAATAGGGGGATATCTTTATTATTAAAAATTACACAAAGGAGGTTACATCAAAGAAAACAGTGATATAAGGAATTCCAAAAGTCTACCTCTCCATAAAAGCAATTAATAAAAAAAACTGGCAAAAATTTTAATATCAACTTTTCCAAAAATCTGGAAAATAACTAAAAACTTCCAGCAACCTGGGCAGAGCTTAGTTAAGAATTATGGCTGAATCTAAAAAAAAAAAAAGAAAAAAGAAAAAAAGAAAAATTAAAAATTAAAAAGAAAAAAAGGGTGAATCTCATTAAGAAATGCAAGCTTTCTCCCATTTTCAATAACCCTAGTTCCAGCATCCCCTTGCCAGCTCAGCAGTGGTCTTAAAGTTTACAGCCCACATTACAGATGCCTGCTTCTGAAGGAGTAAAAGGACCTCATTTGCAAAAACTTGCCTAGATTAGATTTGTCTGAGGACTCCATAAAAGACCTTCTCAAACGGCTTCTCTTTTTCTTGGCTAATTCAGAACTTGTCCAGCTAAAGTCACTGCCCTTTGGACATTTATCAAAACTACAGGGGCGCCTGGGTGGCTCAGTGGGTTAAAGCCGCTGCCTTCGGCTCAGGTCATGATCCCAGGGTCCTGGGATCGAGGCCCACATCGGGCTCTCTGCTCAGCAGGGAGCCTGCTTCCTCCTCTCTCCTCTCTCTCTGCCTGCCTCTCTGCCTACTTGTAATCTCTCTCTCTGTGTCAAATGAATAAATAAAATCTTAAAAAAAAAAAAAAAAACTACAGGCAAATATTTGAGTGGTTGTTTCTTGAGGCAGTGGATAGCAGTTGGGGCATGCAATAGGCTAGCCAAGAAACCTTGGGGAAAAGGCTGGGGAATGAGATGTCTTGCATAGGGTATGTGGGGGTTCTGAACAATTCTAACATATCTCTAGGAGTCTAGAAGACTATGTACATGCCCTGGACTGTTCACATGCTCAGAAAATACCTTAGAGGGCCCTAAGCTCTCACTTTGTAGCTGATTTTGAGGCTCTTCTCAAGCACAAATGAGGCTATTAAAGAGTTGCAGACCACCAGCTTGAGTGTTGAATACATACCCTATAAACTCAGAGGGACCATAGCTTAGTTGTCAGCTATGGCCACAACAGAGAACAGAAGCTTCACAAGAGTGGTTTAGAAAAGTTACCAACAGACACAAATAACTACAATAAGCAGCAACAAATCCTGAAGCAAGGAGAATCTGATTTCCAGACTCACCACACTAAAATATTAAAAACATCTAGTTTTAAACAAAACAACAACAACAGAGGCATGAAAAGAAACAAGAAAATATGAGTCATACATAGAAAAATAAGCAATCCATAGGAGCTGTCCTTGAGAAAGCTCATATATTGGACTTACTGGACAAAGATCTTAAATCAGCTTTTTTCAATGTATTCAAAGAACTAAAGGAAATCATGTATAAAGAACCAGAGAGGGGTGCATGGATGGCTCAGTTGGTTAAGCCTCTGTCTTCAGCTGGGGTCATGGTCCCAGGGTCCTGGGATCAAGCTCCAAACTGGGCTCCTTGCTCAGCAGGGAGTCTGCTTCTCCCTCTCCCTCTGCAGCTTCCCCTTCTTGTGCTCTCTCCCTCAAATAAATAAATAAAATCTTTAAAACAAACAAACAAACAAACAAAGAGAAAAGCATCCAGAATAATGTCTCATGAATAAAGAATACCAGTAAATGGGCACCTGGATGGCTCAGTGGGTTAAGCCTCTGTCTTTGACTCAGGTCATGATTTCAGGGTCCTGGGATTGAGCCCTGCATTGGGCTCCCTGCTCAGCAGGGAGCCTGCTTCCCCCTCTCCCTTTGCCTGCCTCTCTGCCTACTTGTAATCTCTCTCTCTCTCTCTGTCAAATAAATAAATAAAATCTTTTAAAAAATACCAGTAAAGAGAAATCACAAAATGGAACCAAATAAACATCATGGACTTGGAAAGTACAAGAACTGAAATGAAAGGTAGACCAGCGGGAATGAGCAGCAAATTTAAGTAGACAGAGGAGTCAGTTAGCTTGAAGACAGGTCAACTGACATTACCCAGTATGAGAAACAGAAAGACAAAAGAAGAGAAATAAGCAGATTAAAAACCTGATGGGATTCCATCAAATATACCCAAGACAAATAAACTACGAGCCCAGAAGAAAATGAGGGAAAAAAAGGCAGAAAGAATATTTGAGAAATGAATGGCTGAGAACTTCTTAAACTGATGAAAAAAGATTACTATTACACTCACAATGCTCAAAACACTCTAGTATAAACTCAGACACCCACACTCAGATATATCATAATCGAACAAAGCCAAAGACACAGAGAATCTTGAAAGCAGTGCAACAGAGAGAAAAGTGACATACCATGAACAAAGGACCACTGATAAAAATAACAGTTTATTTCTCATCAGAAACTAGGGAGCATCAGAAACTTCTCATCAGAAGACAGTGGGATGACATATTCAAAGTGCAGGAAGAAAGCACTTTCAATGAAAAATTCCTTATTTAGCAAAATATACTTCAAAAATGAGAAAAAATCAGAGTTTCCCACTTGCTGACATGCCCTATAAGAAATGCTAAAGTGAGTCCTTTAGACTGAAATGAAAGGACAGGAGATAACAACTTTAGTTATGTGAATAAATAAAGCACACCAGTAAAGATAACTATGTATGTAATATAAAAGGAAGGCAGTATTAATGTTATTTCAGTTTGTAACTCCTCTTTTTTCCTATCTTATTTAAAAGACAATTGCATAAAACAATTATGATAATTAATTAATTAATTAATCTAGACCTATAGTGATGGGCACAAGATGTGTAATTTGTGACCATAAAGTCTCTAAGAGGGGGGAGGGGAAAGAGGCATATAGAATATTGTATACTGTTAAAATTTATTTGGCATTAACATGAACTCTAAATCTAGATGTTATATAAGTTTTTAATTGCAATCCCCATGGAAGTCATTATGAAAACAACTCTAAAAATGTAGTCAAAGAGGGCATCTAGGTGGCTCAGTCGGTTAAGCTTCTGCCTTTGGCTCAGGTCATGATTCCAGAGCCTCGGAATCAAGTCCCCCATCAGGTTCTCCCCTCACTGAGGAGCCTGCTTCTCCCTCTGCCACTCCCCCAATCATGCTCTCTCTCACTTTCTCTCTCTCGAATAAATAAAACTTAAAAAAAATGTAGTCCAAGAAACAACAAAGGAATTAAAAAAGCACACCAGAAAATACCCATTTTACACAAAAGAAGTCAGCATTGGAGGAAGAGAGGAATAAAAGAGATAAAAGACATACAGAAAACAAATAGCAAAATGAGAGAAGTAAATCCTTTCTTATCAGTAATTACTTTAAATAGAAGCGGACTAAACTCTCCAATCCAAAGGTAAAGATTGGCAGGATGGATTAAGCAAAAATCATCCAACTGTATGCTCTCTATGAGATTCACTTTAGATCCAAAGATACAAGCAGGTGGCTATCAACATTTGATAAAATACACTTTAAGTCAAGAACTATTACAAGAGACAAAGGACATAATGTAATGATAAAATGGTTAATCCATCATAACAATAAAAGCTTGATGCACCTAACAACAGAACCTCAAAATACAGGGAGAAAGACTAACAAAAATGAGATGCATAACCATAAAGAAAAGTGTTGTAAGTAGGACTAGAGACAGAAAGAGAACTGGGAACAGCTGAGACTTTGATTGTCTGGAGTCATTTATCAATGAATATGCACTGAATACCTTTATGTGCCAGGTAGTATCCTAGGCTGTAAGTACACAAGGGCAAATGAGGTCCTGGTCCTAAATAAGTAGGAGACAGAGAGTAAACAAAGTAAACTCATATGAAAATAAGAGTTTTAGACTGGTTTAAGTGCTAGGAAGAAACTAAAGAGGAGGATGTCACAGAAAGAATGGAAATGACATAATTTGAATTATATCTTTAAAATATAGAGATACTTAGTTCAAATAAAAGCACGAAACACATATTGAGAAAATGTGAAATACAAAATGCAATGATAATTTGGCAATGTCTGCCACGGCTATGAGAAGGGGATCCCAAATGTAGAAGTTTGTATTGCTGATACTACACCGGAGGGGGGGGGAAGCTATTAAAACTAGAAACAATACCCTTCACAAGCATATTATTCAAAATTATCCTCAAAATTCTTGACATTGGTACAAAAAAATACATAGTTTTTATTTTATCATTACCTTAGATGATAAAATTATCCACCTAGAAAGCCAGAAAAATGAATGGGGGAAACCTATTTGAATGAAATATTTTGATATGGGTTTAATGCAAAATATAAGTACAAAATTTAATAGCTTATATATATACCACTTAGAAAATACAACGAGTCAAAATATCCTATCACATTAGCAGTGATAGCAAGGCAGGAGTTATATCAACAAGAGTTATGTGACATAACTCTACTATGTAAAAAGTAAGGAAGTGATTAAAGAGGCTAGGATCCTCAAGAGAAATAGTAATGTCATTAAATATGTTCAAATTAATTTACTGATGTCAATTCCAATTAAAATCCTAAAAAATTTTATAGAAAAGGTTCTGAGGCACATTAGAAAAACAAACAGATAAAGTGGAAAAAATATTTTCAGGAAAAAAAAAGGGAAAGACAAGGAATATATCCTACAAGTGATGAAACCTAGAAATACAATGATCAGAACAATATATTATTTAGGAATCCACAGAGAGGGCGCCTGGGTGGCTCAGTGGGTTAAAGCCTCTGCCTTCAGCTCAGGTCATGATCTCAGGGTCCTGGGATCGAGGCCTGAGTCAGGCTCTCTGCTCGGCAGGGAGCCTGCCTCCTCCTCTCTCTCTGCCTGCCTCTCTGCCTACTTGTGATCTCTCTGTCAAATAAATAAATAAAATCTTAAAAAAAAAAAAAAAGGAATCCACAGAGAGACCAGTTAATCTGAACAGAAAGTCCTGAAGTCAAATGTTTTTCTATGTTCTAGATTAAATATATGACAGAAGTGGTATTGTAATTAATGGGAAAATCAACTTTCTTTTTCCTCTTCTTTGTTTCAGGCAACATTCATCAGAATTAGAAAAAAAAATGAAATCAAAGACAGTTTCAAGCTCACAACATACACTAAATAAATACCACAAGACTTGAGTCAAGTAGAAAAATGAAAACAAAAAAAAGTAGAATTTACAGATGAATCTTGAGCAGGTCTTGCAAGGAAAATAATAATAAGGCAATGGAAGAAAACACATACTTAGAAAGCTAATATATCACGTCTATAAATAATATTTAAACTGAATGCAAAATTAAGATCATAAAGAAACTTAAAGGAAATTTACAATATGTAATAAAATATATGCCACAAATTTGACAAATTAATGTGGTTCAAGATTCCTGTGAGATAAATATATATATAAAGAGCTCTTAAAATTGGGAAGCAAAGAATGTAAGATGCAGTAAAATTTCATCAAAGTATGAAAAAGAAATACAAATTAAAATGATGAACAAAGATATGAAATTATTTAATGTTGAGTCCTTGTTCTAAAAAGGAATAAGTATAAAGAATTATAATGGTTTCTGCCAGAAGGTACCACCAGAAGGACAAGGATCATGGGAAACAAATAGATGTTTCACCCTGTATAGCATCAAAGCCGTGGTAACTTAAAGGGAATTGTTGACTTTCAGCATGGTTTTGCTCTCAGAGAACATCATACAATCTAGAAGACATCAAGACAACAAGCAAGAGAATCATCACCACAGTGAACTTCAGAGGTACCAAAGCAAGGGCTAAGTCACTGAAAAACACTCCACATATTATAGTGCTAGCCATTGAAAGGAACCCACACTGGGAAACTCATATAGACTCACGGTGTAATACCTCCAAGGAAGGGACTAGGTAGAAACATGGAGAGATTAAGGAATGGAAACAGAGTAGAGGATTTGGGGTGTGTATACACATGGAAATCCAAATACACATATTGGGGAACTTCTTGATTTCCCATACTTATTGCCCCTCGTGGAGACACTGAGCAGTGTATAATCACAAAATTGCAAAGCCAGTTCTCCCTAGTGATAAATGGTGGGCAGAAAAACTATGAATGCAACCTCTCCTAGTGCTCTGTGACTAAAGACCATAGGTTTCAATTTCTTTTTGCACCTACCATTGCCCAAGTGTGGAATGAACTCCAAGACAGGACTACTAGGCTGAGTTTTCATGTTTCTAAAGCAGAAATAATCCTACTTTTATAATTTGTATTTTTCCCATCTCTAAATTTCAGGTCTAGGGATAGGAAAATATAAAATAAAAATTAAATAATAAGGAAAATCATGTGTCACCTTTCCCTATAAAACTGGCAAAAATTTTTTAAAAATAGGTCCCACAAACTTGCCAAGTGTACCTAGTAGCTGGTACTCTTACCATATTGCTTGTTATATTTATGTAAACTGTATGTTGGATAAAATACATTAAGAACCATAGAGTCAAACCTGTAATACTTCCAGTAGGAGAAATCTATTCTAAGACAGTAATGATATCTGCAATAAATGTTAAAGCATTTGTGTTTTTAATAACAATGAAAACTACTAAAAAACTGAAATACAATGGAGTGTATTTAAGTAAGTCCTCCAGAAAAAGAGAAATGGGCTTACTATACTTTTCATTTTTTATATACCTAAAATATTTTAAATTTGAAATCCTACAGTCAGATTGTTTTTCTTTCTCCTTCTCCAGTGGAAGTAACTATTATGATGATAAATTTTCAAATACGTATATAATTCCTAATAAATAAGTCATAAATAATATGTCATTTTAATTATTTTCACTAAATGACATGTAATAAGCTAATTTGCTTTTTTATTTAGTACTCTATTTTTAAGAACTAACTCTATTAACACACAGGGATCTAATTTATTTACTTTTCACTACAGTATTCCACTGTGTAAATATACTACATTTATCTACCCATTCTCTTACTATGAGTCATTTGAACTGTTCCTAAACTTTCAGTAAAATAATATCATAATATTATAATAAAAGATGTCTTTTGCTACGTGTCCGTATTTTTTTAACACAACAGTCCACAAACTCTTTAGCCCAGGACCCCTCTATACTCAAACATTGTCGAGAATACCAAAGAGCATTTTTTATGTGGATTGTATTTATCAATATTTATTATATTATAATTTAAAACAGAAAATTTAAAAAATACTTATGAATCTACTTAAAATGATAAATCCATTATGCCTTAAGTAGTATATTTTATAAAAGTAACTATATTTTCCCCCCAAATTGAAGAGTATGATGTTTCACATTCTTGGAAAATCTTTACTTTATTTTATTTAAAAGATTTTATTTATTTATTTGACAGAGAGAGATCACAAGTAGGCAGAGAGGCAGGCAGAGAGAGAGGGAGAAGCAGGCTCCCTGCTGAGCAGAGAGCCCGATGCAGGACTCGAGATCATGACCTCAGCCCAAGGCAGAGGCTTAACCCACTGAGCCAACCAGGCGCCCTTGGAAAATCTTTAATAGCTATGTCATAATATTTGCTTCTGCATTCACCCTATAGTGTGATATGCAGTTTTGGTTAAAAGAAATCCAATATCACACAGATGTGTTGTTAGAAAGGGAAATATACTTCAGCAGACTTTTGAAATTACTCTAGGTATCTTTCCTTAATATTATACCAAACAGGGGCACCCAGGTGGTTCAGCCCATTGAGGGTCTGCCTTCGGCTCCGGACATGATCCCGGGGCCCTGGGACAGAGCCCCATATTGGGCTCTCTGCTCGGCAGGGATTCCACTTCTCCTTCTTCCTCTGCCTATTCCCCTGGCTTGTGCTCTCTCTCTCTCTCTCTCTCTCTCAAATAAATAAAATCTTAAAAAAATATATTATACTAAACATCAACAAGTGGCAGTTTCTAAAAGGTTCACTGCAATATGGAATGTGAAACCATACACTGAATTTTTCATACTCTGTTTTATTAAAATCTATTGGTTTCTCTTGCCTATTGAATTGATCTTTAACTCTGGCACGATTTCATAATGTCATGCACTGGTGATTTGGAAAATACTGGTTCACTGAGTTTGCAGATCTTCCAAATGAGGACACATCTTATTACACAACATTTAAAAATAACATTTGTTAATATCACACCAGTATCATCAAAAAAGGTTTAAATATTAGGAAGCTGTTAAGCTCATAGAAGCTAATACAAATTTTCTAAAATGCTAATTTTTCCCATAGAAACTTGCATTTTATCATTGGTACAAATATTATCAATTATTTTCCTTGAAAGGACCAACTCACTTTGTTCTTTTTCATGAAAGTGTCGGCCATAACCTCCTGAATAATTGTAGTTTGTCTGTCAGTCATTCTTTCAAATAAAAATGGTGTTCCATAAATAAAAACAGCAATTTCAGCTTGTAAGTCAATCACATGAGTGTTGTTCTTTGCTCTGCAGCAGCAGCAGAAATACTTCATGTTTAATTGCAATTTTATCACACAGAATATTAAAGAGATGTGCACTCAAGAGTCAAGATTTAAGAAATTTCATACTTTTCGCTGATTTATCAAGGACATTCTTCGGTAAAACTGGTGCTTTATTTTTTAACTGCAAGCGCCTGGTGGTGAAGAATACATAGTCAACTGTGATATATTTTGATGCTCTGCCTTGATATGGGTGAGGGTATCAGCAGTTTTATCTTTCATTGCTTTTATACCACCAGTGCAAAAGTCAACACAGACAAAAAGACAAATGAGATCATCTTATGGTCATAAAGGTGGTTTGAAGTTTTACCTGAAAGGATCTCAGGGGCTGCCAGGGGTCTGTGGATCACACTCAAAAAACTGCTGCTCTAAGGAGCATAACCTAGAAAAGGAATTACTGAGATAGACTGAGGACTTGGTCAGCTTTATTAAATTTGCTGAACTGATGTCTATGTTTCTAGCAGCCACACTTGACATTCCCTTTTTCTGTCCATCTTTGATAATAACTGGTATTATCATATTAATAAAAATTTGCCAAGCCAATGGGGCTATACTGGGGATGTGTTACTTTAATATCACTTCTAAACTTGCTAGCTTTTGATAATTTTTATATATCTATAGTCCAATTGGATGTCTTCTGACTTTTGTATAAGTGAACTCTATTCATTTTCCTTTCCTGTTGTCTATTTCTTAGTTATCCTTGGTGCTCTATATATACTTTTGTTATTTCTGGTCCTTGCATGTTTTATGTTTTGTAAATATTGTCTTCCAATATTTTTCAGCTTTTACACTTTTTTTAATACTATGGTTCCCTTTATTTTCCAGAAGTTTTAAATTTTGATTTGGTCAAAGTTATCAGTTTTTCTCATACAATTTCTACCTTTTTGGAACTCACTTAAAAAAAAAATCCTTTATGAACCAGATTCACAAACAGTTATCTTACATTTTTTCTAATAGTTTTAAAGTTTTTAAAACAACTCTTATTTTTTTTTTAAAGAATGATTTATCTTAGAGAGAGCTTGATCACATGGGGGGAGGGGCAGAAGGAGAGGGAGAGAAAGAATCCTCAAGCAGACACCAGCTAAGCACAAAGCCCCCATGGGGCCCAATCCCAGAACCCTGAGATCTTGACCTGAACTGAAATCAAGAGCCTGACACAACTGACTGAGCCACTCAGGCACCCCTAAGCCAACATTTATTTTAAAAAACCTCCTTAAACCAACTAAATATAGTCAATCAGCCTGTTAATTCTATCCAGGCTGTCTACATAATAGGTTTTATTTGATTTGGTTTGGTCTGATCCCTCTATTGGCTAGTTTATGTAACAGGAATGTCAAAATCTTCCACTATTATTGGGAATTTGTTTCTTTAATTTAGTCAGCTATTGCTTTATACAGTTCAAGGTCTTGTTGATAGGGGCATATAAGTTAATGATTCTTATATTTTCTTCAAGGAGTTCTTCTTTTTAACATTGTGTGACGTTCCTCTTTATCCCTGGTAATACTTTTAGAAAGTATTATTGCTCTACCCACCTTCTTTTAGTAAATATTTGCCATATTGCTTACCCTAATAATATTCTATGCCTTATACTGTTTGATGTTAATTTACCTTCACCAGGCTTTATCTTTTGTTAATTATTTGCATGAAATATATTCTTTGTTCTTTACTTTCACCTTTTCTGTATTCTTATGCTTTATATGTTCATGTCATAAACAGCATATAGCAAAATTTTATATACATACATGTACACACGTACACACTTATCCAATCTGAAAATACCTACACTTTAATTAGTGAGTTAAAAGACACTATGAAAACAATATTTTTAGATTTCTATCATTTTTATTTAATGCTTCCTATATAACCATGATTTTTTATGCTTTTCTATGCTCATTTATAACCTGCTTTACAGCATTTTTAAAATTTTCTGTATTTTGCTTTATTTCCTTCTGTTCTAATGTGAGCCATGGTTTAGAAATTATACCAGATACATCTATTCTCTTAAAAGTAACTTTAGACATTTAAACATGCACTTTTAACTTAATGTACACATAGGGAAGTTAGTAAATAGACTTAAATTCTAAAAAATACAAGAATCTGAAGGTTTTTATCCTCACCTATTCTGGTCTTAAATGGTATGTTCTCTATACCATCCAGTTCCATCTTGATCAATAACCTTGAAGTTATTCGGTATCATCATTTTGTACAAAGTTTGTTAGACTCATTAATGTTTAACAGTTTCTTTAATAACCATCTTTTCTTGAAATTCAATTCTTCATTCTGGCTCTAATCAGTTTCTCCCTGAAATACATATTTTTGCAATTCCTTCTTCGAGTCTATTGTTAGTAACCTCTGTGTGTGTGTGTGTGTGTGTGTGTGTGTGTGTGTGTGTGTGTCTGAATGTGATTTTACTTGGCCTTATTCTTCCTTTACAGTTTAGCTGGGTGTAGAATTTGGATCATAGCTTATTTTCCCTCACCACCTTTTGGCATAATGATATTATCTTCTGGCTTTTAATTTAGGTGAAGTTTGGATGTCCTTTTATTTTTTAAAACTAATTGTTGGGCGCCTGGGTGGCTCAGTGGGTTAAAGCCTCTGCTTTCGGCTCAGGTCATGATCTCAGGTCCTGGGATCGAGGCCCGCATCGGGCTCCCTGCTCAGCAGGGAGCCTGCTTCCCTCTCTCTCTCTGCCTGCCTCTCTGCCTCCTTGTGATCTCTCTCCCTCTGTGAAATAAATAAATAAAATCTTAAAAAAAAAACAAAAAACTAATTGTTGTTCTTTGAAGAACACTCCTTTTTCTGGTATTACCATTAAGATCTTTGTTGATTCAACAAAACAGAGTGAGTCTAGAAGCACCTTTCCTTTTACTGTACTAAGGGGTATGTTATGTTTATAATATGCTTACTTGTGACTTTTCCTAATTCTAGAAAATAATTACCTTATGACTTCTCTTGCATTATCTCTGTTTTATACTCTAAAAAATTCCATTAATATATATTGGATTTCCTATATATATCTTTCATATACGTTAATCTCTTTATTTTTTTATCTTTTCTTTTTTCTCTGTTTTGCCTTCTAGGTACTTTCCTAAGATCTATAGTTCCTCCTTCTTCCTTGTTTCCACCCTTTCCACTCTCTCTCTCCCTCCCTCCCTCCCTCCCTCCTTTCCTTCCTTTAGAAAGGCTGATTGTCACATGCAGCCCCTCATTTGGATGTATCTGGAGTCCTACTTTCTCCTACAAATGGACCTTGAAAGCATGTGTGGAGGCTCTAGCAAGGGAGCATAGTTACTCATATAACCTTGACCAAAAAAACTATCCTCTATTGGGAAAGGTTGTCTCTTTGACCCAGAACACAGCTTTGGGAGGGATGCAACTAGAGTGGTGAGGGAGGACAGGGATCCCCTCCTAGCCAAGCCAGATCAGCTGAATCAACCCTGGCGATTGATGGGGTGACAGATGTTGTGGCCAGATGGCCCTCATATCCTTAAGATCTGTATTTCTTTCTTTTTTTATAAAAAAAATTATTTATTTGACACAGAGACAAGCAGGGGGAGGGCAGAGGGAGAGGAAGAAGCAGGCTCTCCACTGAGCAGGGACCACCACTATGTGGGGCTCCATCCCAGGACCCTGGGATCATGACCTGAGCCAAAGGCAGATGCTTAACTGACAGCCACACGGGAGCCCCAAGATCTGTATATCTGTTCACAAGTAATCTGTTCAGTCTTGCTTAACCTGGATAAAGTTCAAGGTTTAAACTGTTCATTGAAGTTTTATTTCATAAATTGTTTTTCATTTCTAAAACATCTGTGTTTTGTCATTAGAGTCATATGTTCTTCTATGCTCTTATCTTCTTTTCATAACACTAATCTTTTTTACATATATTTATTACATAGGCCCTATTATCTGGTATTTTCAGTCTAATCCTATTTGTTATGATTACTTCCTTTTGCTTAAGGTGAATTGTTTTTGCTTATGTTTCATAATCATAGTGAGTTCATCTTTAGCAGGGTTTCATCAAGTAAGATCTTCTGAGATGTATTAGGGTGTAGCTCTCCAGAGCACTTTTATATTTATTTTTTCCAAATGGCCCAGGTATATTACAAGCCTGTGACCCTTTTGTTGGGTTAATTTCTTAGATTGTAGATTCCACACTAAGATGGTAATCTCAGTATGACATGGTCATAGGCTCTTAGTTATAAAATCTTACAGTTTTTGTTTGTTTGTTTGTTTATTTGTTTGTCCCTACTTAGAACCCTAGCATGAGAGACAAACGTACTTCACATCTTTCTGGGCCAGCTGTGGGTAGAATTATTAGCCTTTTTTTTTTTTTTACTAAAAGTACGTTCCCTAGATTTATATGAGCCATCCATTTAAATTCTCCATCTTTTCTGATTGAATCTTCATCCCCTTTCCCTCTTCGTACATAATTAAGTCTTCAGAAACCATACCCTGCTTCTCTTTGTGCTGTTAAACCATTGTCAAACCATTGTCCTTATACTCAGGCTTTTATTTCAATTTTGGTTTTGGCCCCTGAAAATACTCATAAACAGAACTCCTGAGTTCTACTATGTATTTATGAAGATGTTTGCTACATTAATCTGGAATATATATCTGTTTTATAGTTAGGGCTTTTTCATGTTAATACTTTTTAAATATGTAAGATTTTCGTCACTTTTAGACAACAATTAATTAGATTTATAGACATTTCCCAAATGTCTACACTTATCATTTCTTTATACATTTCAGTTCTTCTCCCTATTAATCATTTTCCAAAGTTTATTCATTACTGTAGGATCTTTTCAGGGTTTTTAGGAAATCTTACTCTTTTAGGTATAAAAAAGGGTCATTATTTTGCCTTAACTCCTGAATGACAGTTTAGCTGCATATTTAATTCTAACTCAACAGTTTATTTTTCCTTATACTTTGAAGATACTTCATTGTTTTCTATCATCTATTATTACTAATAAAAACCTGCTGTCACTGTAATTGTCATTTTACTATATAATTGTGAAAGAAGAATCAAGATATAAAACTGCATTCATCATGCAATTCTAAGTTTCTGAACTGCATTCATCATGCAATTCTAAGTATATGTGCAAAAATGCTTCACTAATTCCTAAATTTTCATTGTGATAGTTCAGATAGCAAAAGATACCTATTAATTGAATTCATTGTATATCCAAGTTTCACACTCTAAGTAGCAGATATTTATACAACTTTCTGGAAGCCAATTTAACAATATGTCAAAGGCCTTTGAAAAATATAACGCAATAAATTCACTTTTACAAGATGGAGATAGACATTAATTTATAAAGTTGTTGATTACCAGATTCCATGTCAAAAAATGGAAGCAGTATAAAGACCCAAAATATTTTAATAGATATTATGCAATCTTGAAAATGATCTTTTTGAAAAATTAATTGTATGTAAAATTACATTACTTTATAAAGTCACAATTAAAATTTTAATAAAAGTATCAAACAAAAAAGTATCAAATAATATGTTAAGATCATGTAGATTTAAGGTATAAGTACATGTATATTTCTCTGTGTACCTCTCTGCAATTTGTTAAGAAGACCTTTTTTTGAATGCTGGGGTTTCATAAAACATTGCTTCTTAATTTTTTAAAAAAAATTCTAAGTTCTATATAGTGAAGAGGTATAACTTTTAGAATTAAAAATGTGGTCATTAAAATACATTCACAAATAACCCTTTTTACGAAGTCACTCAGAATATAATATTGTTTATCACATCATTAAATTATGGCAATGGAAATATAACTCTCTACAAATGTTCTTTTTCTCCTACTCACAAATGAATGCAGGCTAGCAACAGTGCCTCTGTGGTGATTCCACCAATGCTAGGGGTACATGGTCCACTGTATGCCTTGGTCACATACACAGAACCCTAAATCCCTGTCTCTTGCTTGTTCCATGCTTTCTTGCTTGATGTGTTCTCTGCTCCCCCAGTTACTTAACTGGTAGGTTACCTTCTACCTTTAATTCCTGACTGTTTTCATTATGTTCATATTCCTGTCTTTCTCGGCTAAAGCTGCCCTTCTTTATTTGGCTTTGCTTTTCTCTTCCTCCCCCACAGATTACTTAAATCAATACCCATCCTGGATAACCAGACTGTCTAGACCATCCTTGTCATTTTCTACTCCCGTTTTCACCTATTCTCTCACACCCTCTTGCCTTTTCAGCTGCTATCAGTATTGAATGGTATATTGTACATGAAGCCAAGTTACCAACCAAATGTTTTTTAAATTAAGTGCTTTTAACAATTAACTGAAAGGGAAAATTACTTCATTGATGTTTCCATATTTTCTAAAAATTTGCAACATCTTAAATTTTGAAATGCTCTATCTTTAGTGGAATTCATAAATGGAGTGAAAGATTTCATTTCTGTTAACATTATGAAACTTCTCATTTTTCTTTTTGCCAAGGTGAACTGATGTAATCCAGGATTTTGTTCTTTTCAAGAGAAGATGAGCAACTTTATAGGAAGCCTTAAGGGAGAAGGGAAAAAAGTGTCTTGTATAACAAGTACAGCTTGGGTAACTGATATTTTTACATGAGGATTTTTGGCTCAATACAAGGAAGAGGATTTTATAGCCCCAAATAGCAATCTAAAATCCTTCAAACTCATATAGACAAGTTTGAATATTAGGGATTCTGTATGAAATTTTTTCAGACCCAGACAAAATTGAATTTCAATATCTCATTAAAAAAATTAATCTATCTTGAGAGAATACCAAATGATTATACCCAAATTATATATAAATCTGAGTGTTTCTGTGTTTCCTATCTTAAAACTGCATATTGTTTTGATTTTTTAAAAGATTGTATTTATTTATTTATTTATTTATTTATTTATTTATTTGACAGAGAGAGAGGGATTTCAAGTAGGCAGAGAGGCAGGCAGAGAGAGAGGAAGAAGCAGGCTCCCTACTGAGGAAAGAGCCCGATGCGGGGCTCGATCCCAGGACCCTGAGATCATGACCTGAGCCAGAGGCAGAGGCTTTAACCCACTGAGCACCCAGGCGCCCCTACTGTTTTGATCTTAATGATAAGACTTGAGATGCACAATCTGCATTCAAATTTTGGCTTTGGAACCTAGTTGTAATATGTCCATAATCTTTCAAGGTGTTTCTTTAAAAGGGGGTATTAATATCTATGTTGGCTTTTTCACAGCATTACTGCAATGGGGAAACATCAGATAATGCATATAAAAAAATACACAGTTAAGCTTTCAAGCACTCTATTGGTCCATGCTTGATATCCAAATAGGGCCCCCTTGCTTATGAAATTTCACATAATAAAATATACCTCCTCCACGTCCAACCTATTTTCCTTGGCCAATAAAGTTTTCATGCATCTGGCCTGAAACACTCACTGATCTTCTTATGAGACATAGTCTACTACCTTTTGTGAGTCAAGAGGGTTCTCCTTTAGCTGTCATTTTCCTGCTTCCCAAGTACTAAGATAACTGGTGATAGCAATGCCCCAGGCACCAAGATCACCTTATAATTTGCCTAGTGATGATATTAATAGTCATGACAATAACAGTTAACCTTTGCTGTGTGCTGACTGTGCCTCAGGCACTGTCCTAAGCACTTTTACAGGTATTATTTTATGTAATACTCAAACTCGACCTTTAAGGTTGATATTATAATTACCTACTTTCAACAGGAGTGGAAACTAAAAA
Source organism: Ailurus styani (assembly GCA_002007465.1). NCBI lineage: Eukaryota > Metazoa > Chordata > Mammalia > Carnivora > Ailuridae > Ailurus > Ailurus styani. The sequence goes on from LNAC01000738.1 coordinate 242,904, forward strand.
TCTGGCAGGTTCATTCATTTGATTATTTTTAAAAAATGTGCATTAAATGCCATGTATATAGCACACACTGAGCTAGATGGGGGAGAAATTGCAGTAGTCAGGTTAAAAAGGTCCTTATACCCGCAGAATGTGTATTATGGTAGACAGATAAGACAAACAGGGAAATGTGTACATCTTAGGAAGTAATTAAGTATTCTGTGAAACTTTGAAATGCATGGCTGCTTTAGAAAGTGGTTAGTGAAGACCTTTCTGAGGAAGTGTCTGGGAAGATAAAGCCTGAATGACAGGAAGGGGTCAGTCCTAAGAAGGTCAGCAGAGTCTACAGGCTGAGAGAACAGGATGTAAAGCCCCAAGATGGGAATAGGCTGAGGTAATGATAATGATGGAGAGACGTGGACATTTGACTATTCTGGTAAAATATATATAACATAACATTTACCATCTTAACCACTGTTAATGTACAGTTCAGGGGCATTAAGTACCTTCACCTTATTGAGCCAACCTCACCATCATTCATCTCCAGAACTTTTTCATCTTCCCAAACGGAAAAACCATACTCATGAAACACTAACTCTCCCGATGCCCCTCTCCCTTCAGCCCCTGGAACCCACCATTCTACTTTTTCTCTATGAATATGACTACTCTATGTGCCTCATATAAATGAAATCATACAACATTTGACTTTCTGTGACTTAGCCTAATGTCCTCAAGACTCATCCATGCACCAGAACTTCCCCTTTTTTTTTTTGTAGACTTATTTCTTAGAGTAGTTGTAGGTTCATAGCAAAGTTAAGCAGCAAGTACACAGCAAGATCCATCTACTCCCTGCCTCCCCAACACACAGAGCCTCCCCTACAATCAACATCTCCCATCAGAGTGGTACATTTGCTGCAGATAATAAATCTACATTCTATAGGGGGACAATCGTATAAGTGAAAAATCGCTTGGTCCCATATGGAGTGTAGGAAGAGGATAGAAAATTAATTAGTAATATTGTTAAAATATTTATTTATTTACTTTAGAGAGAGAGAGCGTGAGTGGGGGTAAGAGCAGAGGGAGGGGGACAAGCAGACTCATCATTGAGCAGGGACTCGGATGCAGGGCTCGATCCCAGGACCCTGAGATCATGACCTGAGCCAGAACCAAGAGTCGGACGCTTAACCCACTGGGCCACCCAGGTGCCCCTAATCAGCAACTCTAAATGAGCTCTTTCCAATAGAATGGCCACTAGCTACTTGCAGCCATTAAGTATATGAAACATGGCTGGTCTGAGATGTTGTAACTGTAAAAATCTGTAAAATAAACGCCAAATTTTGAACATGTAGGAAGAAAGTAAGAACATAAAATATCACATTAACTTACTTTGTGTTGGGTAATTGTTGAAATCATTTATTTTCATTTTTTAATTTTAAAAAAATTGTGGTAAAACATACATATAACAAAAATTACCACCTTAACCATTTTTAAGTGTATAGTTTAGTGGAATTCAGTATGTTCACACTATTGTGCAACCATAACCATCATTTATCCACAGAACTTTTTTCATCCTGCAAAACTGAACCTCCACCCCCATTAAACAATTTCCTACTTCCCTGCCCACAAGTCCCTGGCAAATCCCACTGTACTTCCTATCTCTATGAATTTGACAGCTCTAGTTTAAAATGACTCTTGTTTGGGTTTATTGGGCTAAATACAACAGATCAGTTTTGATCTTTTTGTTTTCTGGGTTTTTTTTTTTTTTTTTAGAGAGAGAGCCTGTTTTCTTGGGGGTGTGAGGGGGAGGGCCAGAGGGAGATGGAGAGAGAGAATCTTAAGCAGGCTCCATGCTGGGCATGGAGCCTGATGCGGGGCTCAGTCTCAGAGGACTCTGAGATCATGACCTGAGCTGATCAAGGTCAGATGCTCAACCAACTGAGTCACCTGGGCACTCCTTAAATACAATGGATCTTTAAAATTTCCTTTCCCTTTTTAAAAACGTGACTATTTTAAAATTGTACACACGTAGCTCACAATATATTTCTGCTGGACAGCATTACTTGCTTCATACAGCTATTTAAATTTAAATTCACATTAAGTAAAATTAAATTTTCAATCCCTCATTTGCACCAGCCAAATTTCATGTACTCACTAGCCATATGTGGCTAGTGGTTACCAAACTGAACAATACAGATATAAAACATTTTTATCATCACAGTAAGTTCTGTTGGACAATATTACTGTAGAAAACCCAACTAAATAAACAGTAAAAGCAAAACAAGGAAATCTGAAACAAGGTCAGGGTGGTTGAGCAAAGAGTTCTTGCAGCAACAAGGGCAAAATGACAATTAACTCATTAATGCAAAGATTAAAAAGTATTGCAAAATTTACAAGTTGCATTATTTGTTTTAAAACACTTGGACAAAAACAGACAGCTTCTGATATTTTTCCCATAAAATCTCAGATGTTGCCACCAAATGTACAGCACACTACTGTGTACTGTCATAAGTCAGCTAAAACATGTGTAAACATATGTCATGTCAGTCATTAAGAAGAAAGGTATAATTACACTTTTAAATGTGGCAAAGCATTTTGAAAGTAGTGTATAATTTTCTAGAGCAGGAACCTTTGTGAACATATCTTTCCCTGAGTGTTTATACAGCCTGACATCTTGTTTGTTCAAATCAAGAGCCCCACTGTGAACAAGCCAGCTCCAGACAAAAGAAGCAATTTGTTCTTTAGCTGCCATTTCATTGAGAGAACCAAAAAGAAGGAGCAAGGTAGGCAGAGCCGCAGAAGCAAATCAAGGTAGGGGATGCTACTAGCAGATTAGAGCAAGCAGCTGAAAACTTCGTAAGGTCTGATGATATTAAAGGAATGAGTTTTTACTAATTGTTTGTGACCAAGATGCTAGCATAACAAATATGGAGTTTATCCTATAAAAGTTGATGTTTTTGCATTTTTTACAGCTCTGTTAAGGTATTACTGATATATGAATAATAAAAGTAAAGAGTAAAAATTAAAAAATAAATAATCCTGTATATATTTAAAGTTACTGTTTGATGAGTTTTGACATAAGCCTCACACCCGTGGATATCCTCACCACTGTAGTGGTAATAAACATATCCAACACTTTCCGGAGTTTTCTTGTATTCCTTTGCCTTTTGTGTGTGTGTGTGTGTGAGTGTGTGTGTGTGTGTGTGTGTGTGTGTGTGTGTGTGTGTTAAGATCATTCAGTATGAGACCTGGCCTCTTAAAACATTTTTAAGTGTACACCACCCCCTTGGCTAACTAGATGCACTAAACTGTACAGCAGATTCTAGAACTTATTCATCTTATGTACCTGTCACTTCATACCCATTGAATAAAAACTCCCAATTTCTCTGCCAGCCCCTGGCAACCACATCTTATTTTCTGCTTCCATAAGTGTGACTATTTTCAGATACCTCATATAAGTGGAATCATGCAGTATTTGTCCTTTGGCGACTGACATTTCACTTAGCATAATATCTTCCAGAGCAATCCATGCTGTTGCAAATGGTAGGATTTCCTTCTTTTTTAAGGCTAATATATGTGTGTGTGTGTGTGTGTGCATTAATATTATATATATTATATGTGTATCTATATATTAATAGGTTATATATTTATGTGTGTATATTAATATATTTTAATTTACATATGCATATATATGCATAACACATCTATAATTTAACAATGTAGAATCATAATTTAATGCTTTAATAATTTTAATATTCATTATTTTAAATTAATATTTAATATTATTAAATTCAATAATTTAATACTTTTACATATTTTTATATATATTCTTTATCTCAGATTCCTCTGTGGATACTTTTTATAGTTGTTCTAAAGTCTCCCTTAGATTAGATTATGAATTCTATTTTCCTAAATTTTTAGTTCTTCTGCTTGTGTCTCCCATTCAGTCTATTGCTTTTCTTAAAATGCTGTAATTCTTCATCAGTGCTCACCTCTTCATCTGATACTCTTGGTGTGTGTACATTATTAAGAATGTGGGGGTGCCTAGCTGGCTCAGTACAGCTTGATCTCATGTTGGGTGTAGAGATTACTTGAAAATAAAATCCTTAAAGAAAAAAAAAATAGGATGGCACATGGCACGTCTTATTTCTTTTACCATTAGGGCATGGCCATTGAATCAGATAGTTTTAGGTTTGAACCATGACTCTGCTAATTTAAAAAATTATTTATATTATGTAAATAAATATATGTATATTTATATATGGTACTTTTTCCAAGTGGAGTTAAAATTTTAGTAAAGGTCACATGCATACAAAACCACTTATTACCCCTGGCAACAAAGCTATCACTACATGCTACTAGCACATGAATGAGAAAGACAGAAACGTAAATTAAATAAACAGTAATTAGTGGGAGAAGTACTTTAGGGGGAAAGATCTGGGCACAGATTTTGGAGGGGTTTTTGTCACATAGGGAATGTCATGGGGGAAAGAAGTTAAGTCATGTTCATAAGGGTTCATCCAAGACTACAGAACTGCCAAGTGTTGGATCTGGCACCTATCTGTTCCTTGAACCACGTGACTGTATTTCACTGTGGTATTATCTATTCTCTACATTGGCACAACTGGCTAGAGGAAATCATGTCCTGAGAAATGGGAACACTCACTCTGCTGGTTGCCTGTGTAAATTGTCTTGAGTTAGGGACACTTGTGGCCACTCACGACATCTTCCTCTTCATTTCCTTGCCATGCATCAGGGAGACCACCCCTGCCACCCCTGGGGTAGTGGAAGAAGCAGAGGGCATAGGATAAAAAGAAAAAGCCCACTGTAGATACCAAAAGTTGCATAAAACTCTCTCCAAATGATAGATAAGAACTTAGAAATACCCTTTCTTCCACAAGCAATATCCACCAGCCTTATCTACCAGACATTAAGATTTTACCAAGGTATGTAGTCACACCCAATAATCTCAAAAATACTATTTCAATGTTATGAGTCCTATTTCTATTCCAGAACGAATGGTTCTTCCCAACTTGGAGAATGACTTCGGTAAGCATTCTGATCAGAAACCTGTGGATTTTCTAAGTAACTGATTTCACAGCTTAGATCACAGTTTACCCTTAGAAAGGCCTATTTTATAAAAGACCTCTAGAAGCACATTTTATTACCTTCACTGTCCAAAGTGCTTCCCCAGTTATGCTTGGAGAATCTTCATCAATATCTCAGTTATTACAACAGACTGCATGATAATAGGACCTTTCACAGAGAAATGTAACTAGGTTAGCTAATAAGACTTAAAGTCTATCTTCTGGAACCCTTCCCTCATTTCCCTTTTCATTGTCCTTGTTCTTTTTTGGTGGTGGTGGGGGTGTTCCCAAAGAGAGATATATCTGCTTTGTTTACTGCATAGAAATATAGGGAAAACAAACCAATCAATAGACAAGATAATATACAAACTCTAAATTCGAAGGTTTACACATCTAGGATTTTACTTTAAAAGTTTTAAAAGTTATGCTATTAAACATATCTCTTGATAACATAGCTTCTTCAGCACCTAACAAGATAGACTGTCTTTAACAACAACATTTAAAAAGCAATGCAGTTTTTATCTTGCACTGAAATTCTCTGTTTAGCTTTGTCTCCCCTTTAAGGCTGGAGCTAGACTTCAAAATTGACATTAGTCAGACTAAGGCCATAATGACAATTACAGAAACTGAACAGAAAAAAAGAAAAAAGAAAGAAGAATTCTTTTCCCAGCTAGATTAATGGGGGGAAAGCTTAAACCTCTGACAGGAAGATTTTAAAAGTGAACATGAAAATCCCTCTTACTGGGTCACTGTTACTCCAAGAAGGGCCTGCTGAAAATAAGAAATTCACAGCTATCCTGCTGACACAGAGAGAAAGAAAACTTCAAAGTAAACCTTGAAGAGATGATGTTTAAAGCAGTGGAGCTGAGGCTTGACCCAGTAATAGATTTTGAAAGGGTGTTTGGTATCTCTGCGGTAAGTCAGGGTGTCCAACCGACAAGGCTCTGGACCAGAATACAACCAGGCTGGAGGCACCTTAATAGTGATATTGATTGACTATAAACAAAGACAGACAAAAAGTAACCAGGATAGCAGAGAAAAATGTATTTGGGGGAATAGGTTATTATCCTCCTTTGGGATGACTAATACCACAGCCATAGAAATTCATTTCACAACAAATATTTTTTGTGATCCTACATTGTGCCAGGCCCTGGTGAAAAGATACATTTCTAACCCTCAAGGCATTTTCAGGCCAGTTTATGTGTTTTAGGGAGGTCGATGGATGGAGGGAAGAATCCATGGCCTATACACAAAAAATCAAACCTGCCACTTTAGCATTATCAGTAACCCACACTCTGTTGAATTGCTCTGGAAAAAGAACTATACCACACAGAATGACTCTCATTTTGTTTCTGTCACAAAAATAGCTGGGTACCTGAAAAGCAGTTACTTCATCTTTCTGGATCTTAATTTCCTCCTGGCAAAATATTGGGCGTGGTGGGGGAGGAGGAAGACAGTAAACAAAAGTTATATCTGAATCTCTTTTAATTCTGGGGTGCCTGGGTGGCTCAGTCAGTTAAGTGTCTGACTCCTTGTTTCCGCTCAGGCTGTGATCTCAGGGTCTTGGGACTGAACCCCACATTGAGCCCTGTGGTGGGCTCCATACTCAGTGTGGGGTCTGCTTGTCTCCCTTTCTCTCTGCCCCTCCCCCTGCTCACACACACTCTCTCTCTAAAATAAGTGGATAAATCTTTAAAAAAATAATAAATCTCTTTTAATTCTATAATTTAAATGTGGTCAGGTCAGGAAAAGATATGCAACACAATAGTGAGATGTGATCTGTGCCCATCTCTGTGAACAGAACACAAATTCACTCTTTGCAAAAATCAATTTGCACAGAACCCTTTGGAGGGGTTAATTCAGGCCGATGTCCCTTTTCTTATCATCAGGACACTTGTTCCTGGTTTCAGGGTTCCTGTCTCAGAGATGGGCAGAAGTAGCCCAGCATCAGTCAGGGGAAAACATGAAGCTGAGTAAAGCCCCTTTTCCTTTCGGGATGGATAGTTTCCAAAAACCGGGGTTTCATTGGTGCTTTGGGAGTTATCCAATCTGGAATAACTCTAAGAATAGAATACCTACTGGTGGCTGGGATTTCTTGTAATCTATATATGGTTAATTGCCTTCCAACCCTTGCTCCTGTCCAATCTACGATAGCTAGAGTATCTCCCAAGCAGCACATTGGGTGAATTGTAGCAATAAAAGTAGAGAAGAACCCAAAAAACTTAATTGGGACCCTAGTCTCAAGGAAGTGACCCTGTACATTGCAGACACTTTTAAAGGACTTGAGAGTCACCCATTTAAATATGCTTAAGCAAGAAGTCTTCTAGGGCTGAAGTGATAGACAATAAAAAAAGGCAATTTGATCTCACAATATGAATAGTGAAAAAGGCAGCCCACATGTGTCAAATCCAACCAAGAAGTGACTTCAGACAGCAAGCCTGCGCTATCGCAAATCTCATCTCCACACGTCAATCTGGCTATGGCTGTGGCAATGACCGCTCGGCCAGCTGCAGCATGCTTCACACAAGCACAGCTTCCTGGTGCCTTCTCTTGGGCCTGCTGCCTGCCCTAGATCTTCTCGGCTTGGATGCCCACAGCAGCCTGCTAGGCCCTCATTCACGGACTTGCCACCCTGAGCCACCGGCGCTGGAAGATAAATGTGCTTCCTAGTTCATCTCCTTAGAGGACAGTTCTGAGAGGCATTTCATTAAGCACCTCAGGAGGTTCAACCAAACTGAAGATGCATTCTTGTATTTGCTTTCCTCATCTACTGCACTCTCCTGCCCCTCACTCTCGCTTCTTGAGACCATTGCCAAGCCACCTGCCTTCATGCAAGCTTCTGTCTCCTGCTCTGCTTCATGGGGATACTTGGGCTATCCATCCACAATACTTGTGCTTTTATAGCTTTACCAATGTCCTTTTAACAGAGCAGAATATACTTGGGGTGGAGTGGGGGTGAGCAGGGGAGAGGGAAGGTCTGATAAGGAAGCCGGTGGAAGACACTTAAGGATTGTGTTGCAAATGTGAAATTTCCTTGAAGTTGGGAGGCTTTAAAAATACATGTAAATTTTGCATTCTTCACAGTATTTCCACATATGTTTTAATATTAAAATATTAACTCTAATATCTCTGTAATAATGAAAGTCCTACACTAGCCTATTGGCTGGCCTCCACGTTCCCACTATTGACACATCCAAACCATGCTTCATAACATCCTACAATGCAAATTTGATCAAGTCATCCCTTTGCTTACACCTGCTAAAGAGACAGGCCATTTGATGAAGTTGTGATGAAGCTCAAACTCCTTACCGTGATTTATTAGGTCTTGCATAATCTGGCCCAGGCTGGTCTCCCCAGCCATTTGCTATCTTCTCTCTGACATTTATCATCCAGCCATAATGAATTTCTTTTAATCCCGTAAGGGCTCTATGTTCTCTTGCCTCCAAGCATTTGCTCATTTTGTTGAATCAGTCTGGAGTCCTTACCCCACTGCTCCCAGACAGCAGTTTTTCATTTCTCAGCTTCCCCCTCGAAAAGTGAATCGCCATCTTTGTCTGAGTTAGATATTCACCCGTGGGTTCCTGTTACATCCTAATCTCCCCCCATCACCATACATTTAATCCTTTTGTTCTTGCCTATGAGTCTGGATCTCCTGTGAATGAAGCAAGGGGCAACAGGCCACTCCCTGCGTCCCTGCTGCTGAGTGCCTTGCTCAGTACTGGGAACCAAACTACTGTTTGGTTCTAATGCCAGTTAGGGTTTTCGGAATCACTGAGGTCAAATACTGTTTTTCAAACCTGCTGGCCATGTGACTTTGGGCAACTCTTGCCAGCTCTTTTTAGTCTTAGTTTCTTTATCTATAAATTGTGGAAAATAATAATACCTGATTATAAGATAATTAAGAATAAATGAGATAAATCATGCAATTTAGTACAATGACTGACCCACAGAAAGCACTAAATAAATGACAGCTACTATTATTCTAATCATACTAATTATAATTATTAGGTATTCAATATATAAGGATGAAATGACCAAATGAATGCAAAATAAAAGAAAAATACTTCATACTTTCTCTCATTTGTTAATGAACAAGTTAGGTTTTTACCATCTTACCAATTTCTTAGAAGAGAGAGCTGAACTGAAGAAGCTAACAAACCACATGTGATTCAGGATCCAGGAAATTTTTCATCATTGCTCCACTGTGACAAATGCACATGCCTATGTGGATTTAATTAACATCTATTTCTTTAGTTTTTTGGTTTTTTTTTTTTTTTAAACTAGGTAACTAGAATAACAAAGGAGAGTGTAGCGGGCTGAATAACGCTTCCTCCCAAAGATGTCCATGTCCTAATCCATGGAATCTGTGAATATATTATCTTACAAGGTAAAAGGGACTTTACAGATGTGATTAAATTGGAAGTTTGGAAGGGGGAGATTATCCTGTATTATCTAGGTGGGCCCAATATAATCACAAGGGTCCTCAGAAGAGGCAAGCAAGAGAGGATCACAGAGAGAGGCTGATATGATGACAGAACCAGTGTAAAAAAGACCATACAATGTGAAGCCAAGAGCCAAAGACTGGGGACAGCTTCTAGAAGCTGGGAGCAACACGGAACAGACTCTCCCTTGGAGTCTCCAGAAGGAATCAGCTCTGCTTATACCCTGAGATTTTAGCTCCATACAGACTCAGACTGTAGCCTCCAGAACTCTAAGAAAATTAATTTGTATTGTTTCAAGCTACTAATTGTGTGGTAATTTGTTATAGTGGCAACTAGAAGCAAATGAAAATTTGAGATATACAGAATATTGACGACAAAGTGGTTTAGCACTGTATTTTTCGATTTCTATGAATGGACAGACTGATAGCATGAACTTATACTGAAGGGATCATCCCTTGCAAAGAGACGTAAAAAGGACCAAAAGCATTCTGGAGATATAATTTCATCTTTGGCTGGCTACTGAAATCAGAGGGAAGCGCTAACCTCTTTTTACTCTAAACTTAAATATACACTTATATATATACTTGGATCTGCAATCATGCTGTTTATGTGGTTCTATATTTTAATATATAGTAGAACTAGCCTTAACTCATTACTTTTCCTTTCAAAGAGTTTCCAGCTATTGCTCGTTTATGCTTCCAGGTTAATTTGGAAATACTGCCATCTTAGCACAATAATACTACAAGTCTTTTCTGGTTGTAGTTGATGTTGCAGGATATTTACAAGGTATAAGGATCTTCACTTTATTGAGTCTTCTTATTAATGGGCAATATATTTTTACACATTTAGTCAGTTTTTCCTCTATGTGCCTCAATAGAATGTTACCTTTTCTTCAAGATGTGTCTCCATATTTAGCATTGGGTTTATTTCTAGGTATTTTTCTTGTTGTTCTTATGAATGGGAGATCTTCCATTGTCACTGCTATGGACTGAATGTTTGGGTCCTCCTGAAATTCACACACTGAGGTCCTACCCCACAATGGGATGATGTTGGGGCGGGGTCTCCGGGAGGTGATTAGGTCATGAGGGTGGAGCCTTCATGAATGAATTTAGTGCCCTTATAACAAAGGCCCCAGAGAGCCCTCTCATCTTTTTCACCATGTGAGAAGATAGCCATCTGTCTATGACCCAGGAAGCAGGATCTCACCAGACACCAAATCTGGTGCCTTGATCCTGGTATTCCCAGACAAGGATTCTGGAGATCTGTGAGAAATAAATTTCTGTAGTTTAAGAGGCCACCTTGTGAATGGTATTCTGCTACAGCAACCCAAATGGACTAAGACATTCGTGTGGTCCTTTTCTTTGCTCTGCCCACTTTCTTTTATCGTCCAACAAGTTCATTCTTGATCTCTTCCTTTTCTACATTGGTCCCCTTGCAGAGTCTATGTTCTCTTTGATTTCCATGAGAAATGCATTTGTTGTCCACAATCTTCTTCTGTTTCCTGGCATAAGTATTCTGCTAGAGTAGATTATCTTTCTCTTGTGTGCTACATTCCTTTCTTCTTTGCTGTTTCAGTTCTAAAAAAATGTTTGTCTTCAATGCTTCCTTCCACTTTTGTTTAATAAGTTTATTTTGGATGGGTGCAATTTTTTTTTAATTTTCTTGTTTTAGAGAGAGAGAGAGAGAGCATGCAAGACCGGAGTAGGGGGTGGTGGAAGGAAAGGGGAGAGAGGGAGAGGAAGGGAATCTCAAGGCTCCAAACCCAGCACGGAGCCCCACACACAGCTTGATCTCACAACCAAGATTAGGACCTGAGACTAAATCAAGAATCAGACACTTAACTGACTGAGCCACCTAGACGCCCTCTGATGGGTGCCATTCTGAGCATTCTATTTACTCTCTGATACTGTACAATTTTTCTCTTCACTCCCTGCTTCAATTTCTTACTCCGTTGCTATCCTTACCTTAGAACAAAACTTATGAAATGGTCTGACTACCACCCCTCCCCCCATCCCAGACCTCCAGCAGCTTGGAAGGGGCAAGGTGGGGCAGTAGCAATCCTGGCAGCTGTAACTGATAAAACAGATTTTTCCTCAGAAGAGTAACTAAGTATTAAAGTTCCTGTTCTGTGATATCAGGTTTTGGAAAGCAGATGGAGGTCTATTCTCTATTCTCTATTCCATCTACTGAAGATATCAATATGCACACACCATTAATGGGATCATGTTACCAATATACCCAATTACAGAAGACCCTTGGCTCCTAGCTTTTATCATATATCCTTACATGACAATGTAACATTATTTCCAACTTTTACTGAAGATTTATTTTTTCACCTGACTAGCATTTTTCCTCCAGTAATACGTTTGTGTTAGGACATATATGAGATTGAGTGATGAACATAAAGTCATGTTGAGATGCAGATGCTGTGCGATAGTAATTTTCACTAGTAAAGTGACTTTCATACAAACTAGCATCTCAGGCTATGCCAATTTAATTTCTTGTCGCAGCAAAATTATCAGTCACTCTATATCACGGGCCTTGAGTATTCCATAAGGATAATCAAAATTGTGAATGCTCAATCTTGAATGCTGAAGGTCTCCTATATTCACTATAGCTTCCCAGACTTTGAAATTGCGTAAGTAGGTAAGATGTTTCATGATAAGCCCTGTAATGATGCCAGTTCAGACCATTTTTGCAGACAGAAAAGAGTTTGGAAAGTTAGTTTTATCATTTAAGGTAAAAATCATTATGTATGCAGAGATAGCTATCATATAAATATAACTTAACCCTTCTCAGAAGCTCCTATTCATAAAATGGACCCTTTTCCCCATGTAGTTGTAAGGAAAATATCTGAAATATGATTTAAGAGTTCTCCAAAGATTAAATAGAAATGCAGAAAGACAAGATGGGGAAAGTTAGAAAAGGTTTAGTCTATACAATTTTTTATGTTGGTTACTCAAGTTTTCCTGTTCACAGGCCCATGGAAGCTGCTCCTTCCCGATACTTCATACACTGCGATTTGCACATAGAGCTAAAATGAGCCTGGCAGAGAGTGTAAAGGTCATGAAGGAGAAAGCCTCCAGAACGCAGCTCCCTGCACTAGGACCGATGCCTCACTGGTGTTGCGTCACTGCTCACAAAGTTTAAAATCCCACTTCTAAAGGGAGGGGGGAAGATTCCTAAAGGAAGTCTTCCTTTGTTCTCCTTGAAAATATCACCGCTAATTCGAGAGTCTAGTGAAACTGGTATTTAAGCAAAGTTACTACAAAGAAATAGTCAACACGATAGATTAGGCAGACAGTAATGTCCTCTGAGACATTCAGTAAGCGAATTTAAAGATGACCTTTTTTTTTTAAGATTTTATTTATTTATTTGACACAGAGAGAGAGATCACAAGTAGGCAGAGAGGCAGGCAGAGAGAGAGGGGGAAGCAGGCTCCCTGATGAGCAGAGAGCCCGATATGGGCCTCGATCCCAGGACCCTGATATCATGACCTGAGCCAAAGGCAGTGGCTTTAACCCACTGAGCCACCCAGGCGCCCTAAAGATGACCTTTTATACTTCAGAGAGGCCACCAACCAGTTTTCCAGTCCTGTAAAATACAGAACAATGCACCCCAAATTCGGTTCTGTCTTACACTGTGTCTTGCACTTACTGTAACCTCTCTCACTTCCATGCACTTTCTCATTCTCCATTGTGCACTACAATGAAAACAGATCTCGAGCAACACAAATAAAGAAATTCCATACAAATTTAAGAGGGACTGATGGTTATAAGCTCTTGGACATCTATGCCAAGCATCCCATTAGACTGCAGAAAACCTTCTTGCTGGAGGAGAAATTATTACACATCAGCAGGCACAATTTTATTTGGGCAGTAATATCCTTGACTAAGTAGATGGTTGCAGTTTTCCAACAGACCAACCTGACAGCTGCTTCGATGATCTTTACTTATCTCAGTGAAGTCAACAGTGATGCTATTTCTTTGACTCCCAGCATATCCCATGGTTGTGCTCATCACTGACAGATCTGTACAGATGTACGTCTTACTTCACATCAGAATGAAAAGATGAATCTTGAAGGAAAACACTCTTGAGTTGACATTTAAACAAGTAATTTGATTTGGGGAAGAGGAATAATTTTAATTTATTGTCATTTTGAATCTCTATCATCCTAGTGAAACCGAGTGCAAGGCAAAATAAAGCCTTTCAAAAATACCTGTGTCTTGTACAGAGGTTCTGTGTAAGAAATGTCCTTGCTTTTAAGGACACAGTGTACTATATTAAGATGGTCTTATACATAGATATACATGTATATGGGTTTGTATGTGTATCTTTGCACAGGTGTGCATTTACATACCTAGAGAATCCATATGTATGAAGAACAAAACAGGAAATAGAAACAATTGTTCAGCCTAGGTTAGATATGGAGTTACTTATGTACTGATTTCAACTTTTGAATGCTTCACCTTTTCTATAATTAAAAAATTTAAATACTGATATTTATCTTGAAATTCTAAGGCACAACAATTTGCATGAAGATTTCCCCTCCCACACCACACCCCCAACCGACTCCCACTCCTGCCCTTATATAAAGCCCTGGACCACAGAATGAAAAGATAAGTAGTAAAAATCAGGAAAGCAACCACTGAAACCAGTTTGCTTCTTGAAAGAGGCTGCAGCATGGCATGGCATGGCAGGACTCGGGATCTCGAAACAGCAGTCAAGTATACATCCTTCCTTTCTTGCCTCCACGTTTCCTGATTCCGTCTGCTGCCTGCTTCTCTGCAGTCCTGGCCAATAACATGCTTGGGATAGAATCGGAACTCTTTTCAACTGGAGTCTCCCATATGTTCATTATAGAAAATGTGTTTGCATTTTCACTGCAACACAGCGCATATACTGACGCTGCCTGACTGTGAATTCATAGCTGGGAGAGAAGAGGGACTGGCAGATGAAGTGAAAGAAAGTTGGTGAGAAGTAGAATTCCAGCCCAAGAGAGTTTCAGAGTTTCACAGGACTTTGAGGCTCTTGTGCTTGGCACAGCTCTCATTACAGAACGCCCGGATTGTTGTTTTTCCCCTGCTGTGGCCCCTTCCCACTCATACATGACGATAATTTCAGCACTTAGAGCAATATGAACTTTCTCCGCATGGGACCCTATGTGAGACTAATTTCTGATTGGCTGCAGGCTGTCTTTAAAGCGATTTTCTTTTTTTTCCTAGCCACTGACAGTATTGATTCTTAGTCCATGGATGCCTACAGATTCAGTGTCACTGACATATTCCACTTTCCCTCCATATTATGTAGATGGATGAATGGAAGGATGGTTGCGTGGATGAACAGGGGAGAGGGAGGGAGAGAGATTGAGAGCGAGGTTACCATATTTTTGTCTAACTTTAGGACGATCTTAGAGCTGGCTATTAGAGAACACATGGGAAAGGTCTAGTTGACAAAGAAATGAGAAAACTATTTATTGAATCCAAATTTCTGTGCTGCTTCTAAGAGACAGCTGTGTGGAGCTTTGGAGCACCTGTCTTCATAAAGTCCGTGACTCTCCTACAGTTTCTAACTCCTATGAATCTCAGCTAACATTGCCATATTTATGACCAAATTTATTTCATTACGGATTACTTGAGATTTTTGGTAGTCCACTATATTGGCTTGCTAGAGCTGCCATAATAAAGTATTACGAACTGGATCGCTTAAAACAACAAAAAAATGTATTCTCTCATGGTTCTGGAGACCAGGAGTCTAAAACCAAAGTTCCAACAGGGCCATATTGTCTCTGAAGATTCTAACGAAGAATCTTTCCTCGTTTCTTCTTAGCTTCTGGCAATTGCCAGAAAACCATGGTTTTTCTTGGCTTGTGGATGCATCATTCCAATTTCCGCCACCGTCTTTACACGGCCATCTTCCCTCTGCATGTAATTCTGTTCTCCACATGACCTTCTTCTGAGGACACCACTCACTAGATTTAGGACCCACCCTAATCCACTATGACTTCATTTCAACCATTACAGCTGCAAAGACCCTATTTCCAAATAAAGTCACATTTTGAAGTTCCTGCTGGGCATGAATTTGGGGAGACACTATTCAACCCCCAAAACCACCAAGAAACAAACATATCTTTCTAGCATTTGGGTTTCTGTTTTAAAGAGTTCAAACTAAATACCCTTGTATGAGATTTTATTAAAATCCACGCTTTGCCTTTTTTTTTCCAAAGATGAAAATATTTCCTTGATTGCTTAACTTATCCTTCCACAGATTAAATTTCTAAATTTTATTTTGGTTATGAAAGAAAGATTTAGAATGTTTCCAAGAGTGGTCCCACTAATTTTGATTATTCCTTCAGAAATAAAACATATGAACTGATGAGTCACGAGAGCTTAGAATTTATGGGGCCAGTTTCACCCCTTGACCCTCTTCTGTGACGCTGGAAATCAAGCTACGCCACGTTCTGGCTATTAATATTAGCTCCATATCCTCACACCTTTCTGCTCCTTCTCATGCTGTTCCTTCTCCAAGCTATGTCCTTCCCCCAGCTATGCCCTTCCCCCATCATTATTATCGAAATACTCCCCATTCTTCAAAAATTCAACTAAAGGGCTTTTTGCTCCTCAGTTCTCTCTTCCTTACTCAACCTCTCCAAAGTCTCAATTAATTTCTCTGTCCTCTGTCTCCTCATATCAGAGGCCAGTCTATGACTTCGGTTTCTTTGGGTCCATCTCCCCGCACCATGACATGGTACCTATAGGATTTCAGAGAATTTATTTAGCCTTTCACTGGCCTGGGTAAACTGAGGATAATAACATCTACTTCTATGTAAATTGCTTTAACTAATGCTTGGCATCAAGTAAGAAGTCAGTAAATGTTAGTTCGCCTCTGTAATCATTTTCTTCTTTGTCCTGTGGTTATTTGTGAACTAGTGTGTATGCTCCACTAGACAGGGAACTATTAGAAGCCAGGGGCTGTGCCTCATCTAGCTTAGCGTGCCATATGCCATCAAGTACATGCTTGTTATGTAGCTGTGCTCAGTACATTTTTGCAGATTTGATAGAGAAATGAATGCATTTCAGATTCTGTCTGAATTCTTAACTAATAATGACAATCTTTCCCTTGTTTCCGGATGCAGTTCCGGTAGAAATTTTTTCTGTCTGTAACACATCACACATGAGCTACATGTATCAAACATTTTGTTTATTTTCTTTTTTGATGTGTTCACAGGAGAAAGCTTTTAAAATAATTGCCAATAACTTTGTATTTATTAAGATACTTAATATGTACTAGACACAGACGATATGTCATCTCAATTTCTCATCCTCACAAGAACCATGCAATGTTTTTGCTATTATTCCCAGTTTACAGAAGATAAAATGAAGCTCAGAGAAGCTAAACCAGTTCTGATGCAGAAAGCAGTTATAACAAGTGATGAGGCTGAGCTGTGAACCCAGTTAAGCTGGCTCTCAAGTCCTTACTCCACCCCACCCCCCACTGTGTTGCCTTCTTTCTTTCTATTATACTTTAGAACCAGGGGGAATTTCTACTATGATTCCAATACCTCATCACAATTGCTATATACATTCTGCATATTATCTTCTTGTCTCCTTCATTAGCCTATTTTCTAGAACTGATTATCATGGTACCCACACAAATCTCTGACTTGCTTTTTTCACCATCTCGAAAGCTTTTTCACAATGCATTTATCATAGACCATGCATCCACTGTCACCATTTTCTTTTCTCTTTGAGTGACAAAACATGTGGTCAACCAAATAAAAATCTTGGTGTATTGTTCATACTCTATCTTGATTTAATTTGGAATATATTGTTTTTCTTTCAGGGAAGAAGGAGAACTCAGATGGAAATCCAGGGAAATAAAAAATGAGAGCACACTCACTGATGGAAACAAGATGTTCAGTTATTCTGAACTGAGAAGGGATAGTTTTCTCTCCTAGTCTGAATCACATTTTCACCTCTTAGACACCCCTAGGTTTCACTTTCAGAGAAAAGGCAAAACAAAACAACAGTATCACACAGTGCATACATGCATGCACGCACATGCACGCACACCTACGCACACGCACACACACACACACACTGAGAGAGAAAGAAAGCGAATGAATATCCCAAATAAACTTAAAAGAAAAAAGTAGAAACTACTGAGTTCATTGGGTTAGGTCTATTCTAAAGAGGAACAGAAATTATTAGATTCCCAAAAGGAAGAGAAAATCTTAGTCTGTGCAGCAGGTAAATTCTTGAATAATTATTTAACAACTTAAAATCACTGTTGTGAAAAAAAAATCAGGAAGGCTTAATGTTCTCTGTATTTTTCCTTTTTCGTGCCAAGAACTTGGTCAGGCTTTTGGTTTGGGGACAGTTGGAGAATCAGATGTTTGAGGACAAATGCTTTTCTAGGCTTGGTAAAGCTCACCTTCATGGAAGACATTGTACCAGGAGACTCAGAGAGAGAGAGAGCAGAACTCCTCTGGGGTGAGTGGAGGGGAGAGAGACTGATGAGAGCCAGAAGATAAACAGATAAGAGAAGAGAGGGGAAGAAAGGGGACTATTGGGCACAAGGGTGGGATGGAAGAAGAAGGAAAGGAGAAGGTACTACCTTTGTGGTTCTCTACTTTCTTTTGAGTGGTGAGGGACAACGGGTAAAATTAATTTTAGTAATGCATTTTAGTTCATCTAACATATTAGAAGTAGTAAGATTTCAACATGTGATCAATATAAAACTTATTAATCATATGTTGATACTTTCATCGTACCAAGTCTTCAGTATCAAGTGTGTATGTATAACCCACATAACATCTCAGTTCAGACTAGCCATTTGTTAACAACTGTGTGTGGTTGCTGGTTATTTTATTGGACTGCACAGACCTTTGTAACAGATATTTGAATTTTTAACTCTTGAAGTTACCCTAAATATTATTCTTAATCTTAAATTATCACTATTTTTTTTTTATTTGTTTGACAGAGATAGAGAGAGCACAACAGGGAGAGCAGCAGAGGGAAAGGAAGAAGCAGGCTCCACCCTGAGCAAGGAGCCTGGTGTAGGGCTCGATCCCAGGACCCTGGGATCATGACCTGAGCTGAAGGCAGACACTTAACCAACTGAGCCACCCAGGTGCCTCTAAATTATCATACTTTAAAAGTGAAATTAAGGGTGCCTGGGTGGCTCAGTGGGTTAAAGCCGCTGCCTTCGGCTCAGGTCATGATCTCAGGGGCCTGTGATCGAGGCCCGCATCAGGATCTCTGCTGAGCAGGGAGCCTGCTTCCTCCTCTCTCTCTGCCTGCCGCTCTGCCTACTTGTGATCTCTCTCTGTGTGTGTCAAATAAATAAATAAATAAATAAATAAATAAATAAATAAATAAAATCTTTAAAAAAATTAAAAAATAAACGTGAAATTAAAAAAATATTTAGAGAGGTCAGCAATTAGTCCATGAAGCAAAATAACTCAAATCTAAGAGTCTGAGGCCATTACTACACAAGTGTCTTCAGTCCTGGAGGAGTGCTGAATTTGCTTCTCCTTCATGGGAGATGCTGCCAAATATCCATCCTCCTCTTCTTTTTAATAACTCGACTATAATATTGGTGTGGAGGAGAGAGGCAGTAATATGCTCAGCCATTAACCTACATTTCTCAACTTCCCTTGTGTAGGGTTGTTCATGAGATGAATTTCTGGACAATGGGTTAAAAGCAAAAATGTGAAAGCGATTTCAGGGCAAATTTCCTTGTGAAATGACATCTGATCTCTTGTTCTTTATTGTTTTCTTTTTCCACCTGCCTATAATGCAGACGGGGGAGTAGAGGTGAGACTGCCACTGCATGACACTGGGACGACCATGGGAATGAAAGCCATATTCTATGGATGGTAGATAAGAGAGACGGAAGGGGAGTGTCGATGACATGGAGCTGGTGTGTCAGCCAGAGACGGTGATCGATATTTTATTATGCAACTATAAGCCCTTGTATGGCACAATGTAATTCTTGAGTGATATTTTCATTTCAAACATCATTAAATTATTGCAAGATCAAAAGACTTTTAAAGTAAAACTTCCAACGAAATACTGACAATTCTCAGTAGGGTAATATTTATTAGTAAATATGCCAAATACATGAACAAAAGAAAAAAGAAAAAGAGAAAGATGTATTATTTTCCCTTTGTAATGTATAGTCCTGAAAAGAATTTTTTTTAACTGTCTCCACTGCTGTCTAGTTTACTGGAACAAAATATGTTTATATCACACAGCAGGGCTAGAGCATGACGTTTGTGGACGTCAATACCTATTAAAATGGGGAAATGCTATCTTCTGGGTTAATAATAATAACTCCTAGTAAGGAGTTATGAGATCTTGGTTCTTTTCTTGGTTCTTTCACAAACATGTTGTCTTTGGGCAATTCAAGTAGCTTCTCTGTAACTCAGTTTCTTCATCTATAAAGCAAATGATTAAGGTAGTGGAATCCTGAATTCCTTTGTAGCTTTAGCATTCTGCAAATCTAGAGAAGCGCTCCTTCCAGGAGACAGGATTCACAGCCTGATTTCCTTCCATGTTTGGCCTTTGGGGCTGTGCTAGTTTAAATTGTTAGATTAAGTTTTTGGCAGTGATAACTCTTAAACATCCACCATTTGCAACTCTTGACAGTGTTCCTTCTGCTACGGAACCTACCCTTTTAGAAGACTCAACTTATTCAGCATTGCATAAAGCACCTTCATAAAATTTCAAGTGAAAAGGATTTCGAGGAAGTCAGATTTAGTACCTATTTTCTCTTTCAGAGGTTCTGGGAAATTATTTTTAGTGAGTTAAGAAAACAGGGACTATAGATACATTTTGCATACTCTGTGTGTGTGTGTGTTTTACAATATTAGTCTCATTTCTTTACTTCTATTTACTATTAGGCATTATTGAAAATCCTACCTCTTTTCATTTGATTTAAAAAAAAATCCCAAAGAGTCTTTTTCCAATTCTGAAAACTCTTGGCTAAATACTGGTGCTATTTTCAACTTACAGTAACTGGCAACCTCACATTTCGTAAAGTTCAAGAAGAGCAGAAACTCAGACTTCAAATATGCTGCTCTGTCAACTGGTTAGAATGAACAGGAAGCAGACAATGGAAGGCAAATTTCTGGAAACTTCCCTGTAAAGAATAACCCTCCTTCCCTGTAAAGAATAGACTTAAATGAAGACTACTTGGCAAAACTCATCTTTTAGATGGTCATGTTGAAAGGGGGATGGGACCCACCTCCAGTCATTCTTCTTGCATCCAGATCATCTATTTGGGCTCCTACTGAACCTTCTATTATACTCTATATCATTTTCAGTACTATTTATTTTAACATCATTGCAGCAAAAAGCATGCACCTCACAAAACGCCTTTAAACCATGGTTCCAAGGGAGAGAGTATTGACTAATGGTTACAAGTGTAGGAATAGTAGAAAAACACTGAAAAACTCATTCACTCTTTATTAAGCCTCAGTTTTCTAGTTTCCATTGAGTCTCTACCTCATACTGGATGATTGTGATGACTACATAAGATGACTGCATATAAAATGTTCAGTTACTCTTCGTTATGGCCAGTATTCAATAACCGATAGGTGTATGTTAGTAGTGGTAGTAGTATTAACTTTATATTATCGTTTGAAGTAGTAATAATATTAATAGCACTAATATTTCTCAAAATAGTCTTCCCTAGTAAAACTGTCACTATTTGCTGTCCTATATAAATTCCAAAGAATCAATCAAAAAATTGTTGGAATTCATCAGAGATTTCAGTAGAATGTCAGGTTACAAAAGCGACTCAGGGAAAGCAGTGGGATTCCTTTACACTAATGACAAAGCATCAGAAAAAAGAAATAAAGAAAACCATCCCTTTGGACACAAGGCCAAAAGCACAAACAACAAAAGGAAAAATCAACAAATAGGACTATGTTAAACTCAAAACCTTTTTTCTGCACAGCAGAAGAAACAATTAACAAAATGAAACAGCCTACAGAATGGGAGAAAATTTTTGCAATTAGATATATTAGATAAGGGGTTAATATTAGATAAGGGGTTAATGCCCAAAAAATATAAAGAACTAATACAACTTAATAACAAAAAACAAATAATCCAATAAAAATGGGCAGAAGAACTAAACAGACATTTTTTCAAAGAGGACATCAAAATGTTCAACCATGAAAAGATGCTCAACATCACTAGTTTTCAGGAAGACGCAAACAAAAACTAATTATACCTGTTAGAATGGCTATCATCAAGAAGACAAGAAACCACAAGTGCTGGCAAGGATGTGGTAAAAAGGGAACACTTATACAGTGCTGGTAAGAATGTAAATTAATCCATCCACTATGGAAAACAATACGGAGATGTCTCAAAAAATTAAAAATAGATCTGCCATATGATCTAGAAATTCTACTTCTTTGTTTATACCCAAAGGAATTAAAACCAGGATTTTGATGAGACACACGCACACCCATGTTTACTGCAGCCTTACTCACAATAGCCAAGATATGGAAACAACCCAAAGTCACATTAACAGATGAACGGATAAAAAGATATGATATATACATACATGATGAAATATTATTCAGCCATGAGAGAGAGGGCTATTCTGCTATTTGTGACAACATGGATGGTTGAGCACGTTATGTTAAGTAAGATAAGTCATATCATTTACATGTGGAATCTTAAAAAACTAAACTTGTAAAAAAACAATACAATGGTAACCAGGAGATGAAGAGTGGGGCGGGGGAGGATTGATGGTGTTTAAGGGTATGAACTTGTCGTGAGTGGAAAATAAGCCATAGAGGCCTAATGCACAGTTTAATGAATACTGTAAAATAATACTGTACTATACTGATGTAGTGGGGTAAATACTGCTCTACTTATAATCATATTACAATATATAAATGTATCAAAGTAGTACACTAAACACTTTAGATTTATAAAATGTAACATCAAATTTATCAAATAAAAATAGTAGTTTTCCTTGGCAATATCATTAAATAGTCTCTCTCTGCTATTACTAAGTAGATTTCTAGAGTCATACCAATACAGTTAACTTTAATGTTTTTATTGGATTCTTGAAATACTCCATGCAGGATCCTTGAGAATAAGTATATGGCTTATTCATTATTGTATGTTCAATGTCTTCTGTTGTGTCTAATGCATAAATGTTCATTGAACAAATCACTTTTGGGTGACAAGCAACAGAAATGCTTTCTGGTAGCAACCACCAGCATTTTTACCCTAGTTCATGAAAAAAAAACTATCTGCTGATCCTAATGTAACAAAATGTTACATGGAACATCTTTCTTTGTCTTATAACTGAAACAAAAATCTCTATGACAGTGAGAGAGAAAAAAGTAGAGACTAGAAGATAGACTTGAGGGTGATGAGAGAGAGAAAGAAGGTAAGTAAGGAGTAGATTCTATTCTCGCCTCCAACCAGACATGGGAGTTTCCCAAGAGCTAATGGGGCCCCTGGAAAGTGGACCACCTGGAGCCATCTTGCTGATGCCCCACTCTGGAGAGTTCCAACAGTAAAAATTGAGTTGTGGGGCGTTTTTCGGTGACCTGCAGCTGAAGAAGGTAATCGAGGAGGTCAGCTGGAGAGCATACTCACACCAAGGGACCTGTGAAGGGAGCGACTGTTCTGAAGAACCTACACAGCTATCCCAGGGGAAAGCAGTATTAGGATGCTGCCCTAGGGGGAGTACCAAAATGGTGAAAGACTCTTTGCTTAAATCCTCTTATCTCATACCTAATTCAGAAGGATGGGAAGGGAGGGAGAGAGGAGGGAGGGAGGGAAAAGGGGAGGGAAGGAGGGAGAGAAGGAGGGAGGAAAAAAGGAGGAGGGGGAAGGGAGGGGAGAGGAGGGAGGGGAGGGGGGAGGGAGAAAGAGAAGGATGAAGGGAAGGAAGGGAAGGGAAGAAGGAAGAAAGAAAGGAGGGAAGAAAGAATGGAAGAGGCAGAACACCCAGAGCATGCAAGAGAAAAGCCTTACATAGGATGTAAGATGGGCACTCTAAGACTGAACTGGATGTTCTTCATATTTCAATATTAATAATATCAAGATGAGACTGTTCTAATACCAACAGTAGCTGGTTCCTTATGGAACATGCTCCAGACATAAACAAGCCATATAAAGAGAAAGTTCAAAAGAGCAAGCATGAAAGCAATGATGGAAAGAAACCCAACTCTTTGCCATGTACCCTTACGCAGCCAAGCCTGTACATTGCACCAATTGCACTCACAGTCCTGTAAAGGAAGGAAGGAGAGGAGGAGGTGCGAAGTAACTAGGTAGGTAGGCGGGTCCCTCATGCTTAGCTGTTAAATGCACCCCCTGATGTTACAAAGTGAGTTAGCAAAAGTGAGGATCCTGAAGGGCTTCTGACTGGGTGCCAAGTTCTCTTTCCACTGCCCTGCCCTACCTCCTACCTTCTGCATAAGGGTTTCCGCCTCTACTGCACTTTCAAATTAACAAAGCATGTGGATGAACCACTGCCTAGCCAAGAATGTTTAGTCAGAACAAAATTCTGTTTAACGAGGTGTCAAAACAACCATTAAAGATGTTCTAAGAGCATTATCTTAGCACTGCAGGGAGTCTGCATGACATAGAGAAAATGCAGGCTTGGCATTCCAGGGGAGGTTTGCATTCTGGTCATAGCTCAATGAGGAGCATTGCAAAAGGAGCATGGCATTTGGAGTCAGATTGAGACCCAAACTCTGGCTCTGCTATTTAGCAGCTGTGTGACCTAAGGCCCAATTCTTAACCTCTTTAATCCTCAGCTTCTTCATGCATAAAACGGGAAACTGGCACCTACTTTATAGGATTGCTGAGAGGAATAATGAGATCATATAAAGGCCTAGGAAAGTGACTGGAACTGAACCCAATAAACATCCAATAAGGCGTGAGTTTTATCAAATCTTCATCAGTACATTTTCTGCTCTGCTGAGCCAAGAGAACCCATCTGATGACGAAATACAACAATGTATGTGAGAAAAACTTTTTAAAGCACAAGTTATTTTAAAATACTTATTTTTCTTCTTCCCTTCCGGAGAGATCTCTCTTTCTGAACTGGAGATATCTCTGAACAGTAGCACAGTTCTTATAGTTTCTTTTCTCTTTCTCAATAATTTCAGGTGCCATTTTCACTATGAACTGAATAGATTGGGCCCATTTCTATATCTTTGTTTATGTTCATTATTGTTCGTGAGCCAATACCATACTGTTACAGGAACTTTATACTATGTTTTAATATCTGGTAGACCTAGTCTCTCATTGTTCTTCTTTCTGAGAGCTTTTCCAAATGATTTTTCAAAATTTCTCTTCCATGTGAACTTTATGATCAAGTTGTCTAACTCCAAAATCAAACCAAATCAAACCAAGCAATACTTGTGTTTTACTGGGACTGTATTAAATTTATATTTCAACTT
The DNA here is from genome assembly GCA_002007465.1 of Ailurus styani. NCBI lineage: Eukaryota > Metazoa > Chordata > Mammalia > Carnivora > Ailuridae > Ailurus > Ailurus styani. The sequence continues at coordinate 267,848 of LNAC01000738.1, forward strand.
CAGGAGAAATACCATTTATAATGGTAAGATGCTCACCAAGAACAAGTTAAGTCTTTCTATTTATTCAAGGCCAGTTTTGTGTCTTTCCAAATATTTTGAAGTTTACATCTTATAGGTTTTGTCTATTTCATGCTAACTTCATTTCTAAGAATTTTGTCACTATTATACAAGTGGGTATACAAGAGGGTTTCTCTTCTATTATATCTTCCAAATGGTTATAGTTTATACATAGCAATGTATTTTCTGTTAATTTTATAGTATACTACCTAATGAGTTATTTATTGTTTGTGTAATTTTGTCATTAATTCTTATGAATTTTCCAGGTTTACTGTCATCTCACGTGCAAACAGAGATAGCTTTCCTTCTTTTCCAATTCTCACGCGTCTAATTTTTTTACACAGTAGTAAAGATAGTATCATTGCCTTTTTCTTGACTGGAGGAAAATATTTCTAGTGTTTCCCCCATTAAATTAGATGCTGGCTTTAGAACTGATAAAGTTAGCTCACACACACATGCACACACAAATCTGTAGATGAATAGTAGATATATACATGCATATAAAACTTTTCAAATAAAATATTAAATAAAAGCCAACAACACATTAAATATATGTATTTTTCTAGAAATGCAGGGATGGTTCAAATACAGAAAATCCCATGATTTATTTACCATATTTAGAGCTCAAAGAAAAAAACTTATATGATTAGCTCTCTAGATGCTGATAAAAAGGTCAACAAACTTCAACCATAATTCCTATTAAAAATCTCAATAAAAGTAGCAATTTATGAATACTATTATAACATGATTATCTATAATTATAATCATATAGAGATAGGGAGGGAAATGAAGAAATATACTTCAGTTCTAAATAGGGAAATGCTAGTTCTCAATGAGGAAATATCACGGACATTTCCTCGAACTCAAGAATTATTGTTTAACATTGTAAGAAGTATAGCCAATGCAATCAGATGAGAGTTATGATGCTATTTAAGCCCAAACAACTGGAATTTATAGAAATATGCACAATTGTCACTGTTTCACCTGCGAGTTAGTTACAGGCTGGATGAAACACATGTTGAGTCCTAGCAGAGTAGGGATGGATTTACTGTGAAACAAAGGGATGTTTCTACCATCCACAGATTTGAGGAATGATTCATCCTGGGATCTGACTCACCGAGGCAGCCTATACATGCTGGCTATAGAGTGAATGTTTGCATCCCTCCAAAATTCATATGTCGAAACCTAACTTCTAATGTAATGGTATTAGAAGTGCAGCCTTTGGAAGGTGATTAGGTCATAAGAACAGAGCCCTATGAAGGGGACTAGTGCCCTTTTAGAAGGAATCCTAGAGAGCTCCTTTACCACTTATGCCATGTGAGGACACAGAGAAAAGACAGCTATGAACCAGGGCCTTCACCAGACACCAAATCTGTCAGCACTTTGATCTTGGAACTGTCAGCCTCCACAACTGTGAGAAATACATTTCTGTTCTTGTAAGCTACCCAGTCTATGATGTTTTGTTATAGCAACCTGAATGGATTAAGAAATTGGTACCAACAAGTGGGATGTTGCTATAACAAATATCTAAAAATATGGAAGTGGTTTTAGAACTGGGTAATGGGTGGAGACTGGAAGAGTTCTGAGGTGTGTGCTAGAAAACCCCACATTGCTATGAACAGACTTTTGAAGGTAACAAGCCACAGAGAAAGCTTTAATCATCTTAGAGAATACCTAAGTCATCCTGGACAGAATGTTAGCAGAAATATGAATGGTAAGGTTATTTTGATGAGGCCTGAGATGGAAATGAGTAACACATTATTAGAAAATGAGGTGATCCTGGTTATAAAGTGGTAAACAATTTGGCTGAATTGTGTTCATGTTCTAGTGTTTTACAGAAGGTAGCATTTGTGAATAATGAAATTGGATATTTAACTGAAGATATTTCTTTGCAAAACGTTGAAGGTATGGCTTGGCTCCTCCTGACTATTTACTGCAAAATACAAGAAGAGAGAAATGATGAAAAGCAGAATCAGACCTATAAAAAAGAACAAATTGATGGTGGCCAGAGAGGAAAGGGGTGAGGAGGGTGGGTGAACAGGAGTGGGAGATACAGGTTTCCAGTGATGGAATAAATACGTTATCGAAATAAAAGGTACAGCAAAGGGAATATAGTCACTGGTATTGTAATAGTGTTGCATGGTGAAAGATGGTAGTCGTACATGTGGTGAGCACAGGACACATAAAAAGTCAATGAATCATTATGTCGTATACCTGAAACTAACATTGTGTGTCATTTTTACCCAAATTAAAACAAAGAAGAAGAGAGAATTGACTTAAAGATGGAATTGTGGAATTGTTAGGTAAAAAAGAAGCAGAACTTGAAAGATTTGGGAAATTCTCAGCCTACCCATCCTGTAAAAAAATGAAAAAGCATAGTGGGATGAGAACACTAAGGGTGTGGCCAGCTGACCATCTGATGAAGAGATGAGTATGAATCAGCCATCTCTATAGAAGCCAAGAGCTCTTCTCCAAGATAATGGAAGGAAGACCCCAAGACAATTCAGAAATCATCAGGGCTGTCTCCTTGGTTTCAAAGTGAGGAACCATGGTCTTTTTTTTCAAGAGACTAGATGGCCTCCATCCAAAGGTGTGGGGGCATGGCCATGTGGAGCCTTGGGACCCAAACCCTGTCCAGCAAATCTGTGGAGGCAGAACTAACACCCCAGTAGGTCCAAAAGGTGGGACATTTACCCCAAGGCCTGTAGGGTAGACCACTGAAACAAAGAGAATTATTCTTGCGCTTTAAGATCTCATGGAGTTTGCCTTGTAAGTGTGGGCTTACTTGGGATCAATTACTCCTTCTGCCCTATCTCTCCTCTTTGAAATGGAAACATCTACCCTATGCCTGTCTCACCACTGCATTTTGAAAATGTGTGACTTATATGGTTTCACAGGTTCACAGCTGGATAACAATTTGCCTCAGGATGAATCATACCTTGAATCTCATCCATATCTAATTTAGATCAAATTTAGATGAGATTCCAGATTTTAGACTTTAGAGTTCATACTGGAACAAGTTTAGACTTTGGGGCTGGTAGGATGTAATGAATATATTTTGCATGTGAGAAAGACAGGAATTTGAAGGACAAGAAGTGGAACGCTGTATGCTGAATGTTTGTGTCTCCCTAAAATTCCTAAATTGAAATCTAACCCCTAATGTATCGATATCAGAAGGGGGAGTCTTTGTAAAATGAGTAGTTCATAAATGCAGGGCCCTCGTGAATGGGATTAATGTCCTTATAAAAGAGCTTTCAAGCTCCTTGACCCCCTCTACCATGTGAGGACATAGAAAGAAGACAGCTATAAACCAGGAAGTGGGCCCTCACCGGACACCAAACCTGACAGCACCTTGATCTTGAAACTTTCAGGCTCTAGAACTGTGAGAAATACATTTCTGTTTTTACAAGCCACCCATTCTATGTTATTGTTATAGCAGCCCAAACAGACTAAGATAATGTCTATATATCAGGTAGCTCTTATATCTGGAAATACAGGTTTTCAGAACTGATCACCAAGTAAGTAGGTCTAGGATACTATCTTGGAAGCTCTATTCTTACTGTATATCTCAAAGGACAGACATGGTTTCAGATACCATTATTTTACAAGGCTTTATTTATTTGATTATTTATTTTCCACCTTGTTTCAGAAAGGATTTAAGGCGCCTTACCAGAATACATAAAACACAGCTAGACTAATTTAGAGTAAATTTAAAAAGAGAGAAAATTAAAACTAAGAAAGCGAAATACTGGCACAGGTGAAGCTAATACAAAAAAGCCCACACCAGTAGATGAGAAGCACTAAGGCTCTTTGCAGAGGTTGGGACACAAAGCCAATCCTGGGGTACTATGTGGAGTAAATTACTTTACAGTCTCCCTCTCTCTCCAACTTGCACTATTTGCATGTGCACAAAGTGTTTTAAAATAAACAACAAGAGCTGCTATAGGAAAAGAGGTGACATAAAGGTTTATCACAGCCTAAAAATGTATGTGCAAAACATTGGAGTAAATCCCTGAACTTTGATTATGAGGCAAAGGTCTAGAGCTTAGATATGGGCATAGCGCCTTAGATTTTTATGTGTTTAATATTTTAGCATGGGTCATCAGGGTCAACTATTTCATCTCTAGCACCGGTATTGATAAAGCTTTATTATCTATGCCCTATGGCTACTACAGAGAATTTACAAATGGTTAAATGGTAGCACATGCAGAAACGTGCATGTGCTTGTGTGTGTGTGTGTGTGTGTGTGTGTGTGTGTGTGTACTTAAAATACAACAATTAAGATGCAGATAGGAAAAGCAATTCAGAAATCATATAAAGTAGGGTATGTGAAACCAGGTCTACTGGGTACTCGTTATACAGTTTTGACTGCAATTGATTATTACACTTAGATTTTCATTGACTAGCCACTAAAGAAAAAAGGGAAACATGCCAGAGATTGTTCCGCTCTGATTAAAAAAAAAAAAATCTTGACTCTCTTCAGGAAAGAGAGTTTTTCCCTGCTATTAAATTCTAAGAGGAATTTACCAAATGGAGCTATCCAGGAACAGTACTGAGTCATAATTCTACAGCCTTTACCACCCTCCAACATATCAGGAGGTTGGCTTTTATCTCCCTGGTTTATAGTTAGGTCTTTAGTTAGCTCCTTACATGTGTTTTTCCTTATTTAGATTACGAGTTCTGTGAGAATCAGAATATGTCTGTTCAGCTTCCTAGTGTTGCACTTTTCTTGATATAGTAGGCACTAATAAATGTTTATCAAATGAATGATGAATAATGAATGAATAAATGAACAAACTATACTTCAAGTGTCCAACCAATTGTATCTCTCAGGTGTTACCCAAAGAACTGGGCTTGGGGTAGTTATTTAATAGTTCACTTATTAACAAGTATTTATTGAGCACCTACTATATGCCAGCCAGTACTTTTAGTACTGGGATATGGACAGGAAAAAAAAAAAAAGAAGTTTAACAAAAATCCCCTCATTTATAGTGCTTATATTCCAAGGTGGGTTGGAGAATAAATAAATAATTAACATATAAAATATGTTAGATGACAAGAAATGCTTTTGGGGAAAAAGAACTGACAATGCAGAAAGGAGAAATAAGTTCTGGGCTCTGTGTAAGGGGGTGTGAGTGTGTGTGTGTGTGTGTGTGTGTGTGTGTGTGCATGTGTGTGTGTGTGTATGTCAGAGAGAGAGAAAAACAGAGATGGAATAGAAGATAGAATAATCCAGGAGAAAAGACATGACTTATGCATCCTGCCTCCTTATGGAGACTGATCTAAATAAGAATAAAAAACATACTGAGTTAGCTTTAATGGTTCTAAGGCAGGTAAGGGTTTTGACGGAAAGAGGCTTAACTTATACCCAGAAACACACAGAATCATGGGTAATTGCCCCACTTTGTTGCACAGATTGATTTCCGGGTACATCCAAATCATACCACTGTGTGCTGGCTAAATGCACACATAGTGGGGAGTGGGCTGGGGAAGGTGGTGAAGGATGAGGCTGGAGGAGGGGAAATTCCTGGGTGTGCTGGGACTCCTTGCAGAGCTGCAACAGTAATGTTTTTCAGAAAAGAACTTCAGAATTAATTTCCAATTGGAAGTCTAAATGTAATTTAGGTAGGCAAAAAGTAATTTCCTGGGTTGGATTTGGGCCAGGGTATTGGAATTAACACCTCATCTCTTACAAAAAATTGCCAGGGGATCGCTAATAATCACAAGCAAGCCTGGCCTCAGATTTACAGCCTGGGTGTAGGCTGGTATCTTCAGAGGGCAGCTCTGATTAGCACTCTGAACAAACTCCAGGTGATGGATGACACCTAAAAGCCACTTACTGATTTACATGCACTCTGAGCTCCCAACAGCCCCTATGTGCTTCCTATAGAGCTCCCGTACAGAAGGACCACCAAGGCTTCGCTCTCTCAGCTAGCACAGGGTTTGACCAACTGATACCAAAGGACCTCTACAGCCGAGAAAGCTAAAAACAAAAACAAACAAACAAACAAACAAATAAATAAATAAATAAAATAAAAATTACATAGCTCAAGAGATTTTTGCTGTGGTGATTATTCTTTTTAGGTAAATACATCAATATAAATACTTCGGATATAATATAGGCAATGAACACTGAATTAAGAATCCCAGACCAAGTTTCTGTCTCTATGACTATGAAACTTTGTCAAATCCAGTTAAGTCACTTCATTTCTTGGAGCTTCAGCTTTCCTGTTCCTATGCACCTAGAATGAGATCCAAACAACTTACCTGTCCTAAAAAATCACCACCTGATTTATCACCCGATGGTCTCTCTAACTTTAACATCTGTTCCTATGCCCCCTCCCCGTGATTCCAGCCACACCGGCCTTCTTTCTGTCCTGAGAGTCTGCTGCCCTTGTCTGGATTCGGGGCCTTTTCTTGCCACGTGACACTCTACTGCCCCAGAACTTTACATGACTCTTTGCTCCTGTCATTCAAAGACAACCTTCTTAGAGGCTCTACCTCATCACACAATCCAGTGTTGCTCCTTGCTCCATAAATTTCGTTGCTTATAGCAAACCATTTTATTAATTTCACTTTCAAAAATGATCTTTTTAATTCAATGGTGTACTTGTTCAGTGTCTTCTTCCCCCACAGAATCAGTTCCCATAAGGAAAACAGTCCTGTATGCCTTTCTCACCAGTTTATTCCCAACATTTAGGACAGCAACTAGTGGAGAGCAGATTCTTAACAAATATGGATGAATAATGGATACTGGGATCAAGGGTGGTCTTGGGCCATCCCAGTCCCAGCAGCAGTCTGGGAGCCCATGCCTCCCTAACTAGGACAAGCTCTCAGCTCCATGAGACGCCATGAGCTAGAGAGGTTGTTTGTAGCGTCTTTCTTCACCTGCCCTACCCTCTGCCTATTCTAGATATAACCTCTTGCTCCCAGAGGCACTGTTCTCAGTTACAGTCACACAGACAGGAAGATTTGGGGGTAAGGGTAACATGAAATGGAATGAATTAAGATATGTAAAACTATGCCTAGCTCCTGGTAAGGTACTCCATGTTTTCCCCATTTCTTCCTACCCGACCATGGTGACATTTGATATAAATGTTAAATACAATGTAAAATAGTCAAGTGTGTTTTAATAAAAGAAGGGTGACAATTTTAACTATGATAAATTTGCAAAATAATTTCTAAGAGGTGATTTTCAAGTGCCACATGTATCTCATGACAGGATGGGAAGGTCAGGGATTGAGGAAGAATGAGCAGAGTTGAAACTGAGCACAGGGTATGAGGGTAAAGGGTATTAACTGGCTGGGGGATGAGGCAGGACTCATGAATCCATGAAATCCAAGCAAGAATGTGTTGTGAGGGTAGGAAGGGTGGCACGGAGAGAATGGGAATAGGCAAGTAAGGCAGGTGAGTGCTTCTTGCCAAATGAAACAGCCAACTGAAAGTCTCAAACTGGCAGCCCGTAGGGCCGGACCTGGCAAAAGTTATGTTTTGTGTGGCTCACATGGAGTCATTAGTTTAGAAGCAGAAATTCAATGCCTCTAGTCAAGGCACATCATCTTATCAAGATCCCCTCCTCTTCACTGACTTCCAGTATGTACTGTACCCATAAGTCATTTCAGATTGCAACTACATGGCTTGAGAATGGTATTATGGCCAAGAAGCAGGAAGCCAAAGTCTTACAGACAAGAACCTCTGACAGCTGGGGATGTTAAAAGAGTAAGGCAAGACCAAAATTGGTCAAATGCAACAGCCACCATTCTCACTGATGAGATTTCTAGAGCAATGCTGTCTTAAGTGGTTGGGTCTGAATATTTAGACTGAACCTCTTTTCTGTCTAATGTAATAACTAAATCTGCCTCCTTCTTCTTAAAAAGACCCCAGTATCAGAGAGGTTCTACAAGATTTAATGTGAAGTTGCAAGAGACATCTTGAATGGAATAGGAAAGGGGGCAATTATTTGACTGCACCTAGACAGCTTCTTCAGAGATGAGAGCTTCCATATGCCAGCTTTGTCAGAGACCATCCAAGTAAATAAAGCTCATCACACCAAGTAAATTCAACAGATCAAAAGATCAACCAAGAGAAGGTGAGGTAACACAGAGATTAGCAACTATAGGGAGCTGCTATCAACCCAAGGCCTGGGGAGGGGAGGCAACAGAACTGGAGTCCAGAAGCCTGAGCCACATATGGACATGGAACCACGGAAGACCTGTGGGGTGGACAGGTGAAAAAGAGGTATGTGATACCACAGCCATTGTGATATATGCCTGAAGAAGAGAGAAGAGGGAAGAAATCTGATTTATATCTTCTTCCTGCCTTCCAGCCTCTAGCCAGTCCTTCCCACTGCTCCAGAAGAGTCAGAAACTAGCTGGTAGCAGAGACTGGAAATCATAGTTTGCAGAGGGTAGATCCCTCTAATCCAATGGAACAACAGAAGATGAATCTGAGAACTACCAGGTCCCACAGCCGCACTGACTGTGTCAGGCAAGGACTGACACATTCACTCCAGTTCACCAAAGCATGGTCTGCCCACCATGGACTGCTCCACCACCCCTCAGGGGCTCTCTTTTTTGTTTACTTGTTTTCATTTATAAGATGCTCTTTATGGGTTTGCTGTCAGCGTGATATTGCCATCTCGCTTTAAAAGTTTCCTTCTCACACAAGTGAAACCATTCAAGGCCATTCTATCTAGATGGGTGGTTTCTTTCAGTGCCAATTTGAAATTATTTTCATAAATATATATGTGGTTGAAACCAGCAAAGAAAAGAAAAGGAACAAATCTGAGAAGAGTGTGGAGTGCTAACACAAACCAGAAATCCATTACAGCATGCTTCACAAATACCGTAGGTAATTAAAGACTTTTAAGGGCAACTACAGTATTATTTACTTGACAGTGGAACTCTTACAGGCTATTATGTAAATACACATTGAGCACTTTTAAAAAGTGCATGCTATTTACTATTCATAAGTGTTGTTAATATGTATTTCATTTAACCCTAAGGAGCCATTTCAGGCTCCTGTGTGAATTTACACTTATGAATGTTTTTATAAAATGCATATTATTTACCCAATAGGCAGCTCTGCCACAGGAAATGCTAGAGCTGACTGCCAATTTAACTTCACATGAGTTTCCATGCAATTGTTCTGTAGGCCTGCCCGCATGATTGGGCATCCCTAAATAGCCCTTCTTTTCAGAATCCTGCAAGTCAAGACCCATGAGTTGTTCAGATGAAGAATTTTCCAGTCTGTTTTGGTGGTTCTGGGGATTTTAGTATCACATAAAAAGGGGCCAGGATATGTCTCATCTTAGGAAACAAAAATAAAGATTTCAGCACTGAAGATGGAAGTCTATAAAGTATATGTGTGTAATCACCTTGTTTGCTCTGTGTTCTGAAGTCAATATCCACCAAATAAAGACAAGCAGGCTCTAGGATGAGACACTGAAAAAGTGAACTCTCTCCCTCCAACCATCCCTCCGGGCTGCCCCTCCTTCCTTCCTTCCATCCTTTCTTCCTTCCTGTCAGGATGGAATCCTTCCTGCCTCAGTCATTTTCACTAAGACACCAATATGATCCCCTTCCCCCTCTGCACACACACACCATATGCAGAATTCACAAAAGGAATGAAGATTCCCTGCCAATACACACACCATATGCAGAATTTACAAATGGAATCTGTTCCATGACTCCTGTACCCCTCAGGCAGATCAAAGGCATAACAGGGATCAGGAAAAAAAAAAAAAAACAAAACAACTAAAGAGAACAGACTGGTGAAAAGATGTCTTCAGAGTCTCTAAGCTGAAAGTCCCTGCTCCTTCTTTTGGGAAAGGAGTGGAGGAGAACATCACTTTCTAACCCAAAGCCTGGAGGGACACACTGAAAGTTCTGAATTTGTTCCCATGGGAGAAAGAAAGACTTGGTGCTATTCTCATGACCAAAGAGCTAACATAGACTGAGAACTGAGGTCTGATGCCTACCTATGAAATCTAGAGAGCAAAAGAAAGGCAGCTGAATGATTTTGATAGCAGATCTGGGAGCCTGTTGCTGTGCTGAGGTTGTCCTGCATTTCTGGAACGTGTCAGGACAGAGATATGGTAGTGTATTCTAGCAAATGGACGTGTGCCATGGTTCAGAGAGCAAGCAGGCATCAGGTTGTCTTGAGTCCTAGTCGAGAGGCTAAAGGTATGAAACTGGATGCCTGGGGCCAAGGGAGAAATCAGAAGCGACTACCCAGATGACAAGTGCTTTTGGCCAAAGTCAAGGATAAGAAAGAGATCGCTAGTGCAGAGATTCACCAAGGAAAGTATGACTGCGCCCCCACAACAGAGTCAATTTTAACCATCTGTCAGGTCCAGTGAATTGGAAGCCACCTAGCTGAGTACATATCCATCTCCTTTTTCACCATGGCTAAGAATGAACCGTAGCCAGAGAAAAGGAGAGTGCATGAGAGAGACAAATGTTGAATAGAAGTTCAAATTTTTGGTAGTAGATTGTAAAATTAGCCACCCATCTCCTTCTTGAAATGTGGTATTACACATCATCTCATCCTAAGGTGGAATCTCTGTCGCCACACCATGAATCAGGGTTGACTGACTGACTTGATTTACCCAAGTCTGGAAGATGGTTAAAGCATTTGTACATTTGGGATTTGCTCTCCCTTCTTGGTCTTGGAAACCCTGTGACCACCACCCTGTGAATGAGCCTGGGCCAGCTAGCTAGAGGACAAGAAATATGGATCACAGGGCCCCAGCCAACAGCCAGGCAACAACCAGATACACAAGTGAGGTTGCTGACTACCAGCTGACTGCTGAACCATGAATCAGCACAATGGAGACCAGTATAAGAGCCAGGTCTCTGAACCTCACCAAAGTCGCTGATCCAAAGACTGTGGACAAATAAAGATTATTGTTGGGGCTCCTGGGTGGCTCAGTGCGTTAAGCCTCGCCTTCGGCTCAGGTCATGATTTCAGGGTCCTGGGATCGGGTCCCGCATCTGCTTCCTCCTCTCTCTCTGCCTGCCTCTCTGCCTACTTGTGATCTCTGTCAAATAAATAAATAAATAAAATCTTTAAAAAAAAGATTATTGTTGTAAGTCACTAGGTTTGGGGTCAATTTATCATACGGCAGGAGGTAACTGATAGAGCTTTTTTCCCTCAGGTAGATTTTCAGTATGAAGCAAGCCTGAACCAAGGAAGAAGAGAAGTTCAAAATCTCTGAAGGTTTAAACTTCTGGATTTCTGAGTCAAGACTGTGTTTTTGACCTAACATGACTACACGAGCTTCCAACACCTAACAAGTCGCTGGCCTGCAGAATTTCCATCTATCAGCAGGGGGATATCACTCCCAGTGATTAAGTCTGAAGAGATGGTAAGACATTAACTAAAAATTGCATTTTGATCAAAATCCATGTGTTGTTTAGCAGATTAATTACACTTTAATAAACATGTATTATATGCCTAGTGGAATGGGCCTGGCATGACCTCAGGACAAAATGCCTGGCATTCATTAAATTCATTTATTCTGGGGTGCTTGGGTGGCTCAGTTGGGTAAGTGTCTGCCTTCAGCTTGGTCATGGTCCAAGAGTCCTGGGATTGAGTCCCTCATCGGGATCCCTGCTCAGGGGGGAGTCTGCTTCTCCCTCTGCCCTTCCCACCTGCTCCTGATCTCTCTCTCTCAAATAAATAAAGTCTTTTAAAAAATTTATTTACTCTTTATCATATATACTTAAATGTGAATTTTTTCAAAGATATTAGAAAATTAAAATGGACTGCATAGCATTTGATATTAAGGCTTTATAGTTTATTTTCTGGGAACTTGGTAACAAGAGAGGTTCCTCCCCTCCTACACTGTTGGTGGGAATGCAAGCTGGTGCAGCCACTCTGGAAAACAGTATGGAGGTTCCTCAAAAAGTTGAAAATGGAGCTACCCTATGACCCAGCAATCGCACTACTGGGTATTTACCCTAAAGATACAAAGGTAGTGATCCTCAGGAGCACATGCACCCGAATGTTTATAGCAGCAATGTCCACAATAGCCAAACTATGGAAAAAACCTAGGTGTTCATCAACAGATGAATGGATAAAGAAGATGTCGTGTATATATACAATGGAATATTATGCAGCCATCAAAAGAAATGAAATCTTGCTGTTTGCAATGACATGAATGGAACAAGAGGGTATTATGCTAAGCAAAATAAGTCAATCAGAGAAAGACAATTATCATATGATCTCTCTGCTATGAGGAATCTGAGGGGCAGGACGGGGGGTCATGGGGGGTAGGGAGGGAAAAATAATGAAACAAGATGGGATTGGGAAGGAGACAAACCATAAGAGACTCTTAATCTCGCAAAACAAACTGAGGGTTAC
>LNAC01000738.1:281627-314505 GCA_002007465.1 Ailurus styani
AAAAAAAAAAAAAAAAAAGTCCTACTAGTAAAGTTACGGAAAATGTTTTTTGCAGCAATTTTTATTAGAATTTGTGTTAAATGTGTTACATTTCTCTGCTTCAGTGAATACAGAGATCACGGGTCTGACTTTTTTTTATACTTCAACCATAATTTAGTGCCATGGGCTCATCTTTCCAAACACCGAATAATTACTAGTAGGTTAAAACTGACGAATTAGCTGCTAGATTCCTGTTCTTGACCAACATAGGTGACAATTCCACAAGGTTCAACATAATATACAGCCCTGTTGCTATAGGCGTTAGGAAGTTTCTAAGATTTGTCAGCTGCTGTGTGGATCCCAGGACATACTCTAGAGGTAACAATTTACATTTTTCATTTACCTAACAGATCTGTTTATTTAACAAAATTTTGAAATTTGCTTGTTTTCCTGAAATTTTCCTCTTATACATCAAAGGGAAGTTTAACAAAACTTCGAATTATTTATGGTTTGAGATCTCATAGCACCCAACATGGCACTCACACACACACGCACACACACACATACACACACACCTGGAATCCTCAATATATTACTGATTAAGATCTGATCACTGGAAATGGATTGGTGTATCTAAACATATCATACATACATACATATATATCATGTATATCTTATAAAGATTCTCCTTTGACCAAATTATTTTAACTTTCAGGATACACTAGAAATTCTTCAAAATAAGAATTTAAAAAACCAAATATCCTAGGCTTATTAAATGCTAGTAATAGTGACACAATCACTGATAAGAGATTTAGTAGTGTTTTATTGGTTATTTATTAATTTGCCTTAAAAGATAATAAATATTATTAAAGTTTTTTTATATAATACATTCACTTTTGAAAGCTGTCTGGAATGTCAAACATAATGCATTTTGCATTAGTTCTATATAAATTTTCATTGAATTCAAACTTTTAAATAAATCTCCCAGTATCTAATGCATCATATTATCAAAGCACAAAAAACCATTATATGATTATAAGTAGAACCTCAGAACTCACTGTCTTCAAATTTAATGGACTCCCAATGCTTTTTTTCCCCCTGCAAAGACTGTTTTTAAGACATTTCACGGTATTTTATACATTATAAATGGATTCCATTCTTGGCTTAGTAATTCACCTAATGGACAATGGATACAAAAAAGCTGTAACTCCAGGGACATTAAATTGGTTCTAAACTCTGAAAATTACAGCTTTTACAAAAAGAAGAAAATACTAAAAACATGTCTAATGCAACACTGCATCTAATTTTCCACTACCTCCAGATTGTGTCTAAAAGCTCCTAAACTTCTTAATGACACAATATGTTAAAATTGTGTTCCTGTATATTTAGATCTCAGAAAGATCTTATCCATTTTATAACCCTGAGGAGGGCTTACCAGCAAGAAGGGCACACATATGGGTTTGGGGGGCAGAGAGAGGAACAAGTGTGAGGCGCTACATCTATCCCAGACACTGTGAATTCATACCGGGGTAGGAAAGTAGCACCTTCCTATGGCAGCCTCTCACCCACCAAGACAATTATGGATCCAAATTCCCATTTAAGCACAGATCAATGGGACTTCAGGAAAGGAATAGAAGAGGAAAGAAGAAAATGTCTTCTAGACATACTTGATGATCATCTCTAAGCCCCAAGACCAGCCTCTAGTTTGGTAATACTATCATTTAGGTTTTCCTCCATTCAGGGAACACATATGCAGTGTTCTCTGAAGCTAAATAATACATTTTAGTAGTGGGGGGAGGGAGGTTATTCCATTCAACTACAAAAACAAAATGCGCGGAATTTTGTGCATTCACATGTAACTCCAAGAAATCTGATTAGCATCTGAAGGCAAAGGGTCTGTGAACTGTCACAGATTTGCCTTAGGATGTTATGAGCTCAGCTCTTCTATGAGATATTCTAATTTTAAAGGGATACTTCCCCACTCTCCTTACCTCTCCCTTCTGAAAACAAAAACAAAAACAAAAACAAGTGATCCAAAATATTATTACTATAACATAAGTCCCTCCGCTTAATCTGTTTATATTCTTCTCTACCTTATTCTGAGTTTGGGAAGTAATTATTTTTGTGTGGATTTCCCCCACGTCTTCACAAACAGTTAACATAGGCATGGTATGGAGAGATGCCTAGGTTACATGTTTCTGGGCTATCTTGGGCATTTTACGTCACGGATTATTTGTGCTGGAGAAACAGCAATTCTCTTCTAGCTTTCACTCACTTGCTTTTCACTTCTTATTGAACTATGATAGAGTTTGCACATCATTTAGAGAATGTTTCTTCTTCTCAAGATTTATTTATATATTTGAGAGAGAGAGAGCTCGAGTGAGTGGCGGGGGGCAGGCAACGGGAGATGGAGAGAGAAACTCAGGCAGACTTCCCGCCCCTGCCCCCCCCCATGTGGGGCTTGATCTCAGGACCCTGAGATCATGACCTGAGCCGAAATCAAGAGTCCTGAGCTCCCCAGGCGCCCCAAGAGAATCTGTGTTTCTTTTAAATTAGCACATTTTGACCAACCAGGGAAATAAAATACCTCTTTTTACTCCAGATCTGACCCCATTATAACAGAAATTTACCTAATCCGGGTCTTTTAGGCGGCCTTGATTTCAGTATTTCATCCTCCTTGTAATATGTTGATAATCTTTTTTTTTTCATGCTAAGGAAAGAACTCTTATCAAGCTTTAATTCCCAGCTTTTCTCTTAACGTGTACCTATTCTCTTTCTTAAAGGCCATGCCTCACACTGCAGTTCTCGAGAAGAGTACTTGATTCTAATGAGAAATTCCTTATTCTTGTTAGAGGCTTAGTTAACTCTGTTTTTCCCTTGATTTGGTCTGAATGCTTTGCCACAACTGAATCCTTTGGTCTTGTTCCTTAAAGCTTGTTGGCTATCACATACCACACCTTCATATAATGTGAGGTAACTGTGGAGCATTTTCCACTATTTTTGTAAAAGATACTGTGTGAAAATAGGCCTTGTTTTTTTTAGGTCTCTGCATTCTCCCTGAGCCCTCTGTCCTGGGCCTTCACCATTATTACCTGAGGCTTCCTGGAGTCTCCTGAATTTAAATATTTGAACTAATTTTACTCTCTCACCACCACACAACAATGTCACAGAAATCCTGGGAATCCTAACTCCAAAGTAGCTTCAGAATTTGTTCCCTTTACCTTCTTCCATCTTATTTTATGTACCTCTAATGATTACTAATATATATATTGCAAAGTGCAACATATTCATGCTGCTTTGTTTTATTCTATATTATTTTATTTTTTTGCATCAAACCATTCTATCATTCCAACAAGTTGGTAAGGTAGATCATTCTTCTTCTACTCTACAGATGAGGAAATTAAGGCACATGTATATCAGGTAATTGTTTGAGGTCCCCAAACCAAGGGAAACATCAGTGTTTGAACCAGAGAATATATACAAGCTTTCTTCTCACATGGACTACTGCAAGATGCTCCAAAGGGCACTTCATCCTATAGTTTCACCCTGACTGTCAAGGCAATAAAGCTGGATCTCCGAAATATAGTTCTAAACAAGTTATCCTTCTGCCTAAAAAACTTCAGCAGCTTCCCATTACCCATAGGGGAATGCTCAATTTTTTCAGTGAGTGGATAAGGCCATCTGCAGTCCAGCCTAACCTCTCCCATTCACACCATCTGTCTGGCTCCTTCCATCCCACACCAAAGCTCCTGAGAACCTTGGAAGCCATGACCTTCCATGTCTTTTTACCCGGAGTTCAGCCTCTGTTTACAGTGTGAACTAACTGGGCACTCTCGTGTGTAGCTGGTCATAACTGTCCCTTCTTCTATGGATCTTCTATGGACACTTACAGAAATGGCTTGTTGGGAATCCTTTCCCTCCACTGAGATGTCTGAGAATTTTCTTAACTCTATTGGAGCATTTATTTGTGATCTATAATCCTTGATTATGAACATGTCAAGGGACAGGACCATATCTTTAAGATCTTTTTCATCTCTCCAGTGCCTGTTATACATAAATATTCATCAAATAATGCCCCAATCCTCCTCCCCCATCCCTTGCCTTTTATTATCAGTATTTTATTCCCTAAATAAAAAGCATATGCTTAAAGATATTATCCAGGAATCTCTCACAGAAACATTAAATTTCAGTCAGTCAGAATTTACACCCTGAAGGATGCTATCTGATCTTTATTTTTTCTCTTGGGTCACTCAGACTTCCTGTTACTGAATCCTGATAATCCTCCAGCCAGTAATCCTTCAGCACAGCAGTTCTCAAACTGTGTTCCAGGGACCACTAGGGGTCCCTGAGAACCAGAGATCTGTGAGATCAAAACTCTTTTCATAGTGACATTAGGAACATATTTGCCTTTTCAATCTTATTCCCCTCCTGAGTGTCCAGTGGAGTTTTCTAGAGGCTACCTGGCATGATGATATTGTCAATTCATGGATAATAAAATGTGTGTACGCTTGTGTTTTTAAAATTTCTGTTTTCATTACTAATTCAGTGAATATTGATAAATACTCTCAAATATTGATAGATACTTCACATAAAGAAAATCTTGTTGAGCTTTTCAATAATTTTTAAGATGATAAAAGGGCCCTAAGGCAACAAAGTTTGAGAACCACTGCTCTAGCAATGTGTTGGCCTACAGTGAATTGTAGTGTGCTGATAAAAACAGCATGTGGAAATGAATCAAAATTCTGAAAATTGCACGTGCAACTTCATTGTAGATTTTTAGTTTTGTAGTGTATCCTGAAATATTTTTATCATACTGGAATAATGGTGGCAAAAGTCTACTTTCTGGAAAGTGATACTGATTATGACCCAGGATGTTGTACTTTGATAGGGGATTACAAACTATCCGATAATTATTAGTTCTAGTATCTGCCCAGGTATCAAAGTTAAATTGACTTCTCTATAAATATAAGACATGTCCTTTGTAAAAAATAAAATTGTGTGCACATTCTCTTTATTCAGGCTTTTAGAAAATTCAGTGAGAGTAGAAAGAAGTTCTTTCTTCTTTTATTATACTAATTCCTGAACTAGTCTCTGAAATATATATAATGCCTATCTCTTCATGCAACAGGGAAAACTTGACAATTCCTGAAGTTTTCTTACATTTAGTCCAAATGTATAACCCCTTTTCGAGGTCATACCCACTTTAACCACCTCCCTCACATTCTACAATTGTACTCATTTTCAGGAAAATCATCCTGTCCTTGTGTTCTGATGTTTTCTTACACGTAGTAACAAGAATGAATACGTGAAAAAAGTCTCTTCTAGGATGAACTCTATGCTTCCTAATAATCCAGATTTTAAATTTATAGTTTTTCTTATGTAATTTCTTCTCTCACTAAGGCATACACAAAAAGAAGTGCTAAGAAAAATTTCTACTTATTTTTACTTTCTAAAAATACCATGCATACATTCATCTTGGCTAATCTTTCTGTATGTAGTTTCAAACAGATTACTTTATAACATTTTGACTGGAATAAAAATCCCTCACGAATTTTCACTGATATTAAACTCATATGAGACATAAAATGCTTACAAAGGAGTGTCTGTTTCTTTTCAAAGCGATGCATTACCATTAAAAGATGATATGATGGGATTTGATGAAAATAACAAAAAATTAGAAAACTTAAATGTTGATACCTTCTGGGATTTGGGGAAGCCATCAAAAAGCTATGTATTAATTTTAGCACAAAAGTAAAAAAAAATTAATTTCCTCCACTACTATCATTATCATGGAAATATCTAACTTATGAAGGTACAGCTAGGTAAGGTAAACATTTTTTTTTTAATCTGATCACAAAAGCACGTTGAGCTAAGTTGTCTTGTGGAGTGTGAACCTTCCAGAACCACACTAATTCTCAAGCTCATTGCCGTGATACTCTCTTTCACGCACAGCTGCCCTTTCGGGCTCTATCCAACCCCACATAGACACCCTGTTGTTTCTCACATTTTCTTGTAATTTGAAGAGATAAATGGTGCCAGCTGTCTCCTGTTTAACTCAAGGCAAGATGATATTCAGTTCTTCAGGAAGTTGGTACACACCTCAGAAAAGTTGCCAGGAGAGATGAGGAGTGATGGGTGTGTGCATTTAATCGGGAAAGGAAGTGCAAAGGAAGAAACACCTAAATCAAGTTGCTGCAGTAACATTCTTTGGGGCTTTAATAGCCCGATTAGCAATAATGCTCCTAGGTTGTGAGCGAAGTGTATGGAGATGGACGGGAGTTCAATACACAAGTGTGAAAAAAACAAGTATATGCCATTACTTGGGAAATTTTTTACATAAATGAACTGGATTAAGTCACTCATTTTCTCAGCTGGACAGACCAACTGGGGAAAGAAGGGGAGAGGCAGAGTGCTATAATTCCAGTAAATCTTTAAAATTCTTTTCTTATAGGAAAATCTATGTTGAAATAAATAAGGATATGCACAGCTGAGTATCAACAGATAATAGCTGACATTTCTTGGGTGCTTAATACGTGCCAAGCACTCTTCGGAGGGGTTCATGGGAGGTAATCTCACAAACACCAATGCCAAGAGTAACTATCCTTCTCCCCATTTCACAAATGTAATGAAGAAATTGAGGCAAAAAAGGTTTCCAGAGAGCACAGATAGCAAGTGGTAGTGCTGGGATTTGAACTCCAAGAGTCTGGTTCCAAAGAGCCTACCTTTAGACACTTCCTACTGTCCCAAGACCAGGTATAATACCAAGATAAAATTTCTTTTACAATTCTCTCATGATATGTTTAATATTCTATAATTCCATATGTTTGAATGCTCATTACTTTTAGGTATTTTTCATTGTTTACATTTTCATCATTTTGTCCCCTTCCTTCATAGAGGGAACAAATCAAGATAACAAGCTCTGTAACAAATTCCCCAGAGAGGAATTTGTATATAATTAGAGTCAACAATCCATCTTTGTAGTGATTAGGTCACAGCTTAGCAACTGACACATGAAACAAGGGTTCCACAGTGTCCTCACTCACATGTGTTTTTAAAATTAACATTTAAAAAGTTAAGTTGAGGGACACCTGGGTGGCTCAGTTGGTGAAGAAGCTGTCTTAAGCTCAGGTCATGATCCCAGGATACTGGGAAAGGCCTCACATCAGGCTCCCCACTCAGTGAGGAGTCTGTTTCTCCCTCTCCCTTTGCCCCTCCACCCATTTGTGCATTTTTTCTCTCTCTCAAATAAAATACTTAAAAAAAAAATCTAAAAAGGTAAAGTTGACTCTATTTGTAATTATAAAAATAGTGCCTATTTTTTTGAAAACTCATAAAAAATTACTGAAATGGGAGAGAGAGATCATTCCTAAAAATCAGCCTCTATCCCATTTATCTGTCCCTAAAAGAAATGTTTAAGGATCAGAAATGGTTAAGAGTAAGATGAGAAGTGAGCCTGTTGTTATCAGAAGCAAAGCCTGAGAAGGTTACTTAGCCCATTTCACAGGTTACATAGAGTCTGTGAGGTACTGGTAAACTGGATCTCAGGGTCAGAAGGTTGGGGAAGTCTTGCAGAATTTGCTAATTTCCATGAGGTAAATACTCCCACCTTGGCTTGATTCCAAGCCATCACCATACCAATGAATGTGGAGTTTGGCTAGAGGCACATATCAGCTCTTGAAAGCCGGTACAAGCCAGCCCCAGTACCACACTGATAGAGTACTGTAAGATTCTTACTAATGCTACCAGTCTAGGACTCCTTTAGCCAAGATGTTATAGCTGACATCTCCTGGGTGAAATTACTTCCCTTTTCTCCTTTCCAGAACCACTGTATTTGCCTCCCAGTTGGTTCACATGGTCTTCCTCCTACTTGTCCTTCACAAGGCCCCTAGGGTGATCTTTTAAAGATACAATTTGGAACAGGCCATTTCTTTTTTTCTGCTTAAACAAATGCAAAGTCTTCTGTGGTAGGCAGAATAATGGCCCTCAGTGATTGTCTTTGTCTTAATTATCAGACTCTGTCAACGTTGCCTTTTATGGTGAAAGGACTTTGAAATGTTATTAATTAAGAATGTTGAGCTGAGTAGATTATGTTATCTAGGTGGGCCTGATAAAATCACAATGGTCCATATAAGAAAGATGCAGGATAGTCCAGGGTCAGAGCAGAAGCGGAGACTGGAATAATGTATTTTGAAGATGGAGAAAGGGACACAAGCCAATGAACGTAGGTGCCCCAAACATGCAAATGCAAGCAGATTCACCACTCAGAACTCCCCAGGGAGAACCAGACCTGACAACACCTTGACTTTAACCCAGTGAGAGATTCTGGACTTCGGAGCTCCAGAACTGTAAGAGAATAAATGTGTTGTCTTAAATCACTGTTTGTGATAATTTTTTTATAGCAGCACTGGGTAGCTAATACAGTGTTTCTCCCTATGAGGTAAAGACAGAACCCCTTTAAACAGTTTATGTCCCATGTATGGTCTTGCTTCTATCTACACTCCCATATCAACTCATATCACATGATCCTTTTTCTTTCTGCTCTGGTCCCACTGTATTTCTTTCAGTTCACTGCATTTTCCAAGCCTTGGATGTCATAGGGCCTTTTCATATGCTGTTACTTCTGCCTTGAAAACTCTTTCATCTAACATTTTTCTAGATAATTCCTAATCTACATCAATTCAAGCATCACTTCCTCAGAAAGACTTTTTCTCAAACAAGTGGATCAAATCTCCATAATACATAGATAGATAGATAGATAGATAGATATGACAGACGAACGAGTATCCCTAGCCTTCACTATACTGAAAGCAATTGATATTTTACATGTGTTTGTATGACTTTTTTTTTATTAATTGCCTTCTCCTTCACCTTCTCCTTCCTGGGTAGCGTCCATGCTAGTTCTTACTTACCTTCATATCCTAGGGGCCTAACAAATAAGAGACACTTAATAAGTATGACTGAATATACCCAGTTCATTCTTCTCTAACGACTGTGATCAACACACTCTGTTCTTTCATTGCATATCCAGCCAATATTTACCAAAGGTCGACATTACATAAAGTCCTGATCTCACATGCAATCTTCATGCAATGTCTTCAACAATGACAATAAAGAAACAGTACTAACAGCTAATCTCTACTGAGAATTTACTGTGTGTCGAGCACCATAAAGAAGTGCTTTAAGCATACAAGGTCATCTTACAAGATGAGTATACTGTAATTACCATTTCGGATCATGGAAAAAATGGCCTTAGGGCA
Organism: Ailurus styani; assembly: GCA_002007465.1. Taxonomy (NCBI): domain Eukaryota; kingdom Metazoa; phylum Chordata; class Mammalia; order Carnivora; family Ailuridae; genus Ailurus; species Ailurus styani. Next base: position 290,864 of record LNAC01000738.1, read on the forward strand.
TTTATGTAACTTTCAGTAGACCATATGGCTAAACTAGATTGAGTATGTACATGTGACTCACTAAACTTTTATTTCTTAGCACAGTATTATTGTTTGTCCTTTCAAGGCCCCATTGCTGCTTATAAGAATTATTTGTATATCTATGCTTATTTGTTAAAGTATTCTCTTATAGCCCATTCTCTTTCTTTATTCCTTTATTTCTTTCTTCTTTTCTTTCCTTTCTCTTTCCCTCCCCCTTTCTTTCCTCTCCTTTCCTTTCCTTTTCTTTCTTCCGTTATTTCTTCCTTTCTTTCTCTCTCTCTCTCTTTCTTTCTTCATTAAGCATTCTGTTTTAAAGAACTATCAGTTTTGTTGGAACACATATAACTTATGATTCTAACTACTGCTGGATTTTATTAAAAATGTATATTTATTATAATCGTACAATGCCAAAGAGAGCTAATTCTCCTCCAATATTCATTCATCCTTCCTTTAGTAATAGTGGACAGCTGAGAACCTGATTGTCCAGTAGAAACCACATTTCTCAGAGTCCCTTGAAGTTAGATGTGGCCACGTGACTTATGTTCTGAATAATGACACAGGAACGTTTGTAATATGTCGGACTTCTAGATTGTGCTTCTAAATAGAGGTGGTAGACCCTCCACTTTTCCTTTCTTGTCTTTCCACTGGCTACAGCCAGAGCAATCATTTTACACCACAAGGCAGAAGTATGTGTTGGGATGGCAGAGAATCAAAATAGAAAGAATATTTGCCACAGACACCATGGAGTTGCCATATTAGCTCTGGACAACTGAACTTCAGAGATCTATTATGTACAGATACACACATTCTATCTTGTTTAAGACATGATTATTTTGGGATTTCTTAGCACAATTGTATTAGTATTCAAACCAATACATATATCCATTTCTCTGGTGAGAAACACTGAATTTGCTCTAAGCCCCCACCACTAGACTAACAATGCTGTATGCGTCTTCACACGTTCCCCTTACAAATCTGTTTGAGACTTTATCTAAGCCGGGTACCCAAGAGTAGAGTTATGGGTCATGATTTACAAGAATACTTAATTTGACTAAAAATTGTCAGATTGCATTGCAGAACAACATTTTGTTCTTAATCATTACTCCATGGTTTCTCCCTCTGGAATACTCCCTCAACTCTTTTCTCGCAGTGTACAACTTTAGTAATCCCAACCCCTACTTGGTTTAAATATAAGTTACAATGAAAGAATATATAATATGAATATGTGATTCATATATCAGAATATATTCATTTCATAATCCGTTACAGTTTTATAACTTGTCTTGTACTCATAAACCAGTATCTCTTTGATTGTCTTGAGGTCTTAAAAACTATGCCCAGTCTCTGCCAAGAAGATTTTAGCATGATGAAGATTTATGGCCTGGGGTCAGACTGAAGAGCTGCCCCTGCCTTTGCTGCTAAGTGGACAGAGGAACTTAGACAGGTCCCTTCTCATTATTAGCCCTTATTTATCTCCCTTATTCATAAGAGAGGCAGAGTGAAAATATCTCTAAGCACATTAGCATGCGTGACTCGCATTAAAAAATGAAATGATATAAGTGTTCACTAAATCCCAAACACTGTGTTAGGTGTGCTGGCTACACCAGGATGAATGTGATGTAGCTTCTCCCCTAAATGGTCTCATCATCCAGGAATCGATATAGTAAAATAAATAGGTGATTTAACACAGCACTGTGTCAGATGTCTCTTGTACCCTCCTCACATTCCTTTCAGTCTCGCCACTGATTGCAGACATGGCATGGGAGACAGTGTTGTGTGGACCTATTGGTGAAGCCACAGAATCTGTGGGTTAATGTGTTTCATGGTAGTGCTCACCACAAATCACCCACTGCAGAGGAGCCACTGAACAATCCGGTGGACAGAATGACTTGCCCTCTGGAGTCATTACACACAATACTATCTTAAAGTAAGGGGCCCATTTTATGGCAAGGAAGGTGAGATATATGATCACCGGAGCCACTAGTCTTGCTGTATATTACACGATCAGAAGGAGCTAACCTGTAAGACAAGGATAATGAAGGTGCCAGTTTGAGGGATATAGTCCGCAGTGTTGGTTCTATCTTCCTGATATAGCATAGCACAAGGCCAATAACCAATATCCAGCACTCTGGCCCCAAAGTCTAGACTACATGAATCCAGGAATCAAAGGGTGGAGGTTGCTTATCTGAATAATTCTTTGACTGACCCACTGAGGAATTACTGTTTCCTGTCCCCAAATCTTAAGATCTTCTCAGTCAGTCACCATAGTTCCCAGGGAAGGAATGTTTCCATCAAAAAACACAGTAACGATTCCACTGAACCTGGTCATGTCAAGGAACTTATGTTGGTAGGTCAGCCTCCAAAACCAAAATAATAACAACAAAAGAAGTTAATCTTGGCACAGAATGACAGAGGAGGGAGGGTTGCTGCTATAACAGGGGCTGACAGAAGCATGTCTGGTAACCTTCACTGGGTTGTTTTGTTTCCATTCCTGGTGGTGGAAATGAGCAACTGACTGTAACAAACATATCCAAACAATGGAAAGGCAACTAAAGGCTCAAACCCTTCAGGAATGAAGGTCTGGCTCACCCTACCAGGCAAACAACTCAGACCAGCTGAAGTGAATCTAAAATGGAGAGTTGAGGAGAGGGATAGTGGAGTATCACTGACGGCCTTTGGACCATTTACACCTACAAAAACTGGAACTTATTCCACCAATAAGAATTATTGGTTAAGAATTTGTAGCGACTGGAGCAGGCTACCACATTTAAGCCTTGATTTAAGGTAAACATGTACAGGTATGGGAGTATAAGTTGAATTGTATCAAACCCATGTTTATCCTGCCTCCTCACTTTGGCCTCACCTCTGCTTCCAGCCACGGCTCTATTGAACAGTTCCATGTGAATCTCAACCCACAATGCAATAACAGCATCTTGCTATTACCTGGTAAGCAGGCATGTACAGCCTGGAATAGCAGAGAGCTACCTCAAATAGTGGGGTGTATCGCAAAGAATGGGGAACAGGAACTGATATATACCTACTTTTCTCTTTCAAAGCTTAAGTGAAAAATTTGAAAGACATTCTATAACCTTCTTGGGAAACATAGGCAAAATGGAGCCCTTGGTGTCCCCTGCGGTCATCAACTTGGTTGTGTATGTTTATATTGACTTATCCCCCTGTTATACTCTCTTCATCCCCTCACTCTAAGTTCCCAGGATCATCTCCAGCACACAAGTTATTGGCTCAGCCTGTGCTTTTGGAGAGAACCCAAGATAAGTGATAAAAGTATATATTGTGAAGGACGCAACTCCTTATCACTATCTTGATAATTGTTTATTACCTATATGCCCCTACTAGAACAGAAATTTCCTGCCTTTATTTAATGACTGTTTTCCTAGTGCCTGAAAGAGTGTATGTATATAGAAAGTGCCTAAAACATATTTGCTGTATGAATTCTCACTGTGGAGATAACACTTTAGGATGCCTAGGTGGCTCAGTGGGTTAAGCATTCAACTCTTGAGTTCAGCTCAGGTCATGATCTCAGAGTTGTGAAATCGAGCCCCACATCAGGTTCTGCACTGGGTATGGAGCCTACTTAAGATTCTCTCTCTTCCCGTCTGTCTCCCTCTATCCTTCCCCTTCCTCTCTCTAAAATAATGGTGGTAATAATAATAATAATAGAAAGTAAATACCTCAATAGTTCATTGAGCAGATGAAGCCTTATAGCCTGGCATGCCAGAAGTATCATGAGTCTTCATCTTTCTAGACGTAGTCAAGGAAGGAGCCAGAGCCAGAGCAAGGGCTAGATGAATAAGGCTAAGGAGTTGCTCATAAACTGTATGGAACCCTTGAAGATTAGAGTAGCTCTTTAAAAAGTCTCTAGAAGGGGCACCTGGTGGCTCAGTGGGTTAAAGCCTCTGCCTTTGGCTCGGGTCATGATCTCAGGGTCCTGGGATCGAGCCCCGCCTCGGGCTCACTGCTTAGCAGGGAGCCTGCTTCCTCCTCTCTCTCTGCCTGCTTCTCTGCCTACTTGTGATCTCTCTCTGTCAAATAAATAAATAAAATCTTTAAAAAAAAGTCTCTAGAACATGAGAAGTGATATATAAGGGTTTGTTAAGTAGAATAAAATATATCTCATATATGTAAACTGTGAATTGATATTTCACCCATTTGGTGAACAATACAATTATTTCGAAAAGGCAATCTAAATTTGAGTAGGCACTGCAATGAAAGGACCATTTTAGCTAACTCTTACTTTGCCTCATTCTGTCGAGGCAAATAATTATTACAGTCTGAAAGTGTGCAAATAGTCAAAAGTGAGCTATTAATCTAATTACTTGATTTTTACAACAGCTCAGCCCTACTAGCATTTAGGAAACCAAGTGGTATTTCTGGTAAATTTGCACTGGGAAGCTAATTGGTTTACACTTAACCTCCTCAGGGGATGTTTCCTCCCCTTCAGGGGCTCAGCATCTCCAAGTTATCATCAGAGATGCTAATGCCAGAGGCCAGAGAGAAGAGGATAAACTCCTTGTTAATCTGATCACGAGGCAGGTCTCTGGACCTTGGGTGTACAGTGTTGCACAAACAGAACTCCAGCTGCAAATGGGTTCTGATCACTGGGCAGTGGACTGGTGCATCTGACTGAGCCTTGCTGGAAGGAGAAAGTCATGCCAGGAGAGAGTTTTCATGTCATTGGTGGCCTGGGTTATGACTCAGATGGAGGTGATCAAATAGATCTTTTTAGACTGTGTAATAGCCTCCAACATCTTGGCCTCATGCCTAAAGACTCTTTTTTTTTTTTAAACAATAAATAGGATTTAAATCAACCATTAAATCACACCAGTACTTCCCCAAGGCCATTCAGTGGTTATAAAAGGTTTCTGTAGGAAACCTCTGCTAATAAAAGTTGTGGAAAGTTCTGATTTTACAAATGAAAAGAGGCAATTCCTGTCTCTCCCCATATGGGAGGCTCATGATCTTTGAGCTCCACTGCAAGGCTCTGCCATTGTGTTCTTTATTGAGACAAATTTCTTCCTCTTTGCTCCAAATCCTTTCATCACTGTTGTCTTACGATGAATGAACATTATTTTCTCCTTATGACTTATTTTATACCCAGCTCCTATACACCTTTCTAGCCTTGCATCTCACCCACCCTGTGTGAGATCATTCCTTACCCCATTCCTCCAGCAATTCAAACCTACTTGAAGGTTGTCTAAACTTGACGTGGCACAATCCTTCTCCCTTCTGTGCCTTTGCACATAATGTTCCCTCTTCCTGGACTGTTCTTCCTTCTACTCCCTCAACCCGCTTTACTGAGCTCCTTCCTATTTATCACTTGAACTCAGGATCATGCATCATTTAGCAAAAGCTTCCAAACTGTTACCTGAGTTCTGAAAGGTGAGTCTGGGTGTTCAGGTTTCTCACCTGCCAAGGTATTAACTCACTCTCAGAACAACAAGGTGAATTCTGCTCCAGGCAGAACATGTCATCTTTTTAACTGTTTAATGACAAATGCAATTGTGCAAATCAAAAACTTTAGAAATAAATGAGCATCAGCTCTTCCAACACATATTCTAAACACCTGAACAACTATTTTCTTTTCTGTTGGCTCCCAGACAGACACATCACTGAGGCTGATATTCGGCAGGCATGCACCGATATTGCACTACTCCATACCAGCTGGTAAAAGCAGCTATCCTCGCCCTGACTGTCATCCACCACTCATTCCCTTGGCTGCCTTGGCATCTCACTTTGGATACTCACAAGAATTCTCTTGCAGCTAAAGGGGTAAAGCCTGGACCTGCTGGCGGCCTCCAGAACCCAACCTGCTCCTGCAGGGGTCCATTCTAATTCATCGGTGCCATGCTCCCTGTTGATGTATTTCAAGTATCACTCTTGCAGATCACCAAACTGGCCCAAGTTCAAAAGGGGCAATTGCAGGTTTACTCTGTTGACAGGTATAATAACAATGCACAATGAGATAAACCTGGATGTGAATAAAAATCAAGTTTGCAATTAGGAAAATATTCAATATGGCATTCTGTCATGAATCAAAGGGATCCAAGAGTCATATTTCTGCTACCAAGGAAAGGCAGCTAGGATTAGAAAAAGGAGCATTTCAGATTCCAAATCTAAAATGATTTAATTGAAGTTATCAAAGAAGATAAATAACTTTCTTCATCAGAAACTTATTTACTGCAACAGTTCATGTGTGTAGGTGTTAAAGCACATTTTGATTTCATATTTAGCAACTTTTCAAATGTATACTAGTCTTTTGCAAATTTACATGCATCTGGCATATTCAGGAACTAATAATTACTGAAAATTTACAACTGGGGCAGTCCATCATGGGTCTTATTGGCATAACTAAGGATAGTGATGAAAAATAGAAGGGGTGGAGGCAAGACAAGATACACAAAGATTGTAAAAGTGACGTCAAGCCATACAATAATGCTTCCAACTATTGGAAAAGTTTAATAGATAATGTTGCTTCCATTGTACTTGTGAGAAATAAAAAAAGTAACAAAAATACTAGAAATGAATAAAATGCAACCATAACACATACACAGAGATAAATAAGTCAATAAACAAATATTCTAGGGCCCATATTTATTTATTTATGAAGTTTTTGTTTTAATTCCAGTTAGTTAACATAGTGTTATATTAGTTTCAGGTATACAATATTTAACACTTTCATACATCACCCGGTGCTCATCACTAGTACATTCCTTAAACCCCATTACCCATTTAACTCCCATCCCCCAAAACTTCCCTCTGGTAACCATCAGTTTGTTCTCTGTAGTTAAGAGTCTGTTTCTTGGTTTGCCTCTCTCTCTCTCTTTTTTTCCCTTTGCTCATTTTTTTTGTTTCTTAAATTCCAAATATAAGTGAAATCATGGTATTCGTCTTTCTCTGACTTATTGCACTTAGCATAATACTCTCTAGCTCTACCCATGTCATCGCAAATGGCAAGATTGCATTCTTTTTTATGGCTGAGTAATATTCCATATTCCACTTCTTCTTTATCAGTTCAGCAGTCAATGGACACTTGGGCTCTTTCCATAGTTTGTCTATTGTAGATAATGCTGCTATAAACATTGGGGTACATGCATCTCTTTGAATTAGTATTTTCATATTCTTTGGGTAAATACCCAGTAGTGTAACTGCTGTATTATTAGGTAGTTATATTTTTAACTTTTTGAAGAATTTCCATACTGTTTTCCAGAGTGGCTATACCAGGTTGATAGTGCAAGAGAGCTCCCCTTTCTCCACATTTCCCCACCAATGCCTCTTGTTTCTTGTGTTGTTGATTTTAGCCATTCTGACAGGTGTGTGATGACATCTCATTGTAGTTTTGATTTATATTTTCCTGATGATCAGTGGCGTTGATTTTCATGTATCTGTTGGCCATCTGTATGTGCTCTCTTTAGAGAAACGTATATTCCTATCTTTTGCCCATTTTTAATTAGATATTCATATTTGGGGTGTTGAGTTTGATAAGTTCTTTATAGACTCTCGATATGAACCCTTTATCAGCTATACTATTTGCAAATATCTTCTCCCATTCTGCAGGTTTCCTTTTAGTTTTATTGACTGTTTCCTTCACTGTGCAGGAGCTTTTTATTTTCATAAAGTTCCAATAGTTTATTTTTGGTTTAGTTTCCCTTGTCTCAGGAGACATATTTAGAAAGAAGTTGCTATGGCCAATGCCAAAGAAGTTACTGACACGAAACCATAAAAATCCTAGAGCATCCACATGTATTTAAATGGACTCTACCCTAGCACTGGTAGAAGAGCACTTCAGGTAGTATGTGAAAAGAATTCTTATCTCAGAATACCATTTTTTAGAGTGGAACCTCAGGATAAGGAAGTAGATGGACCCGTGAAGAGAAGGTGTGACTTTCAGAGCCTAAGTGGATATATGGATTCTATGAAGACTTACTGAGGTCCTACTTTGTGCCAAGCATTCTCTCTCACAATGATGGATACAAAGAGGCATGCAGCAAGATCCTGTCCACAATTCAGTAACACAAAGATACACATATCCTTATCATCTGGTTCAGGCTGTAATGAGCAAGGCAACAGAGAGCTATGAAGACACACAGAAATGGGTCACTAATTCGGGTAGAAAAACCCTAGGCAAAGGGGCTATTCTGAGTTTAGATAGAAAGAGATGAGAAGGCTCCCTGCTAAGCAGAATAGTCAACATGTGGTTCAGAGACATAAAACCATATATTTGGAGTGATGGTGAACTAACCAGTCACACATAATATCTATACGAACCAGGGAAGGCTTAAAGAAAGCTTCTCTCTCTTTTTTTTCATACCACGAGAAAAGAAATCAAGATGAATTTCAGAGTATTTCTACAATTTTGAGAGTAAAGTGCTACCCAGAGACCAAGTAGCCTCTACAACAGCAGCATGAGCCTGGTATCCACCTTTAGAGCAGTCCCATTTGTGCCTCCCCGTGGGAACTGGTGCCCGTGGCAGCGTGGGCTGGACAGGCAAAGAGTAGGATAAGGAGAGAAAGGGTGGAACTGAAGCCACTTCATATGGAAACTCAGGATGGGAGAAGGAAACTGGAGGATTTGAGAAGCAGCCAGGCTCTGGCACCAGAGAGTGTAGACTCTATACTTACTGTCTAACACAGGAACTACTAACCGCATGTGGCTACTTAGAGGTAAATGTAAATCAATTAAAGTGGAATGAAATTACAAAGTCTCTTCCTCAGTCCACTAACCACATTCTGAGTACTCAATGGCCCCAGCGACGAGTGGCTACTGTACTGATCGGTGCAGACACAGAACATTGTTGTGGTCTCAAAGTGTTCTATTATTATGATGGATACAAATATTAATATTATTAATATTATGTTCTAATATTATGAAAGAAAGAGAAGAGTGTTGATGAAGAGATACGCAGTGGTACAAATGAGCCCAAAACAAAATCCAGACAGACATCTTGATAAAAGGACCAAGATCATTAGATCTTGAGGAGGGCCATGACACTGACTGAGGACCTTTTTCTCTTCTCATATAGTTATATTGTCAAAGGAGAGATGAGACAAAGGCTAATGAGAGAACCAGTAGCACACACTATTCCTGCCCCTTGGATCCAGTGCCGTAACAGAGAATGGACAAACGACCCAAGCAGGTAGGAATGCAGGAACCAGTAGCACACACTATTCCTGCCCCTTGGATCCAGTGCCGTAACAGAGAATGGACAAACGACCCAAGCAGGTAGGGATGCAGCTCTTCTCATTCTCTCCCTGCTCCGCACGTGCTCTGCTCTGTTTCCTAGCTGTGTGGTCTCCGCTAGATTACTGAAACTCTCAGAATTCACTGTGTCACTCATAAACTTGAGCTAATAACCACACTCCAAGCAGTGGTTTAACAATCAAATGAGAGAACACCAGTGGAAGTTCATTAGAACCTACACGGTTCTTTGTAAAAGTTATTATAACTACTCACTGTGACATACTTCAGTTAACCTTTGGCATCTTTATTAACTTGAGTCTGTTTTGTGGATTATTAAGGAATATGAGGGCTCTAAAATAATTAAAAGTGGTAAGGCCCTAAGCAAAATTATGATTTTTACTTTTTCCAAAATCTTAATTTTTTTTAACATCTTCTAAATGTTTCTCTCTCACTAGATCGTCAAGCGTTTGAGTGCAAAAACTCTAAGACAGCGTCTCATTTCTGATAAAACCAGGTCAGCAATTTGAAGATTATTCATTAAAATGATTTAGTGATCCACTAAGTCAAACATTTCTGGGGTACTACAGATTGGATTCCTCAGGAAGCAACCCTAAGATAGAGATGAGCATGCAAGATATTTATTAGAAAATTCTTGTGGGATGCACACCTGTAGAAGGATGATTCAACAAAGGATAAAGCTGAGGAGCATACAGTTGTAGGTGACTTACCAGCAAACCCAAGAGAGCTGGAATAATTCTTCAGATTTGAGGCTAGAGGGCCTTTATGCCTCTGTGTTGATCAGTGTTTGGCTGCAGGCTCTCCCTTGATGAGGTGTGACCTCAGGTGAAGCAGGGCTTTGCGATCAAGGCAGTGCCCAGAGAGGGCTGTCAGCTGATGACCAACTTCTGGCGGCACTCCCAATTAATGGGCGGACTAGTCCTTCATTCCTGAGGGGGACGTGGGTGGTCCACTGTGACATTCCTTCCATGGGAAGAGCAGAATGGGGGGACTACATAAAGAAGAAAGAGAAACTGCATTCGGAGACTTTGAGGGAAAATCAGAAGGAACAATTTTTGGGGATTCCCAGGAAGGTGAAGGTGTTAAGAGCAGGTGGCCAAAGGCATGAAATCAAACAGAGGTAATAAGGCAAAGACTGGAGAGTGCCAATTATATTTGACATTACTTGTGGACTTTAGCAAAAGTAGATGCAATAGAAAGGAGAGAAGTGAAACTAAATGGTATCAGAGAGAGGAGGAGATGCAAGATGCCTAATTTGGTTGGGGGGTGGAGAGGGAGAGAGAGAATCTTAAACAGGCTCCACGCCTAGCACACAGCCCAAAGCAGGGCCCGATCTTGTTTGACCCTGAGCTGAAATCAAGAGTCAGATGCTCAATTGAGTGAGTCACCCACCCAGGCACCCCTAGATTCCTAATTTTTCAATGAGATAAACTGTGAGGGGAGACAAATGGGGTGTCAATTACAGGCACACATACATTTAAAGGAGGTTTCATTGTATTGTTGTGTAGAAAAACATCTTTCATTGGCTACAGGAAAGAGCCATTGACAAGAGAATAGATGAAGGTAAGGTATGGCAGTTGGAGGTGGGGTGGGGGGAAGAGCAAAACTGATGGAACAAGGGGGCACACCCTAGGAAGACATAGAATTCAGATCAAAGATCAACCTCATGCTCTGACAGAGGATCCAAGAAGACAAGATGAGTGTAGAGAGAGAGCCATCTACAGGAGCTATGGCAGGGAAGGAAAATGGGGGTGGTCCCTTCCTGATTTCTGCATTCTCTGAGAATAAGGATGTGGGGTAATCCACTCCAAGAGACTGTGAAGTGGTGGAGTTGACTGATTAATTGGCTGAACATGAGCAGGATACACTTTTTTTTTTATAAACAAAGCTTCATTCAACCAACCTGATTTTTAGATTCTTATTATGGTTTATTCTGGAACGTCAACTATTCACCAAGAGAAATAATGTAGCTCAGAGAGACTGGGAAAAGAGGACAGCAGGCCAGATGGGTTTCTCTAGGACAGACAAACAGAAAACTCCCTCTGAATTTCTTTTTGCCCAAGGACTGCCATCACTTGTCAAAATGGGGGAAATGCGTGAGCCAACACTGCTCATGTCCATTATTTTGTTCATATAAATATAACCAACAATTTATTTGCATAGGGCTTCCCAATGTGATAAATGATGATAAAAGAGACCTTTCCAGGAAAGGACTAAAAGCAGACTCGAGATGCATTTCAGCAATCTCCTAAATCCTATACGTGCCTATAGTTTATCAGGTCTTTCCAATTCCCCACTGACTCACATCCAACCCATTCTCAAAATTCTAAGAAATTGTTTCATTCTCCATTTAAAGAGGGAAGAAAAGGGAGGAGGGAAGAAAGGAAGGAAGACAAGCCATAATTCAAGGTAACAGAAAACTGCGGATTAGGATGTATACGTCCCTCCCTCCATTCCGTTTTTGTACAGCACCCCCATCACCACCCCTTATCTCTCCACACCTGCCCCTACAGCCACCAACACACACAATCTGAACATTGTACCTTTAAAGAGATGTATTTTTACAACTCCTGGCAACGGATCATTTGTATGCCTTCCCGTTTCAGGCATTTAAAATCCTTAGATTTTCCCCCATTTTTCTGAAGGTATTAAAGTAATAGATTGAACAGTAAAATGAATAAAGATGTCAAAACATTTTTTAAAGTTAAAATTTCAGACCTTTCCATATTGTATTAATAGATGACTTGAAGTATCACTTTGAAATTTGCCCAGAAAGAATTTTAAATAACAATGAATGATTCTTCTAAAAAAATGTGACAAATGGAAAAGATAAAATAATTCTTAATTATTATTCACAATTATTCTTTCTTTCTACTTCCCAAAGACAAGCTACTTAAAATATAACTACAGACTTTGAAACACTCATATTTTATTCAGGAATTTACCTAATATATATAATGTTGAACTCTTTTTTTCAAGAAACCAACGTTGGTTATTTTATTTTTAACCAAGTGCATATACTTCAGATTTCCTTATGACAGACATTTGTTCCCACATAGATAAATCTGCCTGTTCTCTTATCTAGCCATACTGTCACTGACAGCAGAAAGCAGGCAAGAAAATGTGAAAACCACTCTTGAGAGATTCTGTTGCTTTTTGACTTGGAAGGTACTATTGGTCTTTTTAGTACAAGCCTAATGCCTGGTATTTTCAGGCTCAAGCAATCTCTTGGGAGGAACTTTCTTCTGGCTGAAAACAAAAATGAAATCTGCCCTTGCTACTTAATCCTATTATTTACTGTATAGCTCAAAACCATATGTCACCATGAATCACTTCCATTTTAATTTTTTAACTTCTACAGCAATTCATGTTATGAATGCTTTGGGACAGGTCTGAAAATTTGATGGTGATGCTACAGAACCACTACATGGCAGGTACATTAGCTGTAGCAGCAGGGACCAAGAGGAAGAATGAGCAGGGACAGTTTCCAAAACCAGGGGAAGCCAATTAAATGAACACAATGACCATCTAAATTTTTGAATCTTTGGATTAGGAGAAATATCTTAAAAACTATACTTTTGGGGCGCCTGGGTGGCTCAGTCACATGTCTGCCTTCAGCTCAGGTCATGATCCCAGGGTCCTGGGATGGAGCCCTGCATTGGGGTCTCTGCTCAGCAGAGAGCCTGCTTCTCCCTCTCGCTCTGTCTACCACTCTGCCTTGCTCTCTGTGTCAAATAAATACATAAAATATTTTTTTAAAATTTTAATAAAACTAGTCTTACTCTTCATGAACTTGAAGGTTTTTTTGCAGAAATTCTGAACAAAGCCATGTTATGGACTGCATGTTTGTGCCCCCCAGAAATTCATATGATGAACTCTTAACCCTAAGAAGATGGTTATTGGAAGGTAAATAGGTCTACCTCCAGAATTGTGAGAAATAAATGTCTGTTATTTTAAGCCACCCAGTCTGTGGTATTTAGTTACCGCAGCTTAGGACAGGCCATCACTCACCAAAAACAAAATCTCATTATGTTAATATATAATAAAAGACTTTATAGTATATATATATAGTGACACCTTTAATGGTATCAGATCTCATATTTTTCTTGTCTCTGGTTTTCTTTCTGTCAGGTTGTTACTGGTGCTATTTCTTTACCTATAAACATGTTTCAAGGGCGCTTGGGTGGCTCAGTGGGTTAAGCCTCTGCCTTTAGCTCAGGTCGTAATCTCAGGGTCCTGGGATCAAGCCCCACATCAGGCTCTCCGCTTAGTGGAGAGCCTGCTCCCCCCGTCTCTCTGCCTGCCTCTCTGCCTACTTGTGATCTCTCTCTCTCTCCATCAAATAATTAATTAGTTAATTAATTAAAAAAAAACCAACCCACATGTTTCATTCACTTCCACATGACCTAATCCTACTCATCAATAAAGTCCAACTAAAGAGTCTTCTCCCCCAAAGAATCTTTCCTTCTCCAAATTTGTCTAGCCCCTTATCTGTACCTGATCATATTCATTCATAATGCATTTCTTAAGTGGCAATGAGAATGTGGTAGGTAGTGTCTAAGATGGCTCCCATGATCCCCACTTCCTAGAACTCATGATTGAGGGCTGTACATTGTGGCTTGCTTCCAACAAATAAAATAAGGCAAAAGTGAGGGTATCACTTCTGAGATTAGATTTAAAAAAGAAACTGGCTTTCATCTTGCTCCCTTCCCTTGGCTCTGGCTTCTGAGGGGAGCCAGCTGCCATGTTGTGAGCTGCTCATGGAGACACCCACGAGCCAAGGAACTCAGTCCAATAACCTGTGAGGAACTGAATCCTGCCAATAAAAACGTAAGCTGCATTAGATCCCTGACTCACAAAAATTGTGAGATAATAAATATTTGTCCTTTCAAGCTATTAGATTTTGGAGTAATTTGTTATGCAGCAATAGACAAGTAAAGCATAGAGCTAAGTACACTAATATGAAATTATCACATCTTTTTTAAGTATTGTCATTTTTTATGCATATGCCTTTTGCTTGCTACTGGATTATAGGCATCTGGAAAACAGGATTCTTCTTTGATGGAATAAAAAGTATATGCATGAGAGTTCACAATGCTCACAAAATGCCCTCCTTCACCCAGACCAACAAAGTAAACTCTGAAGTTGCCAGCACAATTTTCTCCCCTCTCATTTCCTCCCCCAACCACCATTTTTCCACCTCTACCACCCAAAAAGTGTCTACCCTGACAGCAACAGTCCAAGATTTTGTAATGCTACACCAAGGGAAGACCCAGAGGGAGAAACCTGTGAGGCTGGAGGAAGAAAGGAAAGACTTAAAAAAATATTACAGGGCTGGGAGGAAGGGGAGCAAGGTGAGAATGTAAGCCCTTGAGCTGGGAACAGAAAGGGACAGCTTTACTGGTAATTGGCAAGGAAAGCATGTTTAAAAAACAACAACAAAAAAAAGAGAATATAATAAAATAGCAACAATGATGACAATGGCCTATTTAGACTGTCATCCTACAACCCAACAATGGACCTTGTTCAAAAGCTTTTCTCAGGGCGCCTGGGTGGCTCAGTGGGTTAAAGCCTCTGCTTTCGGCTCAGGTCATGATCTCAGCGTCCTGGGATTGAGGCCCGCATCGGGCTCTCTGCTCAGCAGGGAGCCTGCTTCCTCCTCTCCTTGTCTCTCTGCCTGCCTCTCTGCCTACTTGTAATCTCTCTCTCTGTGTCAAATAAATAAATAAAATCTTTAAAAAAAAAAAAAAAAAAGCTTTTCTCAGTCATTCATCCAGTCCACAGATATCTATTCAATGCACTCTGCCTCCATGGAGGTGACATTCTGGTGGAGGAGACTGAGACAAATCAATGAAGTATTAATGACAGTCATACACCACATCTAATTGATTCTTTTTTTATCCTTTGCTGCAACCAACATGCTGTGTTTACATAATAAAAGATAATGTCCATTGGATAAATAAATGAGAACCTACATTTGCATGTTTCAGTAGTACCCTTTATTATTATGTAAGGAGTCTCATGATATATCCATTAGCTTGCTAAGGTTGCCATAACAAAGTACCACAAATTGCGTAACTTAATCAATAGAAACTTATTTTCATAGTTCTGGAGGCTCGAAGTCTGAGATCACGGTGTGGAAGAATTTTTTTTTTTCCTGGCTTATAGATGGCCATCTTCATCCTCTATCTTCACATGGACTTTCTTCTGTATGCATCTGTGTCCTAACTTCCTCTTGTGATAAGCGTATTAGGTATATTAGATTTGGGCCTAATGATCTGATTTTAAATTATTTATCTTTTTTAAAATTCTAGTATAGTTGACATAGAGTGCTATACAATTTTTAGGTGTATAATAAAGTGATTCAACTCTTCCATATATCACCCAGGGCTCATCATGACAAATCCCCTCCTTAAACCCCATCACCTATTTCACCCATCTGCCCACCCACCTCTCCTCTGGTAACCATCAGTTTGTTCTCTGTAGTTAACAGTCTGTTTCTTGGTTTGTAAATTAATTGTCTCTTTAAAGACCCTCTCTCCAATACTCTCAGCTCCTGAGATAATAATTCATCAGTTAGGAGTTCAATACATGAATTTGTGGGGGACACAACTCTTCCCATAATGCTATATAAAATGCAGTCATTTACCTCTAACACATAGAGTGATGGTTCAACTTAGACTCTGGGGTCAGATAGCCCATTTTAGGACTGACTCCACTAGTTCTTGGCTGTTTAATCTTAGGCAGAACAGTTAAGCTCTTTGTGCCTTAGTTTCCTCATCTGTAAATTTGGTAACAATAAAGTTTTATAGAAAGTCAATGAATTAATCACTAAAAGTTGTCAGGAAAGTCACTGACACAGTAAGAACCCACTTTTCATTATTTTATTTTACCGATGGAAAATAGAGAAATCAAAAGTAAAATGACCTGCCCAAACATAAAAGCAATTAGTGAAATGACAAAGAAAACTCAGATGTCCCAAACCCTAAGGGAACTACTCTTTCTCTTCACCACAGCACATTAGTCATGGTTTTCTGCCAAGAAACACAGATTTACTTCTGCATACCTCCTAATGAGAGGCTGATTTATAATGACTTTGAGGGTTACATTTTGTTTTTCATCTTATCGAAATCAGCTTAAGGGATATGGCTGTTAGTCTTTACTCCCTCCAGTCAACTACTAAATCTATCAGAGTCTACCCTCTCCTTCTTTTCTTCCTTTTTTGTACATTTATCTAGTACCAGATGTTTGACATAACACAGGCTCGGTGCTATAGATCCAGGTAAGACACTGTCCTTGCCTTTAAGGGGTTTAGAGGATAATGAGGAAGTGAGCATATGAGTACATAACCATGGTACTGGGTGATGAGAATGATCAGCAAGCCACAAGAAGGAGGAAGAGATGATGCTGAGTCAGACTTGGGGGCAAAGATGTTACTAACAGGGCCATATTATGACTTCCATGTGTCCTAGGCACTTTTGCCGTCTTTGGTCCCTTCTTCCATGTACACAAAAAATGATAACTTATGACTGTGTGTGTATAAATAAGAATATATTAATATATTTTCTTTGACCTAGAAGTCCACAGTTTTCTTATGATTTTAAAAGAAATTAAAACATTTTCATGGGTCCCTAAAAGTACTGTGGGTCCTATAACACTGTGTCTACTGCTGGTAAGTTGATTCTGGCTACCTAATAGAATGACTTTGGACCTTAATTTTGAAGGACAAAATTATCTAGAGCAGTGCTCCTCAAATGTTACAGAATATAAACATCATCCAGAGTCTTTTTAAATGTCGGATTCAGATTCAGTTTATCTAGGGTGGAGTCCAAGATTCTGAATACGTTCAAGTTCCCAGGTGATTCTAATGCTGTAGGGATCAAGCTTTAAATAGTAAGAATCTAGAGCTCTGTTGTCCAATATAGTAGCCACTAGCCATGTGAGGCTATTTATATTTTAATTTGAGTTAGTTAAAATAAGTTGAAAATTCTATTCTTCAGTTGTACTGACCACATTTCAAGCGCTCAATTGGCATGTGTGGCTATTGGCTTCCTTATTCTACAGTGCAGATACAGAACACTTCTGCAACTGCAGCAAGCTGTATTGGACAAAACTGATCTAGAGGGAAAAGGTGAGGAGGAAATAGAATTTTGATACAGATGTACATGGAAAGGCCAGGTAGGATGAGCCACATAATTGAAGGCTAGCAAGCCAAGTATAGGCATGTGTTTTGTTGAAGTAAAGCAACATTACAGGCGTAAACAGAATAGCCTCATCTCAGGTCAATTTATTTCTCTACTTCTATTTGAAATACTATCACAGATGTGTTTGTGGTTACTGCTAATAAACATTAAATCTTAGAATTAGGTTGCCCATACATGTAATCTCAGATGCCCTCCAGATGGAGGTTTAATCAAACTAAACCACTAGACGGCAAGCTTCTTTTTTTTTTTAAAGATTTTATTTATTTATTTGACACAGAGAGAGGGATTACAAGTAGGCAGAGAGGCAGGCAGAGAGAGAAGAGAGAGGAGGAAGCAGGCTCCCTGCCGAGCAGAGAGCCCGATGCGGGCCTCGATCCCAGGACCCTGGGATCATGACCTGAGCCGAAGGCAGAGGCTTTAACCCACTGAGCCACCCAGGCGCCCTAGACGGCAAGCTTCTGTTCAAGGTAACATGAATTCAGAGCAAAGACAGATGAAACCAGCAGTGTCCTGTGTGTGTATGTGCATGCATGTTTGTGTGTGTTTAAAGAGTGATGGTTTCCTCTCTTGAACTTAGTTTTACGAAAACTAAGTGTCCTTTCTGAGGGAAGTGAAATGAATGGTCCCCGTCAACAATCCTTGTGACTTTTTATACTTACTTCCCACATTTGTCCCAAAGATGTGCTGTGCTGATGAAGGATTTTTCACTTGGTGACTCATTAATTACAACCCCCATTCTTTTTCAAGCATAAAAAGGGAATTAGAACCTAAGAGGAAAGTGCCTTTGATGTAGTAGACATGACAAAACATATCCAGAGCATTTATCCCTCTGATTGTTCATGCTCTAGACCTAACCATGCAGAAATTTCAGTCCACAACTCCTGGGAAGCACATCAAACAACAAAACTAACCCTTAAGGGTTGCTAGGACCTCAGATTAGGTTGGACATCTCCCTGTGCTACTAATTGTCTTTGTGTTAAACATCCCACAATGATGAGGTGTTAATTTTATTTTTCTCCTATGGCTCATTAAATCCAGCACAAATAATGAAACCCAATGGTTTTGTGTTTTACATAGTGTCAAGTGAATCTGATCACTTTACAGTCCACCGACTTTAAATATTTCCAGTCAAGGCTGGTCCTGCTGGGGGAAAAAAATTAAAAACTCTAAAGGAATATGATAGCACACTTTGGCTGCAGGACATGTGTGAACACAAAGAACACACTCTCTTCTTCCAGCTTAAAGTGCATCTGGCTGGGAACTTCTGCTGCAGTCTTTCCAATTTATCACTAAAATACCTATGAAGCAACAGAACAAGATGAAAATTCACACCTTCCAAAAATAAAGACTGATAGAAAACTTATTACTTAAGTCTAGAATTTCCAATTGCTACTCAGCTCTAGGTGCTGGGTTAAGAAAAATACACTTGTAGCTTTGCACGCAGTGTTTTATGAAACAGAAAATAAATAGGGTAGGAAGTTATTTCACCTCTCCTCAATGTCTGCACAGTGCCAAAAAACAAAACCAGGTAGATATTCCTTCACTTTTAGAAGGAGAGAGGATTTTGCCACCCACTCTTAAACTTTCAACATCTATTCCAAGGCTGAAATTATACAAAATAATACAGAATATGAGTGAATGGTTGGGAGAATACTGCAAGCTAAGAAATTACATTAGCAGTTATTTTGTCTTCAAGTGTTGAGTATTGAAAATGCAGAAATATGTATATTTCTTTGCATTTTACCAGTTTAGAGGGTTACAGAGCCAGATACAAGGATAAAAGAAAAATCTTCCCTCATCCTGGTGGTATTTAACAAGGTGAATATCTACTAGACACAGACAACTGGGATGCAAGCTCTACAAAGACACCATTATTTAAGACAATACTAAAAAGAGGATGTGCCCTGAACTAAATTGGAAACTATGCCCCATATATAGGAACAAAAGTAATTAATAGAAACTGTCTCTGAGAAAGCCCAGACATTGGCTATTAAAAATATACTTTAAAGCAACTATAATAAGTATGATAAAGAGAACAAAAGAAAAACCAAGAAAATATGTCTCACCAAGTAAAGAATATCAATAAAAGGATAGAAATTTAAAAATTAGCAAAACAGAATTTTGTAGCTGATATCTACAATAACTGAAGTGGTAAATTCACTAAAGTTGCTCAGTGGTAGACTTAAAAAGACAGAAGAAAGAATCCGTGACCTTAAACATAGACCTACTGAGACTATCCACTCAGAGGAACAAAGAGACCAAAAAAATGAAGAAAGATGAAGAGAGAGAGAGAGAGAGAGAGAGAGAGGGAGGGAGAGAGGAATGAAGGGAGAGTGGGAGGAAGGGGGGATAAAGAGGGAGAAAGAATCTATTTGAAGTCATAATGGCCAAAACTTCTTAAATTTGATGAAAAACTTTAATCTACACATCCAAGAAGCTCTACAAACTCCAAGTAGGATGAACTTAATGAGATCCACACCAAGACATATCATTATTAAACTGTCAAAAAGTAAACATAAAGAGAGAAACTGAAAGCAGAGAGAAGCACCTTGTTCTACACAAGAGATCATCAATAAGACTGACAGCTGATTTTTCATCAAAAGCCATTAAGGACAAAAGCCAGCTGGAGAGCATGTTCAAAGTATTAAAAGAAAAAAAAAACCTGTCAACTAAAAATTTTATATCCAGTGAAAATGTCTTTAAAAATTAAAAACAAATTAATATATTTTCATATAAGCAAAAATTGAGAATTTGTTACTAGTAGACCCACCCTACAAGAAACACTAAAGGAAATCCTTTAGGCAGAAATAAAGACAACAGACATTAACTCAATTCTTCAAAAAGAAATAAATAATACCAGTAAAGGTAACTACAGAGTTAATTATAAAAGTCAATATGTATTTTCCTTTGTAACTCTGTTTTTAAGTGTGGTTTTTAAAAGAGCAATAGCATAGAACAATATTAAATCTATATTAATGAGTACATTAATGTAATTTGTGACAATAACAACATAAAAGGAGGCAAGGGCTATGTTGGAGCAAAGCTTATATATAATAATATAATAAAGTTGTTATTAATCTGAATTAGATAAATTAACATGTTAATTGTAATCCCCAAAGCAACCCCTAAAAATAACTCAAAAATGTATAATAAAATAAAGTGAATTAAAATGATACATAGGACAATAACCATTTAACCAAAAAAGAAAGAAGTAATGGAAGTACTGAGAAACAAAAAAGATATATAATACATAGAAAACAAAGAGTAAAATGGTAGATGTTCTTCCTTATCAGTAATCACATTAAAAATAAATGAATTAAAATCTTCAATTAATAGGCAGAGTGCCAAAATGAACTTAAAAAAATAAAGTGTATGATCAAACAATAACCTGTCCTTAAGAGACTCATTTTTAACCCAAAGAGACAAATGATTTGAAAGAAAAAGGATTGAAAAAGATACCCCACACAAATAATAACAAAAAGACAGTTGACATGTCTATGCTAACACCAGAAATAATAAAACTTAATACAAACATTTACTTGAAAGACAAAGAATATTATCATATAAAAAGGTCAATCCATCTAGAAGACATAAAAATTGAAAACACAAATGAAAATGACAACACGGTCAAAATATAAATGAAGCAAAACTGAAACTGAAGGGAGATCGAGCCAGTTCAATGATTACAGTCAGAGATGTCAATAACCCACTTTCAAGAATGAACAGAACAGCTAGGTGAAGATCAGCAAAGAAATACAAAATGTGAACAACACTATGTCACCTAGACCTAACAGACCTAAAATTTTTCTTTCAACAACAACAAAATAGACGTTCTTCTCAACGGTATAAGGAACATTCTCCAGAATAGGCCATGTGTTGGGCCACAAAATAAACCTCATAAATTTAAAAATACTAGAATCAGGGGGTACCTTGCTGGCTCAGTTGGTAGAGCCTGCAACTCTTGATCTCAGGATTGTGAGTTCAAGCCCCATGTTGGAAGTGGAGAAAACATCAAAAGTTAAAAAAAAAAAAAGTTTTAATTAGAAAATAATAAAAATATTAGAATCATATAAAGTATGTTTTCCAACCATAGTGGAATGAAATTAAAAATTAATAACAAAAGGGAATTCAGGAAAATCACAAATATATGTAAATTAAACAACATTCTTAAATATTCAACAGTACAAAGAAGAAATCACAAGGACAATTAGAAGATATTTTGAGAGGAATGACATGATAACAAGACATATCAAAATTTATGATATATAGCTAAAGCAGTGCTCAGAGGAAAATTATAACTTTAAATATCTGCATTAAAAAAGGAAAAAAATCTCACCACCATTAACCTAAACTTCCACCTAAAAAAAAACTAGAAAAAGAATAAATTTAAGCCAAAGCAATAAGGAAGAAAACAGTAGAGTATAGCAGAGATAAATAAGGGTCAACAAAACCAAGAGTTGGTTCCTTGATAAAATCAATAGAATTGACAAATTTTTAGCTACACTGACTAACAAAAAATGAGAGACTAAACTCACTAATATTAGGAATTAAGGTGGGAACAAAACTATTATATTTACAGAAATTGAAAGATTGCAAGGGAATAATAAGAATGATTATATGACCAAAAACTTGGTCATCTAAATGAAATGAACAAATATTTCAAAACTCACAAACCAAAAAACTGAGGAAGAAACAGAAAATCCAAATAGATCCACAAGTAAAAAACTGAATCAGTGATCAAAAATTCTCTAACAAAAAAAAGCTCAGAACTAAATGTCTTCACTAGTTAATTCTACCATTTAGCTAATCCTTCCCAAACTTTTCCAAACACACACACACACACACACACACACACACACACAGAAAGAATACTTCCTAACTCATTTTATGACACTATTATTACCAAAGCAAAGATAACAAAAGCAAAGTACAGATCACTATTTCTCATGAATACACACACACAAATAATTAGCAAAACATTAGTGAAACAAATACCTCAGTGTATTAAAAGGATTAAACACATGATAAAAACAAAAACAAACAAACAAAATGATCAAGTGCAATTTATCCCAGAAATGCAAAAGTAGTTCAATATGCAAAAATCATTCAATATAATACACCATATTAATAGAATAAAAGAGGGGGAACCCCACATGATCATCTAATAGATACAGGAAAATCATTTGACAAAATATAATGCTCTTTCCTGATAAAAACAATCAACAAACTAGGGGTAAAAGGAACTTTCTCAATTTGATAAAGAGCATATATGAAAAACTCACAGCTAATATCACACTGAAGGGTGAAAGACTGAAAGCTTTCCCTTTAAAATCAGGACCAAGACAAGACTGGCCACTCTCACCTCTTCTATTCAACTTTGTATTGGAAGTTCAATCCAGGACAATTAAGAAAAAAACAATGTAAGAAGGCATCGCAATTGGACAGGAAGAAGTAAAACTATATACATAAAATAGGTGATTATAAATAGATTTATTATAATGATTTATTGAGAATCATGCAGGTGGCATAATCTTTGTATATAGAAAAGCTGAAGGAATCCACTTAAAATCTATTAGGATATATAAGTTCAGCAAAGTTGCAGAATATAAGATAAATATACAAAAATAATTATATTTCTATATGCATGCAATAATCTGTGAATGAAATTAAGAAAATTGCCTTACAATAACATCAAAAATATTAAAATATCTAGGAATAAATTTAGTCAAGGACATGTAAGATATGTAGAAAATTACAAAACATTGTTAACAGAAACTGAAGACCCAAATATGGAAAGACATATATGTTCATTGACAAGACTGAATTTTGTTAACATAGCAGTACTCTCTAAATTTAGCTACAGATTCAATGTAAGCTCTCTCAAAATTCTAACTTTTCTTTTTATTTCCAGAAAAAAAATGATCATAAAACGCACATAGAATTGCAAGGGACACTGAATAGATAAGCAAATCTTGAAAAAGAAACACAAAGTTGCAGAATTCACATATCTTTATTTCAAAACTTAATTCAAGGCTTAAGTAATCAAGAAAGCATAAGTACAAACATAATAATCAATGGAATATAATCAAGAGTCCAGAAATAAAACCATTCATCTATAACCCACTGATTTTCAACAAGATTGTCAAGATCATTCACTGAGGAAAGAATAGTCTTTTCTTTTCTTTTTCTTTTTTTTTTTT
>LNAC01000738.1:314535-403372 GCA_002007465.1 Ailurus styani
AGAGAGAGATTACAAGTAGGCAGAGAGGCAGGCAGAGAGACAGGGAGAGGAGGAAGCAGGCTCCCTGCTGAGCAGAGAGCCCGATGCGGGCCTCGATCCCAGGACACTGAGATCATGACCTGGGCCAAAAGCAGAGACTTTAACCCACTGAGCCACCCAGGCGCCCAAGAATAGTCTTTTCAAGAAGTAGTGATGCAACAACGGGATATCCACATGCAAAAGAATAAACTTTGACCCGAGCCTCCCACCATACACAAAAATAACTCAAAATAGGTCAAAGACCTAAATGTAAGGGCTAAAACTATAAATCTTAGAAGGGAACATAGGTGCAGGTCTTTGTGACTTTGGATTAGCTTTTTCTTAAATATGATACCAAAAGTAACGAGGAACAAAAGTTAGATATATTGAACTTAGTCAAAATTAAAAAGGTTTGTGATTCAAGAAACACTATCAAGAAAGTAAAAACAAACAAAAAACCCCAAAGAATGGGAGAAAACATTTGCAAATCATGTATCTGATAAGGCTCTAGTATCCAGAAAATATAAAGAACACTTAAAATTCAAAGACAAAAAGAAAATTAATAAACGAACAAAGATAGATATTTTGAATAGATATTTTACCAAAGAAGATATACGAAAGGCCACTGGGCACATGAAAAGATGCTGAACACCATTAGTCATTAGGAAATGCAAATTAATACCACAATGAGATATTGCTTTACACCCATGAGGATGGCTATATTTTAAACAAACAAACAAAACCCAGAATACTGCAAGTATTGATAAGAATGTGGAAAAATTACATTGCTGGTAAGAGTGTAAAGCAGTACGTCCATGTGGAAAACATTTTGGTCTTTCCACAAAAAGTCAAATATAGAGTTACCATATGACCCAGAAATTCCAGTAATCCAAATAAATAGAGACAGAAAATAGATTAGTGATTGCCAGTAGCTGGGGTGAAGGGCAGATAGAGAGTGACTACATAATATGTTTGGGGTTTCTTTTCAAGGTGATGAACATGTTTTGGAGTTAGACAGTGGTCATGGTCGCACCAACATTATGAGTACAATAAAAACTACTACACTGTATATTATAAAATGGTTAAGATGGAAACTTTCATGTTATGTGAATTTTACCTCAATAAAATGAGTAAAGAGAAAAAGAAACTCAATAAAAAATAATAATGTTTCCATTTAAAAATGAATAGGAAAAATACATTTTACTCAAAATAATAGCAAAAAAAAAAAAATCACAGAAGCACCACCCACCCAAAAATGAGCACCTATTTAGGCCTGCTATCTTTTAAGGTGCAGAGAAGTAGAACCACTGTCAATTCTTAGTCACCCAAATGACTAGTCTGCCTCTTCCTACCATCACAGAAATAAAATTTGGAATGATCTTTCCAGGAATTTATAAGGAATTTCTTGGGGTTTCTCCAATACAGAAGCAAATACTGCTCAACACAGAGGGAAGTAAAAGTATTCCCAGAATATTCGCACTCTAAAGATCCCTTCCTCTCAGAATTGATGACATTTCAGATGCTCTGAGAAATCGGGAATATAACTCAAGAAGATAAATTAGGGGATATTCCTGGGTGGCTAAACACACTGGCGGGAAATAGTGGCTCTGACCAGACATACCCTCAGTGGGGGTGAAAGACTGCTGTTTACCCAGCTGTGCTCTCCACTCAGTCCTTGACCCCAGCTGTTCTCTTTCAATCATAACAAATTAACAGTATTTACAGGCAAGTTTAAACATGCCATCTACAAATTGTCTCTGAATATATCAGGTAGAATACAGTCTTTAGATGTACTGAAATCTCCCTAAACGTCATATTTTTCCATCATATAATTGTATACTTTTATTGACAGAAAAGATGTTGGGTTAGGAAAAACCTGCTGTTTTATTGATTTCCAACAACATTTCTTTATAACTAAAGTCACAGGGCAGTCTGCTTTCACTCAACAAAATGAGGCTTTGGAAATATACTTGTTTCGTGGAACTGGATGCAATCCACTCCATCCTAGAATTAGTAGACTTCAGACGTACTTGTTTATTTACTTGTCTGGTGAAAGGTAAATAATAAAACATTCTCCCCTGTTGATAAGGCAACAAGTGGGACTTAAGTTAGACAGAGGAAGACTTTTTTTGTATGTTAAAAGCAACAACAACAAAAAAACTGTGAAGAGATATCAGATGTCAAATCAGACGACATTAAGTATTTTTCCTCTGAAGGTAATTTTTAATTTCCATATTTCAAGTGTAAATAACATAACGATTTCTAAAGTATAGTATAGCATGCTACAATGTATTTTTAAATATAGTATCTCATTTAATCATTAACTCTTTTTCCAAATGGGAAAAATAAACTTAGGAAATTTAGGCAATTTACCTAACATCACACAGCTAGTAAGTGACAGAGTAGAACTGAGATCTGGTCTTTTGAAGCAATCCCAGAATTCTTTAGAAAATGGTTTGTTTTATACTCCATAGACTTAAACTGCTCACATCTGAGCTTTCTCTGCTGAGACACTGTATAGACCAATATTGTCTGTTATCTCATTTCTTTCATTCTCTGGATATAGAAATACATACAAAACTTTGTATAATATATCATGGCAGAGATGAAGAGTTGCTTTCATTCTGACAGCTGATTTTACCCTCTTACTGGGCCATATCCTAATCCTCATTCTTTCTGAAGATTAAAGATGATGACATCCATACATTTAGGAAAGAATATTACAAACATCATTTTTGGAGTTTTAACTCAAAAAGAAAATAAAATGGGCATATATTAATTTTTCCCATACGATGACTATTTATCCCAAACTAATGGCTATTCTTCTTACACATTATATATATATTATAATTATGATTTATAAGTAACCTAAATCTGGTCCTCAAATCAGCAAAATGTATTTCTCATATGTATCTGGTCTTTGTCCACAGTTCCTGGCTCACAGCTTTCAGAATCCTTGGAACTTGCTGAGCAGTAAGTGTAATAGGAGCATCTTTTGTTATAATTCTTGGTCTCTTGTCCTCACTTCCTGAAATTAGGAAATTATGGCTTCAGAGTCATAAAGGTGAAATGGCTGTCTTGTTATTCATAATTCAGTTTATGTTAATGAGGTGACTTTTGGAAAGTACCTAAAGGACAGAGGCTGGTTGCCAGGGGAAACAATCTTGAATAGAGGATCAGAACTATCAGTCCCATCCCCTGATTTCCAGGTCAGGGAGAGGGGCTGAAGATTGAACCAATCACTAATGTCCAATGATTTAAGCATTTATGTCTAAAAAAAAAAAAAAGAAGAAGAAGGGGTTCAAAAGAGCTTCTGGATTGGTGACCACATGGAGATGCTACAGTCACATGTCTGGAAAAGGCATGGAAGCTCTGTGCCTTTTCCCCATACCTTACCCTGTACATTTTTTTCAATCTGGACATTCCTGCCTTATGGCCTTTTATAATAAACTGGTAACTTAGTAAGTAAAACACTGCTTTGAGTTCTATGAGCCACTCTAGCAAATAAGTTGAGCCCAAAAAGGGAGTTGTTGGAACCTCCAACCTATAGACAGTTGGTCAGAAGCACAGATAACAACCTGGACTTGTGACTGAAGTCAGGGCAGGAGGGCAGTCTTATAGGACTGAGCCCTTAACCTGTGGGATCTGATGCTATCTCTAGGCAGACAATGTCAGAATGGAGCTAATTACTGTGGTGTGGGAAACTGCCCCAATCCCCCAAAACACCTGCATCAGATTTGGTAATCAGAATAGTTCAATAGTTGTAAAGTCAATTTAGCAAAATACTTGCACATGATGACAGTACTATTCATCTATGAAATCACAGAACAGCATTGTCTATTATACATAGGTCCATCCACATTCACTCATGAATTGTCATCTAAAACTGCTGGACAACTAAAAGCAAGACGAGACACAGACAAATGGAATGATTTCTAACCCATGGACCATGGTTTTACAAAATCCTACATTAAAATGTTTATCTTTCAAATAGAGCTATAGAAAATTTCTTAACCACTGAATGAAAGCCAACCAATAAACTCCTATAATTTTACCTTCTCTAGTTTTCTATTTCTTTTTCCGTCAATCTAAATGTGCCTGGCTATCAAGGTCTTTTCTCTATGTCTATTGCAAAAAGTATCTATTTTAAAATATGATTTTAAATAATTTTAATAAATTAAATTTAAGCAGATGGCACTTTAAATTTGAAATAAGGCCATAAACAAGAAAGAGCCTCGGGCAATGGTGCAGGAAGGCAAATTGAAAATAACAGAATGACATCAGACATATTCACTAAGGCATACAGAGTAGGAGAAAGAGATCATTTGCTGTTAGTAAAAAAGAAATACCTTCAGAATGACAAAGATGAACAGATATTACCTGCTATGAGAATAATGAAAGATTCAACTGTGGTGATTTCAGTCCTATGGGATTTATAATACCTTTGTAAATAATACTAAAAATGTATTTAACAAGCGGGACTTTGAGGGCTTAAAACTAGATAACAAAAGACTGAAAGAGCTGAAGAAAAGTTATCAGAATCAGGTTGAAAAGAATATATATCAAATCACTTTGCGCTTTGATTTTTTCTTTGGAAATCCTTGCTTCATTTGGTACTATGAGATGTATTTTTAATAGTAAATGTACTTATCTACATTTTGCTAGATCATACTAAAATACTGGCATTTTCTTTCCCTCTGGTATTTGGTTCTCTCTCACATTCAATTCAGTAAATTCACTCAACAAAGTTTTTACAATATCAATTGTGTGCAAGACACTCTACCAGACCCTGAAAGAGATACAAATTTACAAGGTCCTGGGATTTTATAAATCACCTCTTTTAATAGTGAAAAAGAAGCATGTACCCAAATATTTTCAGTGCAAAATAATACAAGAACCATTGTAGGTGTAATGGAAAATAATAAAGGAAGGATAAACCTTATTTGACAGTCAGAGATGACATCGAAGAGATGACATTTTGGGATAACTTGAGAAGAAATGGGATAAGTAGAAGGAGACCAGGAGCAATGATCTAGGGAAAAGAATAAGTAAGGCCACGAATAATAGAGTCATCCCAACTCATAACCCCAGGGTATCCAACTTCGGTGGCCAACTTTCAACCACCAGTGTCTTTATCCATTTGCCTGAATGTTTCCTCTGAAATGGCAGAATGCCGTTTTCCATAGATACGACTAACCAAAGAGCTGGGGAATTAATACTTCCCACAGTTGCTCAGTTTGCCTGACTGTGATGAATCTACACTGCCTCTCAGAGTGTTCCCAACGGAATTAAGTTCTAATTGCCTACAATAGGAGAGGCTCTGTAGCCCTTCATTCATAATCCTTTACTTGTTGCTCTCTTGTCTCTGTCTCACTTTTCCACTTTTCTACTGACATTTCCTGCACCTCTGAAACAAATGTGAACCCTTCTACCAATGTTGTTTAGCAGGGGGGCTAAGTAAGAAAAATATGAATGTTTAGGAATGAGGAAAAATTCAGAAAAGTGGGGAAGCATGGTCCATATTGGGATATCACAGAAGATAAGACTAGAAAGACAGGTTGTACCCATATGGTCCATGTTTCAGGCATTGCCTCTACTATGTCACTACACTAAAACATCATACATTAACTAAGGGCAGTGCAAAGTCAGAATGAAAAATGCTTCTTTCCCTTCAAATTATTTGAACAGAAACAGCATCATTCCCTCAATGCATCGATCAGTGTTTTCCCACTGATGCACTCAAAGAAGTTGAATGGTAGAAGGTGGAACATGTGTGGGAGTGGAATTGGTCTTGGCATGAGGTAGATGATGTTCTCTTTGGTTTAAGATGGATGGCTGGTACCTGTTTTCTCAAGAGAATATATGAAAATTTCTTTCATTATTTAATAAAGATCTATTTAAACACAGTGATTTGAACAGAGCAGATCCTCAAATATATTCTTAAATCATCTTCTAAAAAATAGTTAATTTTTCTTTCTAAGGCCTATCACAATGTGCTTTTATTTCCTGAGACCATCATGGTATCTCCCTACTAGGTAGAGCATAAAAAGACAGACACTCATTTCCTGTTATGGTCACTGCCCTTAAGCAAATATATCTTCCTTCTTTGTTAGACAGACTTGCATGTAATTGAATCTTTCCCCAAAAAGTATCTTAGTGTTTGATAAATACTAAATTAACATCTATTATCTCCTTCATACATATGCATCAAAAAATACTACCCAATAATCTAGACTATTTACAAAATGATTGAGGAGCCCAGAGATGATACCTCAGTCCTCAGTGGAGACTGGTTTCTTCATGAGTCACTTTTCTTATCATCAATTTTAAACACTTCTGGAATTTTTATCTCAAAAGTTTCAACTTTCTAGGGAAAAAAATGAAAACAGTGAAAAGTCTAATCTGGGTTAATTTTAAATTCTTACAAAATGAAAGCTTCCTTATCACTGCAGTGGAAGCTGCAGGGGATGGGCAGCTTAAGGAATATCTATGAATGGTGGACTTTAAACTTTTCCAGAACTGCTCATACTTGGGTGGTATGAAAAGTTTGTGTCATTTTTAAAACTGAAATGTGCAAGTCTGATTTACAGTAATGACAGCTCCAAAAGAAAGGCAGGGTCCTTCAGAGGAAATTAACCCAGGGAGCTGCTTCTGTTTCAGAAGTCCTCACCTTCCTCTCCCTCCATCTGAACTGCTCTTAAAGTCTGTTGAGGCCTGTTTTGTATCTTCTTGAGGCTCTCTCTCTCTCTCTCTCTCTCTCTTTCTCACTCTCTCTAGAGATGAAGGAGATAAAAGAGTCTGTAGTTTAATTTTGGTTCTAGGTAATGACTCTGCACCTCAGTGCTACAAAAAGAACTGAATTGAATTATGTTTACTCTATAGAAGTATTATTTTAAAAGATTACTTGACAGAGAGAGAGAGAGAGAGCACAAGCAGGGGGAGCAGCAGGCAGAGGGAGCGGGAGAAGCAGGCTCCCCGCTGAGCCTAGAGCCTGATGTGGCTCGATCCCAAGACTCTGGGATCATGAACTGAGCCAAAGGCAGATGCTTAACCCACTGAACCACCCAAGTGCCCCAACTCTATAGAACTTATAAAGGAAAACCTTTTTTGGCTTTTCCTTCTGAATTTTTATTTTACATTAATGTGCTTCCAAGTCACTTACAGAAGTAACAGAGGCAATAACGTAGCATGTTTCTTTCCACCTTTATTGAGAACATCATTAAAACCAGACAGGTAAACCAAACCACCTCTCTTTCTTCCTGTTCATGAGTTTGAAAATGAATTCCACGACCAAAGCTACAGCTGCTGACACCAAACAGATGTGTTCTGTCAGAGCCTGACTCTGGTGCTGCAAGTTCAACTTACCCTGAGTTTATTCTCAGGACATAGCAGGAATAAATTGTTACATTTATGATAATTTCTATCCAGAAGGGAAATGATTTTGAATGGAATTGAGTAGAAAATTCACCTTCAGGGACTGACAGGATAGTGACAGCTTTAGACATCAAAGTCAACCCCTATATAAGGGAAGGCAGTTCTTGAACTTAAAAATGGAAGATAATGTGCCTGGGTTCAGTAAACATCCATTCCAACCTCTTTTTTAATGCAGAGAAAGCTAAAAGTTACATTTCCCCTGTTGAGTAAATGTTAAAATTCACGGATGTATTAACGGTATTGTAGTTATGTAGGAAAATGTCCTTGTTCTTAGAATATTCGTGTTGAATTATTTAGGGGTAAAGTGTCATGATGTATGCACCTTAACTTTCAAATGGTTCTGCAAAAAAGTCAGTCATGTGTGGAGGGACATAGAGAGTAAAGCATGTATTTTATGAAGGGGGAGGGAGGGAAAGAGAGAATGCAAATATGGCGATAGTTCAAAAGTTGATCAAATAAGTAAATGATAATAAGGTACTCACATACTATTCTTTCAATTTCCCCGTAGTTTAAGTGGTAAATTTTTTAAAAAGTGAATAGGTAAACAAAAGTATATTTAATTCCATCAATTTCTGACAAATGTTAATCAGTACATTCTCTCTTGAAATGAGAGTTGATTAAATGTAAATCATTGCTAATTTTGTTTTTTCTCACCAGCCTTGGAAAAGAATGTCTTTCAATTCTTAGGACTCTAAATTTTTTACCTAAAATACACTTCTGAAAAAAGACAATATAAAACATGTGTCATGTTTATCCAATTTCTAATTAAGTTTTGTTTCTCTTTATTTGTGTGATTAGTGTCTAAGTCAAAAGAGCACTGTAACAAAATAGCATAATTATTATAAAGATTAAACAAAGCCTTTCTATTAAAAAAAATACCTTCCCAGATTCTCGGGTAGCTAGGTTTCTCAATGTGACTCGTGTTCCATCAATTTATGCCCTGTGTAAACTTTGATCCCTAGAAAAGTTATGTGAGATAGATAGGGAGTACATTTATTTTGCTGACATAGAATATGGCAGATATGATAGTGGCTCTAGAGCTCTATTAGCAACTTCTCAATTTGCAGCTTTTTTCCCTGGCATTTCTGTGGCAGAGCTAGTATGTTTTGCAAACAGCAGTGGTGACAGCAGCTTCCGGGACTGTCAGCTTTCCGTGAAGGCAGAGGTAAACTTAACAATTGCAGTAGATCAGTTCTGAGCCCAGAAATCGTTCCTTAACTTTAGCCTAGAACCGATTCCCGGCCTTTTCAATAATTTTGTGGGTTTCTATTTGTTGGTGTAAAACTGTTACTCTTATCAATTAGATTATATGATGTTGTCTGCAACTTCACCTTTTCAATATACCAGTCATCCTCTTTACCCATCGATGATCAATATTAATTAGAATTTCTAAAACACTGCTGAATTTATTTTCAATGTATGGTGTTTCCCTCTCTCCCCGCCTCAATCTTTCTACTCTGTCTTTCCAAAGAACCACTTACATCTTAGTTAAGTAAATATCAATTTATTATTCCCAAGTATTTTCTCTCCTTTTCTTTTAAGAGACATGATCTCCCCTCACATACTGACATTAGCTTGGCCATCTGATCTGCTATGGCCATTGGAATGTGAGCAGAACATAAGCCATGTGTGAGTAGATGCTTTAAGAGCCATTGGCTTGTTCAATATTGCTACTTCCTCTCTCACATAAGAATGATTTGCCTTGGGTAAAGGAAGCTACCTCCACTCAGAATCCAGAATAGTGAAGGGACAGAGGGATAGAACCACAGATGAGCTACAGGAGAAGGTGATATGGGCAAGTATGAATATTTGTTTCTAAAAACCATTTTGGGGTTTTAGTGAAGGCTATGCTACCATAGGTGCAATCTTTGGATTTATTCCTCAGTTCTTTCTGCCCTGTCTCTCTAAAATTCCTCTAAGTATATTTTAATTAAATAATTCAACTTGGAATTTACCATCAATCCTCTTCTTCACAGACGTGTTTTGAAGGGACCCACTAGGAACATAATCAGTGTCCCTTGTTTGAACAAATAATATGTGCAGAGAAAATGAACTATCCATTTCTTTATAAATTATTCTTATTCTAATAAACATATTTGGCAATTGTTTTTGTCTGCCTTTTGCTCATCTTTGAATCTCCAGCTTCTATCTTGGTGCTTGACAGAAAATAGATGCTTAATAAATATGTCCAGTGTATATGTAAATGAATAAATTAATTTTCCCCAAGATGTGTAACAATTGGGAGAATGGCATGATTTTTCCACCCTTTTCTTCTACCTTGATCCTCTTATAAAAGTTTTTATGCTGCATTCTATCCCAAATGATGAAAGAAAACAGAGTTATCAGTAAAATGGGATTTAAAATGCAGGATACTCAGATTTTTCCTTTAGTTGCTTTAAATCCTTCATTATGGCCAAATGCAACATTACATTAAAGAACTTATTGTGGTTGGCTTTAGGACTTCTTTTGTTCTTTGTTTGTTTGTTTTTTACCTTATATCTCCCAATCTTTTGGAGGAAGATGATATGCCATTAAAAATAGCAAGTTGACACTCAAGATGTCAAATCTCTCATTGATTTTAGTTCTAGAAATATCAGAGGTGTGGAATGGTGAAAATTAATGAACTGTAGAAGCAAGCAGGATTTAAAATATGTTACACTGAGGGCATGAGCAGAGGGAATGGGATAAAAAGAGAGTAGGCAGTGGTTGGAGAGTGGGATGTTTAGGAACTGAGATTCCGGAAGAGGTGCCATCTAAGGTATTCCTGTTGCATTACGAGCAACAAGGCTACACCTTCAACTCTGCTTTAAGTCTCCACAGCTAAATATCCAAGTTCATCACGACAAGCTCTGCTTTTCACTTAGCCTCAGGCCAAAATTCAGCTAAGTTTCTGCCACTGAGAGAATCTACTTGTCTCCCGTTTC
Source organism: Ailurus styani (assembly GCA_002007465.1). Taxonomy (NCBI): domain Eukaryota; kingdom Metazoa; phylum Chordata; class Mammalia; order Carnivora; family Ailuridae; genus Ailurus; species Ailurus styani. The sequence continues at coordinate 324,912 of LNAC01000738.1, forward strand.
CAGTAACATGCTCCTCATTTCACTTCCATGTGAATCTTCACTGGGGAAGCCTTCAATGTCCTATTTCTCCTAATAGTCTGTTCATGCTAATTTAAGTGTTTGCTAAAATAATGTATGTTTTCTCTACCATTTTCTTAAATTCCTTCTGAGCCCTCAGAGGCAGAATTGTTAACATGTACATTTCTATTAACAGTCTCTTCAAGGCAATCTGGGCTCGTTCTTCTGTATTCCAAATTCTTTCAGCTTCTGTTCACTGCCCAATTCCAAAACCACTTTCACATTTTTAGGGCACAGCAGCTCCATACCAGATACCAAAACGCAAACTCCTATTGCTACTATAAGAAATTATCACAATGTTAATAACTTAAAAAAATACCAATTTATTATCTTACTGCTCTGAAGGCCACACGTCTGAAACGTAATGAGCTAAAATCAAGGTGTCAGGAAGGCTGGCTGCACTTCTTACAGAGGCTCTAGGGGCAAATCCATTTCCTTGCCATCTCCAGTTTCTACATTCCCTGACTTGCAGCCTCCTTTCATATTCAAAGCTAACAATGGCCAGTCAATCTCATATTGCTTCATGACACTTAAGGACTCGTGTGATGATAGAGGGCCCATGAGATAATCCAAAAGAACAGCCTTATTTTAAGGTCAGATGATTAGAAAGCTTAACTTCATCTATAACCTTAATCACCTTGTCACATAACAACATGTTCACAAGTTCTAGAGATTAGGACATGGACATCTTTAGGGGGACCAATATTCGGCCTATCACAGACATGATGTAAAGATTTAAAAAAATTAAAGGCAGCTTTTTTGAAAAGACGAGTCAAATGAAGATACACACATAGCACAGCGTCAAAAATGAAGAATGGGCAAATCTCTAGATGCAGTGTATGACTTTCACACCTGCATCTCCTACCCTCACCTCACTGTGAATGCCACTCTGGTGCACGAGATTTCACTTACCATGAGTGTTCTGTTGGAAACCCAGACGATGCAACCAAATTCATAATCTTATACTGAAGATATACTTCATGACATCATTTTAATATGGATAAGTTACCTTAAGTCTTTCTTTTGCGTGAGTTATCATTGCTAACAATACCATGATTTTTACAGCTATGCGGGCTCAAATCTTGGCTTTGTCCTTGATTTTCTCTTCACTACTACTTCTCTTCACTGACTTGGAATGTCACTGCCAAACTGATCACCAAATGAGCCATAAATAAATAAATAAATAAGGCTCTACAAAGAGAAAAATGGGGCTTTCCTATTTAAATTTTTGTTGACATTACATATTTAAACCTTCCCTATTGCTTCTGGAGAGAACTAGTTTCTAAATATGACCTCCAATGAATCCCTTCTTTTGATATTCACATGCCTTCCACATTGAAACTGGGCTCCCTGCCACATACTAATCAATAGAATATGGCAGAGGTGTCAATTCTAAGGCTAGCATTTAAGACATGGGCAGATTTTAATTCCTTTCTCTTGGAATGCTCACTCTTGGGAGCTCTGAATCTCCATGTAAGAAGTCCTACTTTCCTGATGGACAGTCTAAATGGAGAAACCATATGGAGAGGAAGAGAGCTCCAGCTATGGCAGCATCTTTGTCAAGACTAAAGATGAATTCAGCCCCATTTACTGTCTGACTGTCATCATATGAGGAGTATCATAGGAGATCAGTGGAAAATCTCACCCAGTCAACCCAGAGAATCTTGAGAAGAAAACAAGGGGAAGGAGAAAGGCTCTCCAAAACCTTAGGAGTCGTTTATTTCACAGCAATAGATAATAAAGACACTAATTTAAATCTGCGTGAAAATGGTAACATTTATATACCTCACTGGAGTAAACAGCTGAGACCGAGTAGACCAAAGTGAGCCTCAGCTTACCTGTAACTCATTTACAGTATTGATTGTCTAAACACACCCACACCCCCCTGTCCCTAAGTTTGTGATCATATGAGCATCTGACAGTGAGGTCCCTTTGGCTCCAAGCATGGCCAGCCTCCTATGCCTTTCAAAAATCCACTAATCCTCCAAGGCCAGGTTCTTTGAGTCTCATTTGCCAGGAACCTCCTCCAAAGCTTCCAGAGGAATATAGTTTTGTCCATCTCCTTTGAGCCACTAAATCATTTACCTCTCATTTATGTGGTTGATTTAATTTTCTTTTAATCATCATTTTAATTTATTTAAGAACCAGGCTCTTTTTTTTTAATCTTCATTATGTTCATGGGAGAACCGGTCTTTCTTACCTACTGGATCAAAATGTAATTTTTCATCTGTGCCTCTCAGCAATGCCTTTTAAAAACAGTTGAGTATTTGCTGAATGACAGTATAAATCCTCAATGAGCATCTAACCTTTCAGAGTAAAACACTGCACTTGTGGGACTAAAGATGGTGATTTGGACAATGTTAATTGGGTAAAATGGGGAGAAGTGTTTTTGGGGTCAGATAAATTTTCAAGATTATATTAGTAATATATTTTAAAGATTCGCCACCAATAGTATTCGGATTCCTCTTCTAGTATTTTTCTGATATTATTTCTCATCGCCCTATTAAACTAAATACCCTGCTTTTTACTCCTTACTTAGCAGGGAGCCTGCTTCTCCCTCTCCCTCTGCCTGCTACTCCACCTGCTTGTGCTCTCTCTGTCAAATAAATAAATAAAATTTAAAAAAAATAAATACTAACCTAAAAAAATAAATACCCTGCTTTCTAATATTCTAACACTTTAGTGTCCTCTTTCTCTAAACTTCCCTTCATACCCAGAAGCCTGGCAATTATTTGTCCTACCCATGTCACTTTGTGTTTCAGGGAATATGGTGACAAAGCAGAGAATAAACTATTGAATTTTCCCTATGTGTTTTATGATCACAAGTATGAAACACTAGAATAAACTATAACATAAAAACCCATGCTTAATTGCAAATAGAAATAGATGTTTATTTCTTAATACACAGGAGGAAAAACCCACAGATGTAAAATACAGTGTGAAGTGCCACAGAAAGAATACCAGGGTAAAATAATCCCTAACTTAAAATAGTAGTTTTATAGTAATTATTAGCGATGAAAATTGCATCAGCATCAATAACACAGCTGTTGACACCTCACAACACATGACAAGCGGTGTTGTTGCACAGCAGCCAGAATGAGTGGGAACTTAATAAGTGCTATCCCTGATAATAAATTAACAACATATTTTGAATATACACAAAAAATTGACCAACTCAAGCAAAAATGTTTCCACTTTCCCCCATGGAATTTTTCCTAGCAGTAAAGTAAATGAAATCATCATTTCACTCTCCTCACCTGGCATCAGGGTCAGCTCTAGTAAAATGCTGCTACAGGAAAGCTTCTGGTTTGTTGCTCCTTAGAGCAGCAGCATCTGCACCATGCTGGAACTTGTTAGTAACGGAGAATCTCAGGCCCACCCAGAACTCCTGAGTCTGAATCTGCATTTGAACAAAGTACCCTGGGAAATTGGCTTGCCTGCTAAAGTTGGTGAAGCCCTGTGCTAGTTCATCTCACTTGCTGGTTTTCTCTTTTGATCCACTTCCCTACAGGGTGTTCTTGCCTGGATGAATCATTCTTTGTGTAGGGCAAGTAGGCAAGTGGCTATTTCACAGGCAGAACAATGTGTTCATAACCTGCCCTTGCTGTTACTTTCTTCTTCTAACATGGTACCCATCAATGCCTTCCCTGAGTCATCAAACATGCTGGCCTGATTCACAGCAAACCAAAAGATTTTCATCTCTCTGTGATGTTTCATCCTCTTTTCACTATAGCCACAGAGAAAGAGAAGGCAATGTTGGCTGCTCTTACTCTTCCTTGCCAACTTCCCTCTCCCCTGCTGTCTTCAGAAATAGGGGCAATTAACACCCAGGGTGAGTTCAAGAAAGCCCACTAGTATTTTCATCCATTTGCAAAATTATCACAGAACCTTCCCATTCTTAGCAGAGTCATAGTTGTAGCTTTGAACAAGCACACTGCTATCCAGAGGTCTGAACTACATATATAGATATATATAGATATATATTTGAATTTTCAGAGCAAATGTGAGTCTAATACCGTTGGTTGTTTATATATAAGAAGAACACATATCATGCATTGTGCATGACAACTTCAAGTTCATGTAAAATAATATAAAGCTTAACTAGCTATGGTTTATTTTTATATCTTCGTAAAAATTTTTTTTCTGAAAAGCAAATAAACATGCTTTTTTAAAAAAGATTTTTTGTTTTTTTACTTATTTGACAGAGATCACAAGTAGGCTGAGAGGCAGGCAGAGAGGAGGAAGCAGGCTCCCCGCTGAGCAGGGAGCCCTATGCATGTGTGGCTTGATCCCAGGATCCTGAGATCATGACCTTAGCCAAAGGCAAAGGCTTTAACCCACTGAGCTACCCAGGCAGCCAACATCCTTTTGATACAGAAGAGTAAGTTTTAAGAAACCAATCCTCCCACAGAGAACAGTCATCAAGCCTGGCCAAAAAGGAAAAAAAAAAAATAATGGAAGGATGTGGAGGGATCTGAAGACTAATAAGTTGACATATTTTGAGAGAGAGTTGAAACTTGGACTGAGTTCCTTGTTTTGTTGCAGCTTTACCCTGAGGTCAGCCATAGTTGAAGTGATGGTTAAAACTATGATTAAAAAAAGAAAGAAAGAAAAAAGAAAAACACCCAAAATGAATCATTTGTTGCCCAGAGAAACCAGAGAAAGGAGCCCTAGAGTAAGCACAACCATGACAGTGATAAAGGAACTCAAGAATGGAGAGGGGCAGAGAAGAAAATCCCAGGCAGACCCTTGAATCAGGCTTGCATAGGGATGCCTGAAATCTGCTCAGACCTGAGGTTTAAATAACTGAACTCAGTACTGAGCCACTGTCTACCACAGGTGTGACAGTTAGCAATTTTCATCTACCTGAGTTAATAACATGGAAAAATAAAAATATCAATGTTTTGATGATATTAACAATCAGTAATTATTGCAATGTAACAATATATACAATCCAATCTACAACACATTTATAATACCCAGTTTATAATCCAAAATTACTTGACACACCAAAAGCCAGGAAAATGTAACCCATTCTCAAAGGAAAAGACAACTGATACAAGCTAATCCTGAGATGACCCAGGTGCTAGAACCATTAGACAAGGACTGTAATGCCACTATTTTAACTATGACAACGAGGTAAAATAAAATACACCTGTGTTGAATTAAAACATAGAAACAGCACATAAGTAGGAAATATGGAAAAAAAAGAACCAAATGGAAAGTTTAGAAGTGAAAATAGAAGATCTCAAAGGAAAAATTCACTGGATTAGTATCAAAAGAGCATAGAAATGATAAAGAAATATTGATGATCTTGAAGATAGGTAAATAGGAAACATAACTGCTGAAGAAGAGAGAGAAAAAGACTGGTAAAAAAATAAAAAAAGATCAGGGACCTATGGGACAAGTTTCAAAAGGTATTCTATACAAGTATTTATCCCAGAAGAAGAGGAGAGACACGATGGGACAGAATAAAATATTTGGACACATACTAAGAGCAAACTTTCCAATTTGGTGAAAGATATACATTTATAGATTCAAAAAGCTTGGCAAACTCTAAATTGGATTTATTCCAAGAACCCATGCCTGAACAAGTCACCCTCAAAGGAAAGCTAAGGGAACTTTTCATGACAAGGCAATGGTGTGAGATATAATAAAGGAAGACCTTCAGGCTGGAGAGAAATCATGCCAGAGGAAAATTTAGATCTTTAGGAATGAATGAAAAGCATCCAAATGGCAATAAATGATTTCATGAATTATTACAAAAGCATGGGCAATTATAAAAAACTAGCTTATGTCATAATTTATTTAAAGTACATCTGACTTTAAAGAAAAAATTGAGTAGTTTATAATGTATTCAAAGATCTAGAGGGAAACAGTCAATAAAACATTAAAGTCAAATTCTATAAAATATTCAGAAGAGGGTAAGAAAAGGAAAAAACCCTAAAAATAACATGATGGTATACCTAAATCCAAACATAAAAATAATTTCATTACATGTCTCTAGAATAAATTTTCCAGTTATAAGGAAGAGATTATCAAAATGAACACAAAAGCAAGATCCAATTGTATGCACAGAAAACGTGTAAGCAAACATGTAGAAAAATATATAATGCAAGCAGGAAGTATAAGAAAGCTGGCTTTATATATTAATATCACATAAAACAGGCTTCAAGACAGAGTATTTATTATGGGGGGTAAAGAGTACACATCATAACAATAAAAGAGTAAAGTAGGAAGGAAGATATATAATCATAAATGTATAAATGCCTAAAATGCTTCGAAATATAGGAAACAACTGACTAAATAAAAAAAAATTAACAGTTGCACAATCACAATAGGAAATTTTAACTTTTAACACATCTTGGCAACTGCAGAGAAACTTAAAATGATAGAGGATAAAGAGAAACAGGTTTTATTAACTGGATGGATAAACACAAGGTGAGATATCCATACAACGATATATTATCTGGCCATGAAAAATGTAGTAAGTGCTGACACATACTGTAACGTAGATGAATCTTGAAAACAATAAATGAAAGCAATCACTGACAAAAGACAGTATTACAGGATTCCATTTATAAGAAATACCCAGATTAGCAAATCTAGAGACATAAAGTACATCAGTAATTGTTTAGGGTTGAGGGAAATCAAGAGATATGGAATCAGTGGCTAGACAATACTGAATCTGTTTTTGAGGTGATAAAAGAGGTTCTAAGACTAATGATAATGATTGTTTCACATCTCTATGAATACACAAAAGCCCATGAATTGTACAGTTTGGGTCAACTGTATGGCATAAATCATATGTCCATAAAGCTATTTAAACCAAACAAAAATGATACAGAGGATGTGAACATTATCAATCACCTTGACCTTATTGATATAAAAAAAAACTATACAATATTTACACAACGTTTTCTTCACACCACATGCAGATGCTTAACATCTGCTATGTGTTAGAAGCCAAGACAGATTTGGAGATTATCTGGATGACTAAGACACACTCACTGGTTACACGGAGCTGTGAATACATAGCAGTAGTTCTCAGGGAAGGATTCTGGATGTTTGTGGGGACACTCCTGGTTGCTATAATGATTACAAGGTGCTTTCAGCATCTAGCAGGCAGAGGCTCAAGATGTTGGACATTCTACAGGTCACAGGATACTTCACACATGAAGAAATGCCCCATCTCCCATATGATTTCCCAATCTCTTACCATTCATGTGGTGAAAACATTTTTGACATTATCTGAGTAAATGTCTATTAACCAAAACACTCAAAGAATTTTTAGTTTTAATTTATAGTGAATTCTCCAAGAATGCAATCATTATGAAGGTCTTTGCTTTGCTTTTGTTTTATTTTTGGAAGTTGCCAAGAGCTCTACATGGTTTTTCTAAACAATAAAAAGATAATAAATGGAAAAAAATTACACAGTAATTACTCTCTCAGGATTTGAGTCACCAACGAAACATACCTGCACTGGTTTGCATATGAAGCTGTCACTTTCACAATTATCCCACCTATTTGAGCCAGTGTCTATCTTAGTTGTCCTGACATTTAATCATGCTTAATATTTACACATAGAAACAGATACCATTTTATCATAAATTTTAATTTTCCTTTCATTTCTCCATATATTATAGGTAAGGCATTGTGTTGATTTTTCAAATTATGAGTGCAGGTGAATTTCACTTCAGGACAGTGCAAGGGGCATGATAACCTAAGTTGCTAGATCTGATTAGAGATCCACTGACCTAGAGAGAAGGCAAGTACACCAATGACTCCAAAAGCATAAAACACTTGCTAAAATGGAGGAATATATAAGCAAGAGAAGGTATACTAGGTTCCTATTGCCACTGTAACAAGTTATCACAAATTTAGTGGTTTAAAACATCAGAAAGGTATTCTCTTGTACTTCTGGAGCCCAGAAGTCCAAAATGGGTTTCACCAGGTTGACACCACAGTGTTGGCAAGGCCAACACTATAGACTCTAGGGGAGAATTAATTTCTCTATAGACTCTAGGGGAGAATTAATTTCCTTGCTTTTTCCGGTTTCTAGTGGCTACGTCTATTCCTTGGCTTGTGACCTCTTCCTCCAACTTTGAAGCACATGACTCCAATCTCCGCTTCTGCCACAAATGTCATCTAAAGTCTAATTTCATTTTGCCTGCCTTTTACAAGGACATATATGATTACACTGGAAGGTCACTTGGACAATCTAGAATAATCTCTTTTTATGATCCTTAACTTGGTCATACCAGCAAAGTCATACCTGTCATATAAAGTAAAATTCAGAGGTCCTAGGGATTAGGACCTAGACATCCTTAGGAGGCATTATCCAGCCACCCACAGAGGGGTATTTAAGAAGATCTACCCAAGTCAGGGAGGGTAGTTAAGAAAAGCCTCACAGATTTTCAGTCTAAGGGTTAGTAGACGTTTGGCTGGTTCAAAGTTAACAACAACAAAGTAGGAAGGGAGTAGACAGAGTTTGGAATAGAAGGGTTTTTCCAAAGTGAAGAAAGTTAAGGGAAACATATAAGGCATGAGAAAGAACATAAGGTTTGAAGGGGAGGGCAGGGAAATCATTACTGTAACTTAGACAAAATGGACAGGGGAACGGGTCACATACAACTCTAGGAGATACGCGACAAAATTTTGTAGATTTTTTTTCTCCTCTAAATAACGGTGAATTACTGAGGAATTCTAAGCAAGGCAGTAATACAATCATATCAGAAACAGCACTTGGATGGAGGTCACTTAGGCAGGAGACTGATAAGCAAACTGGACAATGATATAGGCTAGAGATAATGAGGACTCAAATAATATCCTCTAAGAGCATCTTTTTTTTTCCTATTTCTATTTGCAAATAATCATCTTATTTACGGCCCCGTGTCTTTTAATGACAGCCCATAAACTGTGGAGTTTTCTTTTTTAAACTCATTATCTCAGAATTTTAATATGCTGAGGGTCACACACCAGGTCACACAATCTCTGAAGACAGTCAAAGAGCAGTAACAGGCAATTCTCAGAAACCTCTGGGAAAGTAAAAATAAATCTCAGTCTCAGAAAGATCCACATTGCTGAACCTTTGCCCTACTTGTTGGGAAATCACCTCTGAGAAACTTTCATTTCAGTCCTCAAAGCCCAGTGAGGGGGGCACTTTTTATATCACTGTATTTTTAAATGTTGCGCTATTTGGCCACTCAGAAAATAAGAAAATCTATAGACAACATTCCCATTAATAGGATCCAAGAATTAAAATATGTCTGCATTTGAAAAATTTTCCAGAGGCTTCTTTTCCTATTCCTTCTGTGAGAAAATTAAGGTTAGAAGTCAGAAAACTTGGTTTTGGCAGACAGATTTTTCATTCACCCTACGTGACGGTGAAAAGCACACTTCTGAGTCTAAACTACAATTAAGTTTCAATTAATTAATCCTTTCTTCATCCATGAAGTTAGAATAGTAGAAGTGTTTTATATTCTCTTCAACTGATCTAAAATTTTACCATGGGACAGTAGTAGATCATAATTAACATTCTCAAATATTTCCCGCTATCATTGGAATGTAATTTAATATAAACAAACAACATAGGCTTCCTCACAAAACTTCTTTCTTCCTTCTCTTCTTCCTTTTCTTCCTTTCCTTCCTTCACTTTTCTTTCCCTCTAATTTATTTTTAATCTAATAAAATTAAATATCGGGCTTAACCTTCAGTAACTATCAAAAAAGGGGGGCGCTGCTTAAAATGTTCAGCTGTCTTAACAGTTTCTGGACTCCATTAGCCCTGTGAGAATAGATCATAGAGCTAAAGAATAGACTCCAGAGGGATCTCCCCGCTGCCCACAATCAAGTCCCTCATGGGACAATCCAGAAAATGTTGCAGTGGGCGACTATATTACTGAATGCAGAAGTATCCATCTGTGACTTACAATCATATCTTCTTTTACCTTCTTGGAGATTCTGATAAGCAGGCTGTCCCTTAATCTTTTCTGGAACAAGGGAAACGAGATAGATCATAGAGGTAACATCAAAAGAGCAAGCAAGTGAGAGAAGAATAACAGAGGACTTAGATATTATGTGTCCTCCTCTCTAATTGCAAATAGACAGCCTTTTACTGAAAAGAGTAAGAGATTTTTGTATAGGCTGCTTGTATAACAACTGAAGTCTTTAAATTGGACCTGTTTTCCCTGAGAAGGGAAAATGGAGGTTGGGAGACTCTCAAGCCCCATGTAAGGGATTTTCTTGAGGGTACACCTTAATAGGAATTTTACTTCAAAGGAGACTGCTTCAGGTAAGGTAGATATTAAATAGCTACTTTTCACCAGTTGTTTCCATGTAAAATGCAAGGATGCAAAAATGTTTCTAAGATTTCAGTTTCAGATGCTCTAATTTTCATTACTAAAAGTATGGATGATTAGATGTTTATAAAATCCACTTAGTTCATTACAATTAAAAATTTTAGATTAAAAAAACATTACATCCAGTTCAGCTCATGGTTGGGAGGATGAGAAAGTATGATTATTCTCTAGAAGCCAAAAATGGTGAGATACCATGAATTCAGAGGTGAGACAAATATGGAGCCAGTGTTTGGGCTGGGGAATGTGTCCATCCCAACAGACCAGAACTTAGGTCTTAATATACCATCCATTATATTATTTATCTAGAAATAAAACCTGGGATGTACTAGGGTGTAAGATCAGTACTGAGATCCCAAATAAATCTAGTCCTTATCAAGTAAGACAACCTTAAAAGGCAAAATAAGGAGGTTAGGGGATGGGGAAACCCACAGAGGGAGACAGTGGGGATACAAACTATTTAATAAAAGATTAAACTTGTCCTAAGAGAGATATTTCCCTTGTCTTTCGTTCCTAGGAAATAACCTCTAGGCCCTTGCAATGCCATGCCTGATAAAAATGTCTTTGTTTACCTGATGGTCTTGAGCCATACCAGACAGTCCATGTTAACAGTATGATTTATGGTGACAGCCTTGGCCCATGCAGAATCAGCTTAACTCTTAGAGAAGCTAGAGACTAAGGTCAAACACAAAAATAGCCAGTCATGTCTCTATGACTGAACCTTAATAAAAACTCTGGACCTCAAGGCTCCAGGGTATTTCTCTAGTTGGCAATACATACATAGTGGTTGAAAGTGTTATCTGCATGATCCCACCAGGAGAACACAACTGGAAGCTCATGTTTGAGCTTCCTACTAAATTGCTACATACGTGATATAATGGAACGTGATATAATGGAACTCCCAAATTTGACATGTCTATGTTTGTCCTTGCTCTGGTAGAACCAAGAAAAATAAATTCATGTTCTGAGAACTAAGTAATACCTAATATTCTAACCAATACCTACATAAATTTGGATTTGAGGCCAGAATTTACAATAACTGCTAGGATGAAAAATCCACAAACCCTAAATTTAGTTTAAATCTGACCTTTAAATGACTGCCCTGAGATGCCTAGCATACACCAAATAAAAAACCTCTTTGGAAGAACACACCAAAGACCTGTCTCAAAGACTTTTCAAAGGTAAGAGTAAAAGGTATACAAACTTGCAATAAAATAAGTCACTAAAATTAACTGGAAAGAAGCTATCATGAATTGGTACAGAAAATATAACTAATATGGATTCAGACTCCAGAAGACTGTAGATGTTAAAAAGTAAAATATTTAATAAAAAACAAGTACATTTATTGAGTCAAAGACATCTTCATTTTAACCCCAAGAGACTCTGAGCAGATGACCCAGCTAATCTGTACCCAGACACCTGACCCACAGAAACTGAAAGTGGTTTGAAGTGACTCAGTCTGTGTTAATACTGTTAACTGAGCAAGAGATATATATCAATTAATTTTGGAATTTATTGTTGAAATGGGCGTGCAGATTTTCTACATTATTCATGAAAACAATTTTTACAAAATATTTAACTTCCAAACTATTAAAAGGGAAATATGGAAGTTGAAGGGGAAAAGCCCAGTTAACCCCAAAGAATATGCATATTAAAATATATATAATAATTAGAATCAAAATGAAATAGAATAACAAAACCAAATATATCAGTAATCAGAATAAGTAAGCACTGCAAGCATTCTGGTTAAAAAACAAAGACTGAAAAAAGCAAAATTCAAGTTTTCTTGTTTACAAATTCACATTTAGACATAAAGACCTAGAGGGGCACCCCGGTGGCTCAGTCCATTAAGTGTCCAACTCTTTATTTCAGCTCAGGTCATGATCTCAGGGTCATGATATCAAGCCCCGTGGTAGGCTCTGCACTGAGTGTGGAACCAGCCTAAGATTCTATCTCTTCCTCCACCCAACCCCTCCACCTGCCATGGGCACATACACACACTCTCTCTAAAACACACACACACACACACACACACAAAACAAAACCATAAAGACCTGGAAAACTTGAATATTAAAGTGTACCTTATAAAAACCAACCAAAAGAAAACTGCTATAAATATATTAATATTTAAAAATTCATTAAGCTGAAATTATTTTTTTACTTGTTCTTTCCTGTGTTTTTAATTTTAGCTATTCTGACAGGTATGAGGTGATACCTCACTGCAGTTTTGATTTGCATTTCCCTGATGATTAGTGATGCTGAGCATCTTTCATGTGTCTATTGGCCATCTGTGTGTCTTCTTTGGAAAAAATGTCTAATTATGTACTCTGCCCATTTTTAAAATTTTATTATTTGCTTTTTTGGTGCTGAGTTGTATAAGTTCTTTATATTTTAAGCTCAGATTATAAGAAAATCTAAAAATATTATAACATATTGATAAAAGTTTAATTTACAAGGAAGATTTTAAAAATCTAACCTTGCAGGGCGCCTGGGTGGCTCAGTGGGTTAAAGCCTCTGCTTTCGGCTCAGGTCATGATCTCAGGGTCCTGGGAGTGAGGCCCGCATCAGGCTCCCTGCTCAGCGGGGAGCCTGCTTCCCCCCCCCCCTCTCTGCCTGCCTCTCTGCCTCCTTGTGATCTCTCTCCCTCTGTGAAATAAATAAATAAAATCTTAAAATAAATAAATAAATAAATAAATAAATAAATAAATAAATAAATAAATAAAATAAAAATCTAACCTTGCATACCTAATAAATAGCTTCAAAATGTACAGGGCAAAATGGCAAAATCACAAGGAAAAAATGACAAAAATACTGCTATAAACTGAATGTTTGTGTCCTCCTCACAATTTATACATTGAAACTTAATACCCACTGTGATGGTATTTGGAAGTCAAGCTTTGGGGAAGTGATCAGATTATGAGGACAAAGCCTTCCTGAATGGGACTAATACTCCTATAAAAAGATAGCCCAGGGAGTTCCCTCTCTACCTTTTTACCATGTTGACACAGCAAGAAGCCTACTGTTGATGAATTAGGAAGTGGGTTCTCATCATTGAATCTGTCATTGAATCTTGATCTTGGATTCCTCAACCTCCAAAACTGTGGGAAATAAATTTCTTTTGTTTATAAACAACTCCATCTACTGTAAAATGGACTTGGACAAGTACTATCATAATTGAAAATTTTAATGTACTTCTCTTTGCAATTGATATACTAAACAAACAAACAAAAATCAGTAAGGATAAGGAAATTTGAACAGCTTGATTAAGTTATTACAGATAGATTTCCTGGCTTTTATAAGTGGGGAATATACATTCATTTCAAACACAAAATAAACTTTTGCAGTAATTGACTTTCCATAAGGTTAAGTTTCAACAGAACTGGCCCTAATGGTATTAAGTTGTAAACTAATGACAGAACGATAACTTTAAAAAGGAATATGACAGTGACTGCTATGTTATTCAGCCATTTTTTTAGCACGTATCAGATGCTTTTGATAACTAAACTTTCATCTTGTTTGTCCTTTTGTTTTTTTTAAGATTTTCTTTATTTATTTGTCAGAAAGAGAGAGAGAGAGCACACAAGCAGGGGAGCAGCAGACAGAGAGGGAAGCAGACTCCCTGCTGAGTAGGGAGCCCGAGGACTCAGGACAGGACCCTGGGATCCTGACCAGAGCCAAACTCTTAACTGACTGAGCCACCCAGACACCCCTGGTTTGTCCTTCTGAACTAGAGTGAAAACTTTATGTAACTAGTCTTAAATTTTATGAATGCATCATTTAGAAACTGATTCTGCCTGTATTCTTTTTGTGAAAGCTATCAGACATACAAAAGAACGTATATAATTTATATATAATTGTGAAAAATTATAAAATGTTTATGTACTCTCCATCCAGAAAAGAGATATATTAAAAATATATTTTATAGTCTTTATGTACGCCTCTCCTACCCACCCAAGGAGCCATATGTTACACTTTATGGACACACCACATATATACACCGCCCACATTAAAGACACATATATTACCCCGTATGTAGTTCTGTTTCCTCCAGAACTTTTTATAAATAAAATCATTTTGTAATTTTTTTCTGTGATTTACTCTTTGCTCAACATTTTGTTTATATAGTTCATCTGTGTCAATACATATCTCCATTTTTCTTAATATTTCTTTGTATGACTATGACAAAAATATTGATCTATTTTACTTTGATAGTAAATTGGGATGTTTCTAATATTCTTATTATTTTGAACACTGCATCCATCTATCTATCTATCTATCTATCTATCTATCTATCTATCTATGTAGTAGAATATTATAATGAATCCTATGTTGCCACTGCCTATATTAAAAAATTATCATTTCTTAGCCAATAGTCCACTGGGTTATTTTGAAACAAAAGATAAATTTACTGTTGTCACATTGAATGTTTTAAATCTGTAATATTACCTTTGGGGGGGGGATAATTGCATAAGAACTAAAATCCCAAGAAATATTTGGCTCTTTTGGTTTAGTTGATGCATAAAAGTTAAAATCCTAAGAAATTTTTACTATTTTACTGATTTTATATTATTACTGTTGTACGCATTTTGGTATTATTAGAACAGAACAGTATAATGAGCTAAATAAAGAAAAAAGAAAGGAAACAGGAGGAAGAGATAGAGGAAAGAAAATTAGGAAAAAGAAATGTTTCGTGCAGAGATGTAAATTGTGTTTGAGGTAAAGAATCTGAAGTCCTAAAGGGTTACTTGAATGGAGATATTTAGTGCACATGAAAAAATTCAGGTCTAGAATTTGGAAGAAAAATGTAGCTAAAAATACAGAGGTATGCATTATTCACAGAAATGGTACAAATATAAGAAACTGCCAAAAAGAGGGTGCAAAGGGGCAAGATTATAGTCTATGGAGGAGTTGTGGGGACACACTTTTATAGGGCAGAAAAGGAGAACATAAAGGAGATTGCAGAGACAACCCACAGAGTATATACATGTGTCATGGAAATCAATTTAGGAAATAATGTTGATCAAAGGTATGATTGCTACATTTGGAAACTGAGTAGATTAACTATACAATTAACTATGTGATTGTTGAAGCATATTACGATTTCTTTGCATTTTTGTACACTTGGCCAAAGTGGCTTTCTGAAAAGGAAATCTTACTTCCTTATGGTGCGATGAATTTCAAACCGCTCTATAAAGATAGATCAACTGCAGTCAGGTTCTGCCCTGTGACAGGAATGCAGTTACACCCATGACATAGCATCCCACATTAGATACTGTGTTCCCCACAGGTGCACTCCCCAGACCCAGCTGCTTTGGAAAATTCCAACAATAAAACTTGACACTGACTCCATGAATGGCAAGAATTGTCAAACTGGGATATTTTGCTATTGTGATTAGGTTTATTGTCATTATGTTTTGATATGAGGATGACATCACAAGTTACTCTGGAAAAAGTAGGCACAGAAAACTCATGTAGCTTAAATATTAGAGTAAACCCTTCTCAGTGTTCCATCCTTGGGTAGATACAGAGTGGGATAAATGGCAGGGCAATCTCTGAAGCTCTGAAAGTGAGCAGCAAAGTGGCAAGTGGATTTAATAAGATCTTAGTGTAAGGCAAATATTCGAGAGAAATAAAAATTGAACTCTCTTCAGAGAATGCTGGGCTCAAAGCAATCAATTACAATTCAGGAATGGGAGCAAAGAGTTATAAGTACTTGCTCAAGACAAACCTTTATGTGGAAAAAAGACAAAAAGAAAACCCATAAATCTTCTAAGTTTAGTACTAATGTTTAAAAGCAAAACAGAATGTTACTATCTTCTACAATCTGATGGCAGTTCTAAAACTGTATACTTTATGGCATTCTGATTACTTTAAGCTCAAGGAAGACATAGGACAGCTGTAGAGAACAAGCAAAAGATACTTGTGGTGGGCCAAAATATTTTTTGTTAGTTTGTTTTGTTTGCTTGGTATCTCTTTTGGGAAATCATCTCTTTTACATTCTTAAAACATCTAGTTCTGATACAGTAAACCAAAATTAATCCCATACCATCCCTAGCATGAGGATCTGTTTATGACCTAGTTCTATCCAATTAGTGTCCAGTGCAACAGTGACTGGTCCGAAGACGGCCATGGGACACAATTTGGTCCAATGAGCCATCTGCATGACTTGTGCTTATGCCACAAGGAGAGAAACATGGTCTTTCACTGGGATCACTTAGTGGAAACACTAGGGGAGCCTAAAGCTGCCAGTGGTTATCTTTGCCATCATATGGATATTGCTTAAAGGAATGAAAACAACACAGGGAAAAGCAAAGCTAAGAAAAAAAGGGAAAGTGTGAGATTTCTTTTTTTTTTCCTTTCTTTCTATTTTTTTTTTTTTTTAGAAAGAGAGTGAAAGCATGGGAGGGGAGGCAGGGGCAGAGGGAGAGGAAGAGAGAGAATCTCAAGCAGGCTTCACACCCAGCACAGGGCTCGATCCCATGACCCTGAGATCAGGGCATGAGCTGAAGTCAAGAGTCAGACGCTTAACCAACTGAGCCTCCCAGGGGGCCTGGAAAAGTGGGAGATTTCTAATGACATCTTTTGATCTCCTGGACACAGCTCTGGCCAGGATTCTGAATTATATGTGTCAGTCAGTTAACATTATGCCGACAAAATACACAATTTTAAAGTAGTAACTTTTCAATTTTCCAAAGGAATAAAGTGTAGCCAGAAAATCATGGGGAATGAAAATAGTATAAAATTGGACTGGACTTATTCAGCATAATTTAGAAATTGGTGTTATCCCCTGAAGCCCCCTCCCCCCCAAAAAAACCTGAAGATGAACTAAACATTTACAAAGTGTGAAATAAATTACTTATCTGGGTCTTTTTATTAAACATCTATTGTCAGGGGTGCCTGGGTGGCTCAGCCTCTGCCTTCGGCTCAGGTCATGTTCCCAGGGTCCTGGGATCGAGCCCTGCATCGGGCTCTCTGCTCAGCAGGGAGCCTGCTTCCCCCTCTCCCTCTGCCTGCCTCTTGCCTACTTGTGATCTCTCTGTCAAATAAATAAATAAAATCTTAAAAAAAAAATCTTCAGCCAGACTGACTTGGTTCCCTCTGACATGTCCTGCTCCTTTTGACACTGAACCATAGGTTTGCACGATATCAAAATTCTTGCTCAAAATGTGTCATATTCTCTTTATGTCATAGCTTTCATACATACGAATTTCTCCTCCCAAAATATGATTCTTGATTTTGTTCATGTAGTAAATTCTTACATCTCCTTAATGTTTAGCATACCCACTGTCTCTTTCGTGAAGTCCTTCCTAACCTTGCCAGTCTGTGCTGCCTTCAACCAAACACGTATTTTCATTTTACGCGATTTGCTTTAATAGCTCCTTATTCAATTCAATGTTAGTTTTTGCACTGTTAGCACCTGCTTAGTATCTGGCATAGTCTAAGTATTCAGTAAATATTGAATTATGAATGAATAAATGAATGACTGAAAGACTGACTCTTTACATAAACAAGTTTCCACATGTGCCTACGTCAAACTCACAGGACCTAATTACTTTTCTTTGGTAGCCATTGGAGTAGGCATTAGGGTAGGTAACCAACAACCCCTATAATGGGCCAGGTAGGGTGGAGGTTGTTTTATCATCATCATCATCTCCTACTTCTCACAATTGTGTAGGGTTAGGTGTTATTTCCCTCCCATTTATAGATAACAAACCTAGAGTTCCAAGAGGTTAAACAACCTGTCCGAGGACACACAGTTAACAAGTGGTAGAATGGCGTTTTGAAAGCAAATCAGTCTGAAAGCCAACACAGAGATTACAGGAGGAAAAGGAAATTTAGCTTCTCATACTAAAATCATAGAAATGATAGATATAATCTACCGTAAACCAAATACCTGTTACTAATTAAGAATCATGGTGAGACTAACTCAGAATCAGGCTGGATATACAGTTGATTCTTAGTATTCATGAATCCCATATTCATAACTTTGCCTACTCCCTAAAATTCATTTGTAAACCCCCAATCAAACAGTATTTTCATGGTCCTTGTGGGTATGTGCAGAGTGGCAAAAAATTTAAGTTGCCTGACACATGTATTCTGAGTTTGAACAAGGCAATGCTCCACCTTCTTGGTTGAGCTCTCTGACTCTAAGTATGTGCCTTTTTTTTTAATAACAGGATTTATTTAGAGTATGTTTTGGTTCACAGCAAATCTGAGGGAAGGTACAGAGGTTTCCCACATACTTCCTGCCTTTTCCAATGCAGAGGCTCTCCTATTACCAACCTCCCCCACTAAAGTGATACATTTGTTACAACTGATGAACCTACACTGACCCATCATTATCACCAAGGGTCCATGATTTACTTTAGGGAACATTCTTGGCATTATATATTCTATGGGATTGGACCAAATGAGAATGGCCCATATCCATCATGACGTTGTCACAAAGTAGTTTTACTGCCCTAAAATCCTCTGTGTCTTTTCACTGGAAGCTAAAGACATTTTTAACACACTTGCATGATTTTTGCCATCCAGTGCTGGTAGTGTCTGCTATAATATGTGGCCCTAAGATGGCTTCAGTGATAACAGAAGATGTAGCAAATATAGTAACAGTCTTCTCTAAACAAACAAATAAACAAAATCTTAAAAAAAAAAGACTTTTGATTACAATAAACGGGAACCCATTTGAGATAATAAAAATAATTGTTAAAAGAAACCCTATAATCGATGGGGAAAATAAAATGGTGGGCCACAGGATATATTTTAAGGTTTTATTCAAGGACAGGAATGAAGGTGCCACTCGCTGGGCCTCAGGTAGATTAGAACCAAAAGTCAGGAATTAAGATCACTCTTTTCATACATCTCTGACCCCATCATATCTCTTATTTTTCTATTCTCTGATGACCAGCTCCATTTTCCCTCTTTTGATTACAGTCTATTGATTATTCATATTGCATAAATCAGCTTGCCTTAATTCAACGAAACCTATTAGGTCCAACATTAAATACAATAAATGACTTCAAAAGTCTGATTTGTCCAAGTCTTCCCTGTGCAGAGCCCTATTATCAGGTTGTACATAGTTCCCAATCAGGTCAATTATAATTGGGAGGGAGGATGGGGAGCAGTCACATGGTATAATGCTCAGTGCTCCATCAGTAAGAATGGTGGGAATGAGCAGATTCTCTGATAAACGGCATAGTTAAGGTAGTTCCCTTAAAGATGCCTAGTACTTATCCTTAATATCTAACACCCAGAGGGCATCAAAATGTTGTGTTACATGAATGAACACAAGCATGTGGCAGACATTGCAGGTAACATGTCAATTTCCCCTTATTTCTCTCTAAAATCACCCCACTTTAGATGGGTGGTGGGTAACAACAGGCCAGGGAACATGGACCCAGCCTGGTAATGTGCTGGAATATTTTACATTGGTTTGTGGGAGCCAGTTACGCACATCTCTTCCCAGCTCTACCTTGGGGAAGTCATGTCGGTAGCCTAAAACAGCTATGATGAGAATATTTGTACCACTGAAATCAGCCAGTGCTATAATCAGTCCTTGTTATTTTTTTTCCTCCCCAGAGAACAGACTATTAAACATTAACCAGCATTCCACTAGCCCAGCCAGAAACATGGTTGGTCTAAGCTAATAATGGAAATCCCGAGCCTCATTTCCAGGATTGGTTAAGGGGAGGGCCTGTAACCCAGTTTTACCAATGGGACCTGGGCTTTCTTGGATCTTCTTCCAAATAAAAATAAAGATGCTCGAATTTCCTGCCTTTGGATATTGTTTTTTTTAAGAATGTGATACTTCTAGCCAAACTGCAATCAAGAGAGGGAATGGCTTAGTCGGTGTCTGGGTGGCTCCCTCAGTATCTGCCTTTGGTTCATCAGGATCCTGGGATTAAGCTCAACAATGGGCTCCTAGCTCCACAGGGATCTGTTTTTCTTCTCCCTCTGCCTCTGCCCCTCCTGCTGCTCATCTCCACCCCCCTCTCAAATGAATAAATAAAATCTTTTAAAAAGAGAGAGAGAGAGAGAGAGAGATTGAGAGAGAGAGAGAGAGAGAGAGAGGGAAGCATAGACATGAAAAGCAACAGGCTTAAATGAATGAAAAGAAATATGAAGACAATCTGGTTCTTTGATGACTCTGTTAAGTAACCCCACCAAACAGGGAACTACTCTGCCTCAGGCCATTTTGTTATGAGTTAGCAAATAACCTTTATTTCTTAGGGCAATTTTAGTTGAATGTTTCACAACTTGCAACCCAAAGATTCTAATATAGTGAAGGGACAGGTGGATAAATGAATGAATGAATGAATGAACGAATGAACAAACAACAAATGAATGAGCGAATGAATGAATGAATAAGATTATTTGTACAGGTGTGTAATGGACAAAAAAATACCAGGGATAATTATGTGTATGCACAGGTATGAAACACGTGTCCTGCTGTGTTTACCCTATTTTACCCTTTAGCATTATATTGTAAACCTTTCACATTTTTTTAATCATGGATGAACAGAGAACTCACTGAAGAAAATGTATGCCCATTATTACACTTTTACATGACTATCTACATTTAGGAACCTTCTTAATGAAGGAGTGTTCTCTGCCACTCCATGCTCTCTAGAAAATATTCTAAATTTAAATAAAAATATGTGAAACTGATGAGATCTTTAATTCTGTATACTAGCAGTTAAAACTCTAAGGGGTAATTTGTATGGGTGCCTGTATGTGTATACGTGTTCACGGGGAATGATGGTATTTTCTATTTATTTTGCATTCATTACACAAGAATGCTACTGTTCTTAGAATGCACAAGATTTAACTACAGTAAAACTTAAAGCCATTACATGCACTGAAAATGATTCATGGCATCATTTTTACTTTGACTGTTTTCTTTCTCAATTTTGAGTCTAGGAGATGGGCTCTGGCAAACACAAGTCTTTGCCAGCTGGTTAGAAAGCTCCTTTTCCACCTGGTCAGCTGCAGTGAATCATTGTTTTTATCCCATACTCTTATCCACAAATCCAAGTTCTCTCCAGAAATGAATAAACTGTGATTCTAGAGAAGAGGAAAGGTAGTCCAATGCATACTTGATGATGGATGCTACCTAATCAGTACCTAATAAAAGAAAAATGTCAAAGCCAGGCCGCTTCATTCTTCTAGGGAAAAAAGTCAGGTAGCTAAGGTGAAAGACTCTTTTAAACAACAACCATTTTTTTCAGTCCCCAATTACCCTTCTCAGGACTAGCTATATGCATAACAATAGCAAAAAATGTTGTCCTGGATGTTACTTCTTTCAGTTTCTATTAAAACTGTAATAGTGCCTGCTTCCATTATACATTTCCCTGTATATTTCGATCAAAATGTCACTTAGCCACTGTTACTAGAGTGCACTTAATATTTTCATTAAAACCAATAAAACCAAGAAATGACGAGGGTGCAGGTGGGTGCAGGCAATTAAACTCCTCTTGTACATATCATTAAATAGCAGTTGAGGAAAGAAAGAAGCCCCATTGAACACCTGTCCCTTCTCCTTTGAATGGCAGCTAGCAGAAATCCACTTAGCTAGCTATTGTCTGCTTATTTTCCTGACAGATAATGTGAAGAACAGGCAGTTATAGGGCCACTAACTCAGAATTAATTTTTCCTTCACAAGAGTGCCAAGGATACGACGAGAGCAGTCATGGTGCCTGATCAGGATTCAGGGGGGTAAACAAGACAAGCTGAGATGATGGGCAAAAGATAAAACCCCTTTACAGGTCTGCTCCACTTGCCAGGCAGAGCTGTGGTTTTTGCTGGCACCTTGTAATATTTGTTTTCTTCAATCTGTCTCAAACCAAAGTCTAAAGAGTTAATCATTAAAACATCTGACTGGCGTGCATGTGTGTGTGCACATGCGTGTGCATATGCTGAAAGAAAAGACAAAAGAAGAAGATTCTACAATGTTGCTCTCCATCTTTTCCTGCCATATTAAAAATGTTAATGGTTGCAAAAGACAGCTGTTAAGTCAAACAATGAGATTGTTTATGGAACTTCTTCCTGTGAGCTTCTACCTCAGTTGAGAAAATAACTGCGTTTCCTTTAATAAGTCTGGACCTTCTGTTAATCCACCATTATTGTTTGTTTCATTCTGGTAGGAAACATCCACCCCTAACATCCACACCAGAAACTGATTTCCACCAGACCAAATTAAAAAGTTCTCTTGCTCTTGTTTTTTCTACTTCTCTCCCTCTCTACCTTTCTCTCCCATCCCCCTCTTCCTCTCTCTCCCTCTTCCTTCTAAGTCCCTGTTCCTACATGCTAGCCACCCAAATCATTTCAATAACCAGCTGAACGGAGAATCTCTGGGGATGAGTTACAGAGGAGGATTAGACACAACTGTTCTCTGGCCAGCCTTCGAGACCCTGTTGGCAGACAAACGGCAGACATATCTTGTGAATTATCTCCTAGTCGCTGACACAAACCACTCAGAATAAATCAGGATTGGAGATTGATTTCCACAAAATTGCTTTATTACTCAGGTAAAATTTATCGACCTGTTATATAAAGGAAAAAATAATAAACGAAAGAGGACAGGCCATGCTAAAATAGCAAACATAAAACCTCCCATAAATCCTCTCATTTCAAATATTTGATAATTTAGTGTAGAATGTGTTTTTGGAGAAGTTCATCTTTGTGTAGTTTATGTTGTCTGGGAGAAACATACAGAACTCAAACACCTTCAAGACCATCAGTTAGCTATTAAAATATATGCTGATTAAGTATTGTGACCAGTTTCTAAGCCCCAAATCAGGAAACATATTCTTAACAAAGTTTTTTTTCTCCTTAAAAATTAATCTGGTAATATTTTTATCCATACAAACATTAACTCCAATAAGATCGCAAAGTTTTATCTACTCCAAATATCTAAATTATAGACTTTCTATCCATAGGGGCCACCTCCACTCAACTCACGATGTTGCATGGAGGGTCAGTTTTCATGGGCAAAATGAAACCATTATTCTATACTGAAATATTTTCAGTTTCTCTGAACAATCAAATGTAATTTCTATGGATACTCAAATTTGTGTACATCATAAAAAATGACTTCCCTTGCAATCCAGAGGCCATATATCTGTTTCAAGAGAGATTCCTCAAAACAAAATCTTATGTGATAATTCCATCTAATGAAGATGGGCAACATAGAAAGAGAAGGGCAAAATCTTGGCCAAAGCTTATTACTCTAAGTGCAGTTATATAAAAGACATTCGTTTACTTTCTATGAATTTGTGTGTGTTTGCGTGTGTGTGTGTGTGTGAATGTGTGTGCGTGTTGAATTTATCTGAGGGTTCTCAATAATCTCAGACAATGAGTACAAGAGACAGGGAGAAGCAGTCCTTTGCTACCCACTTTCAAGCAACCCATTCTTAATTCATAGGAACCTCCAGGAGAATGATCTCCACAATTTCTCACGTCCATGTTTCCTTCAAAGAGTTAGCTAGTTATACAAGCAAATCAAAGTTGATCCCCAAACACTTGGTTTATCTACGTGGTTCAAAAACATGTCAGTGGGAGAAAGACAGAAAACATACCAAAACATGCTTAAGACCTTGCAGACTCACTGTTTTCTCTTTTATCAATGGTGTGAAATCTCAATTTTCACAGCCTTTTGATGACTGTCTTCTATAACATTTGGGAACCATCTTCCGACTCCCCTACCTCAGGGCCCCAAGAATTGCCTCTTCCCCTTTATCATTTCTAGGTCAACTATATTTCTGGCCAAGTTTTTCTTCTTCTTGACCAGGGCATGACTGCCTAAATCTACTGATTTAACAAGGTCGACTCTTACCAACAAGATGTAACACACAGAGTATTTCCACATAAATCATCAAATAGAGAAGCTTTCCTGTGTCTGCCTAAGCTAATAATTTTTCCACATTGTAATCCAACAAACTGGATCTAGCTCTACAGCAAGTCCTCTCATGTAAAGATGTTTTCTTCCCATTTACCCTGAGGTGAAGCCTCCCATCCACAAGCCCTACCCATATATGAAAGCTTGCTGTCAAACTTTCCAGTGTTTCAGTCTCATATGGGTAGTTAACCAAGTTTATCATTTAGAATTGCAAAGGTATCTGAAAGAAAAACAAAACTTAATAATACATAATATATAATAAGCATTATATGCTTAGCGTATATTATCTTTAATATATTATCAAATTATAATTAATGTGCAATTATTATAAAATGCATATTATATGTCATTATTATATTAAAAACACAAAGGAATGGAAGCCATGTGGGAGGTAGTAAATGTGGGTTTAAAGAAAAGCTATACATTTATAAGTCAAAGAGCAGAGTTAAATGTGAGCCTACTATTTACAAGTCTGGTGATAAGCCCCAGATTAACTAAAATGAGATAGAGTTAAGATGCTTGCAGTTTAGGAATGGGGGTGGGCATGACAGTGAAAAATTGGGATGGGGGGATAATTGAGTTTACAATTTATACCTTCTGAACTATTTGGACTCTGTTAAGAAAAAAGAAAAAATATATATATACATAAACTTAATTTTATGACTCCCCAAAAAATTAAAGAAAAGTGATCTCACTAATTTCTACAATTACGTCAAGTCTCACGCTGATATCACTGCTGACCTGAAGTTTGACAATGAATTTGGTTTCATCCTCATTTGTTAAAAGGTCATCAACTCTGTGATATCCACCACAGATGGGAGATGAAGCTCTCCACCATCTGGCCTCAAATGTACTTCCCTACCTGGCTTTCTGTGGAGAACATTCAAGACCATTTCAACAGTTGTGGAATTAGTGGAAAAAGTACAGATCATGGAATCAGAAGTTTTGAATTCAAGTTCTGCCTTCACGGTACACCAGCCAGTTTGTCATTTAAAGTCTTGTAGCTGGATGCCTGGGTGGCTCAGTTGGTTAAGCAACTGCCTTCAGCTCAGGTCATGATCCCAGAGTCCCAGGATCGAGTCCTGCATCGGGCTCCCAGCTCCATGAGGAGTCTGCTTTTCCCTCTGACCTTCTCCCCTCTCACAAGTACGCATTCTCTCTCTCTCTCAAATAAATAAATAAAACCCTTTAAAAAAAATAATAAAGTCTTGTAGCTTCAGTTTCCTATGTGTAAAGCAGGTAGAATACCAGAGTTTTGAAGGAGACTAATGGAGGTAATAAATAGAAATGTATTTGTTTATTGTAAGTAATGAAACAAGGTTTAGTACAATAGCTCAAATGGCATTTGTTTTCCATGCGACCTGCTTCTTGGCAATCAGTGTAGCGATTTGGTGCTGCTCTGACCTCTTCCATTTCCAACACCAGCCTAATGAGCAGCTTTCAACTCAACCACAGCATTGTTCATTCTTTCTCTTTCCAGCATCAGGGAAATGACTGCTTTGCTTTTCTTAGACAGCCCACTTCACCCATGTGCAGAGGGAAAAAAATCTGTTCTTTATCTTGTTATGTTTTCAATCTAAATGATTTACATTACCTAGATGAAACATTGCTAAGAGGGCGCAAAAGGTTAATTCCTACCCCCTCATACAGAGAGTTGGACACTGGTTTGAATTATTGACCAGGGATGGCTTTTAAGGGTCATCGAAACAGTAAGTTGTGAATTGTAGCCTCCTTGTCTGAGCCCAAAGGCTGACTGTCTTCTTAAAAGTGGTTAAGTGGAAGTTATTGATGAGACCTCGAGTGAGATTTGACATCAGGCTTTAATTACGCCTTGAGAGGCAAGGAAATGGAAAACGAAGCCTAATTCAATTGAACAGTTGATCACTAAGCAATAATCACAACATAAAAAAATGTATTTCTATTTCACTCAAGTGCTGCCCACGTGGAAGACTGGTATCAGTAATTTAACTTGTGTTATTCTAGGGATGTTTTATTTAACCTCTTTGAAAATGTGTTTGCTTGGACATACAGGCCTGGAGCTTCCTTAAAATGTAAAAGAGTGGGACCAAAGAAACTCCCATGTTATTTCACCCCTCCTGAGGATATTAAGCTACAGTTCCTGGTCAGCACAACCTGTATTAGACATAGAACACAGAACAGAGTTACCACCAAAGACTCCTAGTTAGAAATATAGTACCCAAGTCCACGTTACCGAACACATTAGAGGTATATTAAAATACGCTTCGCACATCAACATTTGTTAAATCTTCTTTGTCTTTGCACTTTACTCATTGAAAAACATAGGTGTGGGCAGCTTGTTTCTGGTCTCTGCCACTCTCCTGCCAAATGGAACTACTTACATAAAAAATAGAAAAATTATCTTTATAGTCACATAATTCAAGAAGCTCTTTGCAAGCCTGCCACAAATTTACTACGTTGAACCATAACATAGATTGCTAATATTCGACTACTTTTTACCTACAAATACAGTAGTGCCATATGGTTCTAATAGACACAGATAAATTATGGATCAAATTTCTCTAATTCTTGCATAACAAATTACTAGTCATGTCCTCCGTGAGCATTGTTCAGGAAAGCACTTCCCAGCTCAAGAAACTCTGTGGAATTTACCTTTGGCTATTAAAGATGAATATCAGAAAGCTGTGTTCATTCAGGTGACTGTTCCCTTATGTGAAAGCAATTTCAAACAAAAAAAGCACTGCACTAAAAAAAAGTTAACTAAAGTAGTGGATATATATTATTTTTTCTTCTTTATACTTTGCCCTATTTTCAAAATTTCTACAATGAACATGTATTTTAAAAATCAGAAACATGTTGTTTTTAAAAATTAAAGAGAATTGAATTTTAAATATCACATTAAAAATATGAAGAGAGCAAGTCATGTAATAAATAGGCCTATTCCTTCAGACAAAATACCTATGAATAATTCTGAAAAATGACTTGTTTATTACCACTACCACCCCAATTTCTCCTCCTGTTGACAAGTAGTCAAGGTAGTCGACACTTCCAGTTTCACTTGAGCTGATTTGTGACACTTATTAGTCAACCAATTTAGGAGCACAACGTGCTTTGGTGGTCTAATGCCACCTCTGGTCACATATTAACCTCATTTTGGTTTAAATGCTCCATTAAAATGGGAAACCCTATCCAGCTGGCAGGGGAATAGCACTTGCTTTAAATTGGATATTATTCTGAATTACAGTCAACTCTGTAATTCAGTGTGATGTGGCTGCTAAAAAGCCAAGGATCTTAGACTGCATTAATAAACGTGTAATTTCTGGTTTATGGGAAGTAATCGTCTTTCTATATTCTGATCAAGCCACATCTGGAGTATTATGTTCAATTATAGGTCAACATTTTAAGGACCATGGCAAATTAGAATATGACCAAAGAGGAAATCATGACAGGGAAAAGTCTGAAAGCCACTGTCATTTTGAGGAAGAGGCAATGGAAAGCAGGCTTGGTAGTAGGGATGACATAATAGCTGTCTTCAGATATCTGAACCGGTTCAATATAAATGAGGGCATGGAAACGTCATGAATATTGGCGGTTGGGTTTTTTGTTCGTTTGTTTTTTTGTTTTTTGTTTTTATGAATGTGAGAGGATATTAAAATGGAGCTTCTTAAAAATCTCCTTTTTGACTGAGATCACAAAAGGCTACAACGAACCACTAAGTGACAGCCATTTACACATCCCAAAGTGAGGTGCTCGATCACCTGAACTCGGCTTACAAAGGAGGTGGCCCAAACAGTTTGACAAGGGTAACACTACTTCAAAGATATAAAGGGGTTAATGTTGTAGAATTTGAGAGTGTGGCTTTTTTTTTTTTTTTTTTTTTTTTAGAGAGAGAAAGAGTTGTTGGAGGGCAGTGGTCTTTGCCGTCCCTGCGGGAAGAAGGGGTGCCAGCCTTTCCGAGGCAGCAGGGTGTGGCAGGGGGAAGCACATAGAGAATGTGATTTGTGTCTCTGGGGTACAAGGAGCACAGAGACTGGAGCCTGATCCAGCAAAAGCCCAAGGGTGGATGGCTGTGGCTAGCTAGCTGCTCTGACCCAGACAGGAGAACCAGGCGAGACTTGCACTGGCCTACACCTGCCTTGCACGTAGAAGGCTGCACCATATGTGCGCTGCATAAACATGCTTGACAGAGGGGGCAAGTGGAGGCTGAAACACACCCTCTCTTTGGTCCACATGGGTAAGGCCTCATCTGCCCCCTCCAAGGGGTGCACTTTTCTTTGCTCAAAGGAACGAGTGACTAGAAACATGTGCTCTACAAGGATGCATCTTTCCCAAGGGGTCACCTTTTTCTTATTCTCAGAAAGTTACCATGGAAGCTAGAGGCAGTCCCAGCAATGAGTTTTTTGCATGGGCCAGATGTGGGCCTTGTAGAAGAGAAAGTCAGCTTGAAATCATCTGAAAGGAATTTGTCCAAGAGAGCCATCTAGTGAGGAGGTAGGACTCGAAGAGAGGATCTGAGTTGGTTGAATGATCAAATACCTGGAGAGTTGTGAATGGCCAACGAGAAAAAACAGCCTCCCTTCTCTGTAGGATGTCAGAGCCTGGGACAGCAAAGAAGTGGGGGACTAGACCAGCATTAATTTCAGAATTTGGACTATTGCTTGAGAATAGACATTTAAACTGAAGAGAGATTTCCAGTGACTAATAATAACCAGAGAATGTTTTCATTTCAAGTCAAAAACAACAACAACAACAACAAAAACTACAGGCGACACCTGAATGTTGTCCAAGCAGCGAGAGAAGAACTGGCTCCAAAGTATAGGTTGAAAGGCCAGAGGCAGAAGGGGAGAATAAAACAGTGTCACTTATATCTGTAAAATTTCACATAGCAGAGT
Source organism: Ailurus styani (assembly GCA_002007465.1). Taxonomy (NCBI): domain Eukaryota; kingdom Metazoa; phylum Chordata; class Mammalia; order Carnivora; family Ailuridae; genus Ailurus; species Ailurus styani. The sequence goes on from LNAC01000738.1 coordinate 354,094, forward strand.
CTGTCTCTCTCTCCCCCACACACACATAAAAGGCATAAGGACATAGATTTCATCATTAGACTGTTTATCAATAAAATGGGATAATGCACTAAGAGCCCATGCTTAAGAAAGGAGACAGGAAAGAGAAAAACCTAGAAAAACTGTGAATCCCCAGATCAATAGTAGTGCTCTTTATTTCTGACAACAGGGACATTCTCAAGGTGCCGGAGTGTTCAGCTTTCTCTGCCTATCCTGGGTACCCTCTACGCACAGATCTATTCCCCTTATATCAGGGTGTGATAGTCATTCAGTACAGAGAATCAGACTCCATTTCACAACGCATAATCAAACTTGTGGAGAATGGAGAGGAGAAAATTTAATGAACTCAATTACATGTATGTTTTAAAATAATTAATCTTACTAAGTGTCATGCTAGACAAAATAATTTCAGAATTTGGTTGAATCCACATGGTTTAAGTTCCTAAGAATGTAGACAAATTGGATCCATTTATTGCGAACCTCTTTGTTCAGCCTTTAGATATGCTCGATCAGATTTCTTTTCTAGGACCGAACTGGGGTAGACAGTAGTCATCTAACTTGGAGTCCCTAAACTGGAGGGAAGGGGAAAAGGATATTAAATACCTTTTATGTGGGTTGCATGAGGGGTTAAAAAAAAAAGGCAGAGAAATAGATACAGACATGGACAATTAGATTCTGATAAATACACCTCCTGCCCAAACAGAGCACATGCATCCAAACATCTTTATTTCTGATCTCCTGTAATCTTGCCAGGAGATACAGAGCTGTCAATTCAATTGAGATGTGAAGGATTTTGGCCTGAGCCCCAAAATAAGTTGTGACATGATGAAACAGGAATTCATTTATTCACTTTCATTCATTCAATAAATATTCATTGGGCACTTATTCTTTGCCAAGTGTTGTGGTAGTTACTGGGGATAAATTCTTGAACTAAATAGATACAAACCCTGCTACCACAGAGCTTACAGTACAACTGGGAAAACAGATAGCAAACAAGGAATTACAAATGTGATAAGAGATTTTAATAGAATTAAACATCATGGAAAAACTGATATTTTTCAATCCTATAACAATATTGGATGCAGATATGATAAGCAGAGAGAGAGAGAGACAATAATGAGCTATTCTATGTAATAGCCTGTTTGGACCTGTTTGGCAAGCCTATGAAGAAGCAATACAAGTTTACAAAGTGAGGTTCACTCCTTCATCACACATCTGTATTTATTTTACCAAGGCAAGTTACAGGAAGTATTACAACTTGTGATAAAGCACCTGACAGGCATTCTATCCTTCCCCCAGAAACCTTTACTATTGCAAATGGCCATCCATTCCCTTACGGCAGCACATGAGGACAGAGGACAAGGACAACTGCCCTACCCATGTAGCTCGGGCTACCTGCACAAAATACCACAGGCCAGGGAGCCGCAACAGACATTTATATTCTCATAGCTCTGGAGACTGCGAGTCTGGGATCAGGGTGCCAGCGTGGTCAGATCCTGGAGGAGCTCTTCCTACTCTGCAGAGAGCTTCCTCACAGGTCAGAGTTATCGCGGCTCTTCCTCTAGTCCTGTCAGGTTGGCGCCCCACCCTTATGACCTCCTTTGACCTTTATCACCTCATCCCAAGTCCTGTTTCCAAATATAGTCACATTAGGGGTTAGGGCTCAATAAAAGAATTTTGGGGAAGAAGAGACAATTCACAAATTAAAAGAACAAAAGCACTCGGTTTAGAATTTTATGCAAATGAACCCAGATAAGCAAACACTAATCAAAACCCAAAGAACCAAGAATCATTGCCTTGCTCTTGGATATTGGGATACTGGGAGGGGCTGACGAACTGCTCTGGTAATCCATTTGAGGCAACAAGACCTAAAGCCTTGGAGACCAAATTCAAAGTTTGTTCAAATGCTCCAGCTTTTATGAATCATGATGTCTTTTTGATGGGAGCATGAGGTGGAGGCAGAAGGTGGTCATAGCATGTCCATGGAAACTTCTCTTGCTCTATCCATGAGGAAACCTACCAGACCTCATTGCAAAAGACCTGGTATGCACAATCCAGTCCACCTCTAGCATTATTACTAATAAACTGTGAATGACAACAGACTTTCTGTCTGATACTAAAAGAAGAGGATGAAGTGATCTTCTTGGAAGCATGATCAGTGCATGACAGAGCACTTCATTTCCCCAGGAGGCTGGACTCATTATGACCATAATGAACTGGGCAGCTGGCACAATTTAGAAGAAGATGGCCATCCATCTCTCCATAGTGCCGTAAAGCCACTCTGACTGTTTTTGTGACTGGTTGAAACTGGCATGCACTAGATCGACCATTTGCAAACCAATGGGAAGACTAAGAAATGCTTCAGGAGTATGATGTTGATTAATCTGCATGGAGACAATGAAGCATTTGGAGATCAAATCAAGAATTTGTCAAGCATGCTTTTTAAAAGATTTCCCTTAAAAAGTGAAAGGCAGAAACAATACTACTATAACGATCAAAAGCAAAAAAGAAATAAATTACTCCTAATCTCATAACTGTAACAAATCATGTCAATATCTTGTTCTCTGGTCCATTTGAACAAGAAAATGGACTGGAGAAGTCCATTTGGGCTGGAGCAGGAACTGGAATAGATAGGTTCTGAACTGGCAAAGGACTTCTGTGCACTGGGAAATGATGTAATAAAGAGCTATGACACTGGATGTGCACAGCTAAAGGGACGGTGGAGTGATACTGTAGCTCCGTGGAACCATGTGGAAGACTGCAACTTCCAAGTTCTGAGAAATCACTGTCAGGCAAGTAACTCTGACCTCAGTTACTACTGTGCTTGTGACAGTGTATAAGTACCTACTGGAGAGGCAGCTGTTTAGCCATATGTGCCTGGGTCATCACCATGCTTCTGCAGTTCTAAAGGACTTCGCCATGCTTCAGTGAATCCATGTTCCACAGCGACACCATATGGTGAGAGGAGAAACAGCAGCAGCATAAAATGTGATCCTCTTTGGATAACTGGATTTACTCATTTGATTTTGTAGGTTTTGGGGGGTTTTTTCCCTCTCCAGCTTCATTGAGATATAATGGACACATCACACTGTATAAGTGCAAATTATACAACTTTATGATTTGATACACTTATATATTGCAAAATGATAACCACAGTCGGGTTAGTTAACACCTCCATCACCTCATATAATTTTTATTTATTTATTTTTTTGGAGTGGGAACACTTAAGATTTACTTTCTTAGCAAATTTCAAGTATACAATACAGTACTGTTTACTCATCATGCTGTACATTAAATCCCCAGAATTTACTTTTCTTACAACAATAACGTTTGAACAAAATCTGCCCATTTCCCCTAACTCACCTTGTAACCAGCAAGGTTACTCTTGTAAGTAACTACTACTCTCTGTTCCTGAGTTTGTCCTTTTTTATTTTTTTAAGATTATTTATTTATTTATTTGACAGAGAGAGAGAGAGAGATCACAAGTAGGCAGAGAGGCAGGCAGAGAGGAGGAAGCAGGCTCCCTACTGAGCAGAGAGCCCAATGAGGGGCTTGATCCCAAGACCCTGAGATCATGACCTGAGCTCAAGGCAGAGGGTTTAACCCACTAAGCCACCCAGGCACCCTTTTTCAGATTAAACATATAAACAGAAGTACGGTATTTGTCTTTCTCTATATTACATACCATAATGTCCTCAAACCCATCTATCCTGTTACACATGATGGCAGGATTTCATTCTTTCCCATGGCTAAATATTATTCCAGTGTGTGTGTGTGTGTGTGTGTGTGTGTGTGTGTGTGTGTGTGTGTATACATACACATACATACCACATCTTCTTTATCCATTCATCCAGAGACACTCAAGTTGTTTCTATATCGTGGCTGTTCTGAATAATGATGCAATGAACATGAGAGTACAGATATCTCTTCACGTTCCTGGTTTCATTCCCTTTGGGTCTATAACTACAAATGGGATTTCTGGGAGTCCTATTTTTAATTCTCTGCAGAACCTCCATGATTTTTTCCATAGTGACTATACCAATTTATACTCCTATCAACAGTGCACAGGGTTCCCTTTTCTCCATTATCCTCACCAACACTTGTTATCTCTTGTCTTTTTGATAATAGCCCTTCTAACAGGTGTGAGGTGGTATCTCATTGTGGTTTTGATTTGCATTTCCGTGATTATTAGTGATATTGAGCACATTTTCATGAACCTGCTTCCACTTGTATGTCTTCTTTGGAAAAATGTCTACTCAGGTCCTCCGCTCATTTTTTAATGGGACTGTTTGTTCTTTTGCTATTGAGTGGCAGAAGTTCCTTATATATTTTGGACATTAACCCTTTATCAGATATGGTTAGCAAATATTTTTTTTCCAGTCAGGTTCTTTTTCACTTTGTTGATTATTTATTTTCCTGTGCAGAAACTTTTTAGTTGGAGATAGTATCACATATTTATTTTTGTTTTTATTGCTTGTGCTTTTGGTGTCATATCTATAAAAACAACTATCACCAAGATCAATGTCAAGAATCTTTCTCCCTATGTTTCCTTCTAGTTTTATGGTTTCAGGTCTTCTGTTTAAGTGTTTAATACACTTTGAGTTAATTTTTTGAGTGGTATAAGATAGGGATTCAGTTTCATTCTTCTGCACAAGATTATCTAGTTTTCCAAGCACCATTTAATGAAGAGTCGATTATCCTTTCCCATTATTTTTGGCTCCCATGTCAAGTATTAGTTGACTCTATAATGTCAGAGTTTCTTTCTGGGCTTTCAGTTGTGTTCCACTGATCTACGTGTCTGTTTCCAACCCAGAACCATACTGGATTAATAAATGATTAATGCAGTTCTGTAATATCATTTGAAATTAGGAAGTGTGATACCCCCAACTTTGTTGCTCTTTTTCAAGATTGCTTTGGTTATTCAGGGTTTTTTCTAGTTCCATAAAAATGTTCGGGCTTTTTTTTTTTTCTATTTCTGTGGGAAAATGCCATTGGGATTTTGATAAGAATTTTGCTGAATCTAAAAATGGCTTTGGCTCTTATGGACATCTTAACAATAGTGATTTTTACAATCCATGTGTATGGGATGTCTTTCCTGACTGGTCTCCCAGGTTTTTTACTTGCCTATCAACTGTTTTCAGTAGTGTGCTGGTAAATGTCTAACAGAGGGAGGAAAACCTTGACTTGTAACATTTGCCAATTTCCATGGTATAAATACTTCTGCCATGGCCAATTTCAAGAACGACTGTATTAAACAAAGGGCTTACAAAATTTCTGGAAATTCAGCAATAGACTCTTAGAGCCATGAGGCATTCTCTAGCACACCACTGTCCATTTTCCATAGAGCACCTAGAGAGATCTTCGCAAAATGTAAACCAGATCACATCATTCTCTCTTCCTAACCTTACCTTGTCTTTCTATCACCTAAGGTAAAATTAAGTCCATATCTCTACCTTACAGAGAGGTTTCTGGGGTTTTTGCCTCTCCCACTACCTCCAATCTTGTCCCAGCCTATTGCCTCCCTTCTGCATGGTGCTGAAGCCCACCCTAGCCTTTCTGTTTCTGGCTTGCACCCAGCTCATGTCCAACTTATGTCTTTTCATAAGTGCCCTCTCTGCTTGTGATGCATTTTTCCCATAACTTGCATGCTGGATCCCTGTTGTCATTCTGACCTCAGCTTAAATAGCTCCTCAGAGAAGCCACTTCTGACCACCCCATCTTCAGTATTCCCACATCATGCCAATTTTATTCTATACATGAAATTCATGCTGATATCTTCATTGTTTATTTATCTACCACCTAAGTGTCTTACCAAGATATAATGGCCACGAGTGCAGTAACCTTGTCTGTTTTGCCTGAAACCCCATGTCTGAAACCCCAGTGCTTGGTACACGATAGGTTTTTAGTGAATATTTACAAAATCTTTTTTTAATGAGGTGGATTTGGTAACATGAAAGTCAAAACCAACTTTATTATTTCTTTCTTGAGGTATAAGTGAGATTTTAACATTATACTAGTTTTAAAAGTACAACATAATGGGGCTCCTGGGTGTCTCAGTGGGTTAAAGCCTCTGCCTTTGGCTCAGGTCATGATCTCAGGGTTCTGGGATCGAGCCCTGCATCGGGCTCTCCGCTCAGCAGGGAGCCTGCTTCTTCCCTCTCTCTGCCTGTCTCTCGGCCTACTTGTGATCTGCTCTCTCTCTGTGTTAAAGAAATAAATAAAATCTTTAAAAAAAATACAACATAATGATTCTGTATTTGTATATATTACAAAATGCTTGTATATATTACAAAATGATAAGTCTGACATTCATCACCATACATAGTTACAAATATGTTTTCTTATTATGAGGACTTTCAAGTCACTAGCAACTTTCAAGTATGCATTACAGTATTAATAGCTACATTCCCCATGTTGTACATTATATACACATCACTTCCTTATTTTATAAATGGAAGTTTGTACCTATTGTTTCTTTCTTTGTTTCTTTGCTCTTTCAATCCTGTTCTATGAGTTCATTCTTTGCCATCTCTTAGATAAATCTCAGGCCAGAAGCAACTTCTTAAAAGTCTTTTTAGTCATAAGATTTATCTTGTTTCAATAATTAGCAAATTGCATCCATATAATGTCAGAACTCTAGACTCTTATCCCACTTAACGCTTCTTCCTTTTCCTAGGTCCTAACTGCCATAAACTGCAACTCAAGGAAAAAATAGGTATGGTCAACTTTCTCCCTCTTCCTCTCTCTACCTCCTCTTCCACTCCCCAGCTTCTGCCCTGGCTCCTTTATGGCTGGGGTGGAAAAAGGAGAGAAAAGAGCAGACAAGATACACTTGATCAAAGCAATGATGATCTAGAATTAGTGTCATCTGTTGGGGCATCGTCCGTTGGGAGGTTTAGAAAGCTGATTCCTTCTCTCCTGGGGCACCTTAAGTAGGTTCCTTAAGGATTCTTTGCTGGGATTTTGGCTGAAGCTATTTGGCAAGGACAAGACTTCTTATCCAGCTGCCACTTGGGACCCCCAACATCCCCTAGTTTTCCAAGTAGCCTCCTCCACTGGGGTCTTATCTCCACCTCAAGGAGCCCTTTTTGAGTGGAATTCCTTTTACCAGGAGCCCAGATCTGCTTGCTTCTTCAGCACCCATATTTTGACCTTGGGAAGTATGTGAATCTGCCTTCCATTTAGTCAGTGAAGTTTAGTGGAAGGGGAACTTGTCCCCACACATTCCTCTTTTCGTTATTATTATTGCAACTTCCAATAGATTCTCCACTTTATATTTCTTCTTAGTACAGGATTTCTCCTGTACCTTGTGATCCAGGCCCTGTGCTCATTTGCAGAAGACTGAGAAAGTCACCCATAACTGTGCAGGCTAATACTTCAAGATGCCTTTGTGTTAATTAAACTGGAAACCTAGAACTATATGAAAAACGTTCTGTGCAAGCTCATGGGACGTGGAAGTGTAAGGATCAAGCACACCTAAATCTGAATCCTGTCTCTACTGTTTCCTAACTGGCATCTAGGCAACAGAAGACTATGCTTTAGTTTCCTATAGAAACTGGTTTGAAAATTTGAAATACCTTAATTACATGTTTTCTTTCCCTTTTTTTGAGAGAGGCAACAATATTTAAGACTGTGTCTCTGACAGTTTGTCAGCTGAATTACTAACCAGATGTGTTTTAGGAATGTGAATGATAAAAAGACTATATTATTAGATTTTTTTTTCATTTTCTCTTTATGTGTCATATCCACTTAATCAGATTTTCAAGAAGCTTTTCATTTTAAAATTTTCTCAACAAAACATGGATGTATCAAATCAACTTTGTATTCTAATTCAATGATTTCTACTTTTATCAGATTCTTTTTTCTTTAAATATAAGTTTACTATGCTTTTTAAATAACTTGTTAAACTGTCTTAATCACTTCTATCATGTTTATTTTTAAATACCATAAACACTTGAAGTTATGCATTGTACTCTCGTTACCATTTTGGTCATACCTTTTAATTTTTGATGTGCAGAATTTAAATTTGAATTATTTTTTTAAAAATCTGCATTGCAAAATTTGATTTCTTTCAGTCCAACAGTTATCTAACATTATGTTTGTTTTAAAAGATTCATTTTTGATGTTTTATTATTTATTATTGCTAATTTAAAATTTTTTAAAGATTGGGGTCTTTAAAGATTGGGGTCTCAGTATATGATTACTTTTGAAATATTTATAGAATCTTGAAAAGAATATATAGTCTTGCTAGGAACATGTGTGTGTGTATGTGAGTAGGAGTGTGTAGATACAGAAACATTCCATTTTTTAATTCCAATAAAATCTCCTACACCATTGTATTAGAATCGATTACTCTTCGTATTTTTATTTTTGCTTTTGAATTATTGAGGCTATATTCATAATAAATTAGTATTCCATATCCATTGTCTTTTATTTTTAAAATTTACTCTTTAATGCACTATACCCAGGTTAATTGTGTTTTACATGAAAAATATATCAGTTTAACATGAAAAAAATTTTTCTGTTAGCCATGTCTGGATTGTTGTCTTTCATCAAGGTAATTTAAAATAGTTATAATTATTTTTGTACAACATTTGTTAAAAGTTTTCTTTAAAATGTTTTCATTTTTTCCCTCTTATTTATTTTTAAGTAAACTCTACACCCAATGTGTGGCTTGAACTCGTGATCCCAAAGAGCCACATGCTCTACTGACTGAGCCAACCAGGCACTCCTCTCTCCTTTCTTTTATTATGTTCCTGCCTCCATTTGTCTTTAGTGATTCAAAGCTATAAATCCTAATCTATTTGTGGTTACTTTTAAGGTTTTCAAAATACAACCTTATGCCATATAAAACTTATTAGCAAAATAAAAAAATGATTGTTCCTTCCATAAAATGAAGGATGTACCAATTTTTACTTCTGTCTCTAAACCTTTTCATTTCATGATCTGTATCGAAATAAAATCTGGATTTGAATTAGAATCAAAGTGTAGTTTCAAATTATTTTTCTATACATTTTGTGTACTCTTCAAGCAAATCTTGAAATTGAAACCATATTTACAATGTGTATTTTTTTTTACCATGTTTAGTTTTAATTCTACTTTAATTGGTTTCATTCATTACCAAATTTTTATGGCAATATCTTTGTCTTCTAAATTCTTAATGTCGACTTTTCTCTTAGTCAATTGTCTTTCATCTATCCATTATTATTTTACAAACAGGTGTGGGTGGAATATAATATGCCCACCTTCCTCTGTCCCCACCCATTTTTAAGAATCTTTCTTTCTCCTTTCCACACGAAAAACTACTTGGTTTGCTAAAAAATATTGGGGTTGGTACAGATAGTAGAGAAAAGAGTGCATTCTGGTGGCCCTGTAGAAAGTATTTTCTTTGCATTAGAAAGATACCCACCCACTTTTCTAGAAGCATGAATGACAGATCTTGCCCATTCGATTCTAGGAATAGGTAGTACATAATTGAAAGACCTCCTTGTTCTCTTTCAAGATAGCAACTATGCAAGAGCAGCCACCAATGCTTTGTCAGTTCCATTCCTTAGACTTAATTATAAGAAGAGATTCCCTACTCTTAGTTGAAATAGTGTTGCAAAAATTTTTCCCCCCTGTTTTAGAGGTGTTTCATTTAGAATTTTGGAGACATATAACCAATGACTGTTAACCTAGTGCTATTTTTCAAGACACAGTTTCAGCCAACTTTGAATCTGGTCTAGCAGAGTACCTGAAGCTTCACTTCCCCTGCCCTCAATCCAAGCTCACAGAGGATAAGAAAACATGTACAGTCCTAGGCCTGAGCCAACTGGGAAATGTGTCCAACTACTATATGAAGACTGAAGTTAGGAATATTTACTTGTCAATCCAAACCAGCATCTTTGATTTGGTCTCAAAGTTAGGAGCCTGAGAGAAAAGAAAGTTCAAGATCATGGGGGCTGTTACATGTTCACAGAAAATTAGAATGAAAACTGGGTAGGAAACTGGATTTAATTAAGAGCAGGTTAGAAACAAGTTCTGGATAGCAAAGAATTATTGCCACAAAAGTAATTGGAGGATCTCATCTTAACTTCATTAGTTAACAGATATCTGGTGAGGAATATTTTCAGGTAGAATTACAAAGAAATGCATGGCCTATGGTTGTGTTTCAGTATCTTCACTCAAGTTTTCAAAAAGCAGACCCTGAGATGAGGGTACCTATGTAAATGATTTATTAAGAAAATGATTCCAAGGGATATTAGTGAAGAAGTGGTGCAGTAGGACAAGGAGAGAAATGAAGAAATGATACAATTTCAGGTAATTTCCAGACCCAGTCTTATTCCACAGGAAGATGTGATCATCTTAAGTCATATCACCACCGAGTGGTCCTGCCACTAGGGTAGATCAACTTTCAAACCCGCCATCAGTCAGTCCTTGTCTACCGGCCGCCTGTGAAATGTTGTAAACTCCCAGATACTTCCAGCTATGTCTTGAGAAAGCTATTCCAGTATCCCAAAGATACCTTTGGAAGAAGGATACAGGTACAAGCAGCTTTAAGTCAAACAGGCAGAAGTCAGAGGATAGGTATAGGGAATAAGTAAAAGGAATCTATAGGGATCTGAATAGTGCACCACCAGTGTCCAACTGTGCTTCAGAAATGTTGGTAATTGTTGAATGAAGGACCAGTAAAAAAAGCTTCAGGACACCAAGCAGCATATAGTGTAGTTAAAAGTGAACAGTCAGGGGGTGCCTGGGTGGCTCAGTTCTTACGCGTCTGCCTTCAGCTCAGGTCATGATCCCAGGGTCCCTGGATCAAGGCCCATATAGGGCTCCCCGCTCAGCAGAAAGCCTGCTTCTCCCTCTTCTACTCCCTCTGCTTGTGTTCCCTCTCTCACTGTGTCTCTCTGTCAAATAAACAAAATCTTAAAAAATAAAAAAAGTGAGCAGTCAAGGTTTGGGAAGATTGAAAAACAAAACAGGATGTGGATATGAAAACAAAAAGGATATGAATAAAGGAGAGAAGAGGTATAGCGATATACCTCATCTTCCCAAATTTGACACATTATAAGTTGACTTAGGCCTTCAACAGAAAACACCCAATCTGCTGGTTTCTGCCCTAACTCAAAAACCTGTCCTTGAGTCCTAGAATTTACTTAAAATGATATAATATCCTCATAAGGGGTTTTTTCAAACCAAATCCCAATTCATTTTCTCTGTAATTTTTCTCTTCCTTTTTGATGTCTTTTCTTGCAGGCTACCCAAGGTATATCCTACTTGCATAAATGATAGACTTTCTCTCTACTTGGGACCTTGCATCATAAAATCACTGTAGGTTGGAATAGATCACTATTTTCATTCACTCACTTATTTACTCATTCAATGACAAATATTTACTGAGTCTCTACTGTGAGACAGGAACTAGGAATACAGCAGTAAATGAAGCCTGTTCCTTCTCTCAGAATGTTTACAGGGACACACTTGTTTGTCATAACATTCTCCGTGACATAGAAAATTTCTCAACCTCTTCAATAAGTTTATTTCATGAATTTATTCAAAAAAGTTTACTGAGTATGTACTAGGTCAAGACTGTGATAAGTGCTATGGGAAATACAAAATCAATTCATCATGGACATGGCTCTTTAGATGGTTATAGCTTATTTGGATATCAGAGAGTGGTAGCTAAGAAGCATTAGATAACCTCAGCTCAATCTCTAATTAGAGAAGTTGATAATAAAAAAGATCATGATGGCGGCACCTGGGTGGCTCAGTCGGTTAGGCATCTGCCTTTGGCCCAGGTCATGACCCTGGGGTCCTGAGACTGAGTCCCATAATGGGCTCCCTGGTCAGCAGGGAATCTGCTTCTCCCTTTTCCTCTGCTGTTCCCCTTGCTTGTGCTTGCTCTCTTTCTCAAATAAATAAATTTTTAAAAAAGGACCACGAGGGTAGACTTAGTTTTTCTTTTTCTTTTCTTTTTTTTTACCATTTACTATATGCCAGGCTGTTTAAAAAAAAAAAACCCTTTGTATTTTGTATTGAATATTAATATCCTATAGATTACATTTATTCCTATTCAGTAAATAAGGGAACAAAAGCTAAAAAGCTAAGTCATGCATTCCACTTCATACCGTAAGTGGCCAAACTTGTCTTCAAATTGAGGTATCTGGCCACAGTACATGTCCTTTCTAATACATCATGCTGTACAAAGACTTGAAATAATATATTTTTGCACCCTCCCATGGTAAGAAAAAAAAATAAATCTTTCTGTTTAAGAGGTCTCCAGAATTAGACTGAAACTTAACAATGGAACCAAAAAATAGAAAGAAATGGAATTTATACAGTTCAAGAATAAGAAAGAGATTGTTAGGGCTTTCTCTAGTGCCTGTATACTATGAGGAGCATCCAGAGTTGAGTACTTGAAACTCAACCAAAACCTTGAACTCCCTGAAGTTCAACAACTAATAATGATTAGTCGGGCTAATAAATATAAGGTCTGGGTTATCATACCCCCACTATGTGTGAAAGAAAAAAATCAATAATATCAGCTTCATATTAAATGAAATCCCTCTGCCTCTCAAACAACCTCAGGGCAAATGTGTTTATGAACTGGAAGTGTGACGAACTCAGTGATGGTCAAGGGGTCATCAGACTCTAGATATTCCAGAAGCACCACATTGTTTATCACTACCTACTAAATACATTCTATCTAACATATCTACAACAAACAATCCAGCAACCCTTCATGTAGGAATAGGTCAGAATTTGTGTTGACATTGGTTAGATTGCTTAGCTGCTGAATTTCACACAGGCACATTGAGCTCATCAAACAACATTACTGAGCACCTAATATATTCTCAACTCTGCGCTAGGTGCTGTGAAAGACATCATAATATACCCTTTCGGGGCTTATAATGCAATTGGGAAAATCAGTATAAATATCAAAATCCCAGATTTTTCCAAGATAGGTATAACTCTAACCATTTTGTCCCACTGACGACTAACAGGTCTTCATTTTTGGCTCAGAATATATAAGCAGCATAGAAATCACGTGTGTGTGTGTGTCTGTGTGTGTCTGTGTGTTTATAATTTTACTATATATGTAAATACATACATATTTACACATATATTTGAAACAAACTATTGAAGCTGCACAATGTATGATAAATCAGAAAGATCCTTAGCTCTTAAATACCTTTTGAATCTATCCACTTCCTCCATCTCTAATCCAATTTGGATTACCAGAATTCTGCCCTGATCATTGTCAACTGTCTTACCTGGATTGCAGTCACAGGCATATTTAATTCTTTTTTTTTTTTAAGATTTTATTTATTTGAGATAGAGGGTGAGAGAGAGAACATGAGTGGGGAGAGGGGCAGAAGGAGAGGCAGAAGCAGGCTCTCCACTGAGCAGGGAGCCTGATACAGGGTTGGATCCCAGGACCCTGGGATCATGACCCGGGCTGAAGGCAGACACTTAACTAAATGAACCACCCAGCTGCCCACCCAGCTGTATTTCATCAATACACACAGAAAATCTAGCCAAAGCCTTAACTATTCACCTGAAAAGACTGATAACGTGGTTTACACCTAATTTGTCCTGGGACTGAAGCAGCTGGTACACTCTGCTGAAGTCTCGTGGAAAAGTGTTTTACTTGGGAGTTTCATTGACTGAACTGGCTGTAATATCACCATTGCTCAAAGTGGAAACAAAATGGAATGATTCTTCAGGGAACTGAGAATGGGCAGACACCAACATTCCAAATGAAAGTGTCCTTCTAAATACTGAGTTATGTCTTAAAGGAGTAACTTGTGGGTGAATTAATTTTTTTTTAATGAGAGAGACAAAAATTAACCCAAGACATTAAGTATTTAAGGGTTAAATAAAGGACTTGTTATCGAAGTAAGCTTTCTTGATTATGAAAATCTATGTAACTTTAGGCCTTTAAGTGCAAACAGAGAAAACAGTGCTTCTACAGTATTCGTACAGTGTATCTGTTTGCAGATGCTAAAGTGAATTCGACATAGTGGTAAGTAGTTCAAACAATCTATATTGCTGGGAGCTCTTTCTCTCAGGAGGTTGATTTTCCAGCACCATCAGTAACAAGCCCAGAAACACCTTCCCCTTGTGTTTATCATCCTGTAGGCCTGGGAGGTCTGTCACACAGTCCAATGACATTAAGCAAACTTTTAGACATTCAGCTGGCAAAGTTCATGAATTATTTTGTTCTTCATTATAACGTTAAGAGTCATCTTGCTAAATAACTGGTCACTAAGAAAAGTTTGGCTTGGGCAACCAGGAGAAGGAGAATAGTGAAAAATATCACATCAATAAAAGCCCACTCGGGACAACAGCAGCTCCCAGCAAGAATCTGAGTAGAGGGAATACTACAGAGAATTACTGTAGGACTGGGGACCCGTTTCCAAAAAGCTGGAAGGCCTGGGAAGCCCTAGGGTTATCAAGGACAGAAGAGCAACAGCAGCAACCCCTGACCACCCCGTAGGGCTGCAGAGACAAAAGGAGATGTGGTGACCCCAGCTGACCGGTTGAGGCCACCTGGGGGGTCCTGGAACCATAACAAGAGTCACCCACTGGGAGCTGCGGTCACAGAGGAAGTGACAGTCACCTTGAGCAGAGTGAGGGAAGTATAATACCTTAGCTCCTCCCTTCCTCTAACATCCCAATTCTGTCTCATGTTAGCTGATCGCAGATGGAAGCCAGTGACCACAGAGCCTGGAAAATCTAATTACAATGGGCCGGCTCATGTAATACAGAGCAGAGGTGAGAAATGGTGAGAAAAGGATCAGAGAGCACATACGCAGAGCCGTCCACCATAGAGGAGGTGACATGAGAAGAGAGCGTCATGCAGGGAATTCAAAGGCAGGCCCCAAATAGACTCTAGGTGGGGGCTGGCCATAAGCCCAAATGAATGCTTGAAGTCAGGCCACTGAGAGAACTGTCATTTTTGGTGGTTCACGGAGACTGCAGCAGGATCCTGGGGAATGGCTGAAGATAAAGCCCTTAATGAGAAAGAGAGAGAAAGACAAGCTGGGGTTAGGAAGACAGTCCCCTACTAAATGGGCCATAGACTCCGAAAGTAACTGAAGTATAATCAGAAAACCAGGTATACTAAGAGGAAGAACCTTATGCATTAAGATCTTGTAAGTGGAGAAGTGACATGAACAGAAATGCATTTTGAAAGGATCGGCCGGATGGCACTGTATCTCCAGGAATGGAGGGGCCAGGAATTGTTCCAGTGGTAAGTGCTCCAGCATGTGTTTTGTTTTGTTTTTAAGATTTTATTTATTTGAGAGAGAGTGAGAGAGAGCATGAGCAGGGACAGCGGGGAGGGAGAAGAGACTGAGCAGAGATTGAGTCCCTGCTCGGGACGTGGGGCTTGATCCCAGGACCCTGAGATCAGGACCTGAGCTGAAGGCAGACACTTAACCGACTGGGCCACCCAGGAGCCCCTCCAGCATGTGTTCTTTTAAGGGCATATCCCACTTCAGCTATTCAAAGAAGAAACTCAGATCTCTTGGCAGTGGTGGTGGGAAGTCTCAGCTTTGGTGTAATTCTTCTTTCCAGATATCTGACCCCAATTTAAGTCCAATTCTAAAACTATCAGACTGAATCTGATAGGTTCTTTTCAGTCAATCCCAGAGCGATCATACATTCTAAGGGTGGTTCTCTACAAGCCAGGCTCTGTTCCCTCTTTTCCATCAGAGTACCTAGAGTCTTAGGGTTTACTCTCCATGATGTCTTAGCAAAAGTACAGGGGAAAGGCACCACAAGTTACACCATCAGGCACTGGACTATAACTCAGATTTATACCTGTAGGTCATGCTTTCTCAGGGTTCAGGCCCAACTGTGATCCTGGAGCTAGAAGATATTTACCTTGTTTATATTAGCATGAATTTAAGAAAACCATATTTTCCCCTTAAGATGTTTATATAATAAACTTCCTATCTAATATGGCATGATGATTTTTATCCTATGAGGAATTTTAGGGGAAGAAAGGAGAGAGATTTGCAGAGGCAAGGGCTTTTCTTTTTCTTTTCTTTTTTTTAGAAAGAGAGAGAGAGAGAGACAAAGAAAGAGAACAAGCAGGGGAAGGGGCAACAGGAGAGGGAGAGAGAGGATCTTAAGCAGACTCCACACTCAGCACAGAGCCTGACCTCAAAGCTCGATCCCACAACCCTGAGATCATCGCCTGAGCTGAAATCAAGAGTCAGATGCCCTGGAGGCAAGGGATTTCAATGTATTAGACTACCTCCTTCCCAAATTCCTAGGATGAAATTGCAGACCACTTGCCAACTTCAATTTTGTATTCTCAACTCACATTATAACAATAGTATATGCAGCCCCTAAATTTTCATTCTCCACTTTAAGTGCACAATATAAAGAAAAATGCAAAAGAATATTCCAAAGAAAACATTTTTTTCCTTGAAGATCAATTTTTTTATAACCTTGAAAACTTCAAACAATTTGCTGTCAGGGTGTGAAGAACTTTGGTGGAAGCGAGCAGTTTGCTGAAAGCTGCTACAGGCTTTTCTAACGAACTCTGAATTCATTTCAAATAAAATAAAAGGAAGGGAAAACCAAAAAGGAGGAGGAATTTAAATAATAAAGTCAACAATCTTGCATGGTGTCCTCATGTTTTGGGCAACCATATTATAAGTCAGAAGAGATTTTACTTTTTAATGAACACCGTCCTTTGCAAAGAATAGCACACATCACATAGCTTCATTTTCATGATAAAAATGTTATTCTGAGTTACTGGCATCTATACAGCTTTGGGACTCTCAACATGTTTCATATATACATCTTATCACCCAAGTGAATGACTCCTCGTGATAATACAGAATGCTCTGCAAACATTTCTGAAAGTGAGAATTGGGTGAAGGAGCTCGCACATGTGCAGATACAGGTATTAGTCATTGTTAATAGTGTCCCACTCTACAAGGAATATAATGTATATGCTTTGCCATATAAGAGACGTAAATATAATACTATATAAGAAATCACACCATATGGTACTCTACATTTGGACTAACTTAAAGGAGCTGCAAAATTTTCCTTTTCCCTATTTCTTCCTTCCTTCCTTTCTTTCTCTTTCTTTTCCTTTCTTTCTCTTTCTTTTCTTTCTCCCACTTTCCTTCCTCCATCTTTTTCATTTATTCTTGTCCTTATTCTAAAACAAATAAAGGTGGATTCATGAATACATAGTATCATGTTCAATAATATATATTTTCAATAATAATATATTGAAATAGGTGGACAAAGTACTAAAAGGGAAATTGAGAGTGAGAGAGAAGTAATAAATATGCAAACTACACACTGCAAAATGTCATTTGTTTGCCAGATGATCACGAATTTGACTCCGGATTTTTTAGGTAACTATACAAAGAAGGAATCAAAACCAGTTATGAACAAATGAGAAAATACAAGAAGAAATGTCTCTCATGGATTCTTATAAGAAAGCTCTTGAGTTGTGTCATGAACAAATCACTCTTACAACAAACAGAGTGACAAGCCTCACTGAATTGTTTGTGATGACATTCCTCAATCTACACCAGTGGCATAATACCAAAGACTTAGTCTGAAAAGAGCAGTTCTATAGGGTTTTTAAACATAGATTGGGTATCAGCTTTAACTTAAGTAGAACAAGTTCTTTCCAGAACTAGATAGGTACATGGTACTAGAAGTTGTTCTGTAAATGGATATTCAGTGGTAACAAAGGAAAACATAAATGGCTGGAAATAAGGTCAATTCTTTCTTTTCTTGTCAAATATATTCAAGTAAATGCTCAAAATCTGACTACCTCATAATTGCATACCAAGAATTTCAATGCTTTCATAGACTGCTTATTTTCAAAGGACATACCCCGACAATTTGCAACTCAAATCTAGAGCCTTTCATTGATTTTAAATGGTTTTATAGGGCTCTTCCCATTCATTCTTAAATTTTGAATATAAATTGTATACATATTCCACTAGGATCTACCAGGTATACTCTGGACGTATCACCGATTCTCATCTAAAAAATGAATACCATCAACACAAACGAGGATCAAAATAATTAGACAAATGTCAGCATCAAGTTAAGATCCACTATTTTAACTCTGTTGCAAAGAAATTGTCCCAGATATCAATGACTTATTTAAGCTATGCTGAGTTTCCACACAGAACTTGACATCTCAATTAGGAAAGCAAATATTAGTAATAGAAAAGTAAAACTTGCAAACTATAACATAGCTCTACTATATGCTAGGCATTGTCCTAAAAGACTTACATGCATTAACCGCTTTAATTCTCACCACAGCCTATGAAGCAGATATTATTATAATGCCCATTTTACAAGCGAGGAAACTTAATCACACATTGTTTAAATGAACTGCCCAACATCACAGAGCTGGTAAGGGTAAAACTGGTATTCATGAAGAATATGTAATTCTAGAGTGTGTTTGTGACCATCATTGTTATTTACTTATCAAGCAAAATTTGTCAAAATATTTCTATCCAGCAATAATACTAATATTTAGCTATGACTAAAATGCAACAAGGTAATTACAAAAATCACTTTGTAGGTATTTAAAAAACAACCAAATTGGCATTAACCTTATTCCAATAATAATATTATACTTGAGAGATTTTTCAGAAATAATTAATCTACATCTACTTTATTCTACAAAACGTACTTTTAGTCATGTTATGATTTTGCTTTTTTCATTTGACACAATTATTACCACTGTCATTTATTAATCTTTTCTTCAAATAACTTATGACTATTTCCAAAACTATAATTTGTTGCAAAAAAGTAAATGTTGGTAATCACCAACAACACCAAAAATAATAACGCCATGTTTCACACATCATATATTTCACATGGCACCTGGGATGTGAAAAGCACCATGAATGGTGTAGGGGATTCTGAAATGAACAATGAATAATGACTTCCTAAAGTCATTATGTGTTGCCACCTCCTTTAATCCAAAGAGGTCATGTTTTACTGCTCTCAGCAGGCCTGGATGATTACTATATATAGTGTTAGTGATATAAAAGTGATAACAGCATGGAAATATCATGTGTCTGTTGGAGGCAGGTAGTCACTTACAGTGAAGAACAGAACAAGAGTGTCAGGAAGGGCTACCCAACAAAATATTGCCAGAGCTCAATTTTGAATGATGCACTGGACTTGGCTAAGGCAAGGTAGTCAGCTTGCACACTGGGATACCATGTGTGGAAAAGGCAGATAGGTAAAAGACGGCTTGATGATTTTGGGGAACCCTAAAGAATTAGGGCACAGAACAGAGCACTGAGATAATCACAGAGAAGCAGAGGCTGGCCAGTTCTCAGAGGGCCTCATGTGAGAAGTTTCAGCTTCTAAACACTGGCGGGAATGAAACGCTACCCTAAAGTTGCAGGCAGAGGAATGCCATAAAGCACCTTCCACTCTAGAGAAATAATTCTGTCAGTAGCCTGAAAAAAGATAAGAATGATGGGGGTGGAAACAAGACCAGAAAATGGGGGCTAAGGGGTGTCTGGAGGCTACGGAGGCCGTCCAGGCAAAAATGATGAGGGTGAATCTGAAAGCATTCAAAGGCACTACCAAGAATATGTTGAGAAACAGCAGTCCTATTGACGAATGTGGAGAGCTTCCCTGAAGAGTACTTTCGAGAATCTAGAACTCATTTAGAAGCATGTGTAGCAAAGGGTAGTTTTCCGAAAAACAGTCCTTAAATAGAGAATTTACTCCTTGGAATGTGCATGATACTTATTATCATAGAGACCCCTTTCTCTAAACCCTTCAAGAAAGAAGCTACTTCATCTTGAAAATCCCTTTATAAACTCTTCTGTTTCTTAAGAAGATACATAGAGCCCAGAGGTTGGCAGAGTGGGATGGATGTTCCCTTTGGTCTCCATCCAGAATTCTGTTGAATGGCACCTGAGATCTAGCCTGGAGCGATGGCAAGAATCGAATGACACTGCCTTCTGCCCCACCCCACAGCCCCATTCCAGCTAACCTGACGTGCAAACCTACTCTCCAGATCTGCTCAGTACAGAGATGCCAGGCTTCCCAGAGCCAGTGCTCCTCCCGCAGCTTGGGAGGCTGATTAACATTCACATCTTTCCCAGCCTCGTTATCTCTCCCAGATGTTTCGTGACTGCCCCTTTAAAGCATCTCTGTCTATATTTTATTTACATTTGTTCGGCAATATTGATGCTTAATGAATAAACGCACTAAACTGTCAGTACTGGAGACTAATTAAATCTATGTATGAGCCTGAGAAGCTGATTGAAAAATTTGCAGTAACTAAACTGGGTTTAAATAAACACTTTAGTGTAGTGCTTTAATTACACTTTAGTTTGTAATGTAATTTTTGGCTGTTTAAACTATGATTTAGGCTGAGCTAATTACAAATGATTTTCTACTCTGTAATTAATAATAACAAAATTGTAATTAGACAGCTGCTCTGGATCAGGGCGACAGTTTGTGTGCGCTGGCTCATGATGTTCGGTCTGGCAGAGACACAAGGAGAGCACTTGGGGATTGAGGCAGCCTGCACCTTTCCAAGGTTCACTGTTAAAGACCAAGGCCAGAGTGTCTTGGTGAGTTTTGTAATCCCAGCTGATGCCAGGGAAAGGGGTCTCTAGTTTGTTGTAGACTAAGTGTCCACATATATTCTCTGTTCTATCACTTTTGAAAAAAGCACTGATACCAAATCTGTTACTTCCTCACTGTAGCCTCCAACTCATTCACCTTTGCTTTTTGTCAGAGATTAAACCAAATAATACTAATATGTTTTCCTAAGCCAGTCGGTCATGATGAGAATGACTGTCTTATCTTAGATTTTGTTCTCATTTTACTTGCTGTATAATAAACCATCCCAAACTTGGGATCATAAACAAGCATTTCATCATGGTCAAAGATTTCATGGGTCAAGAATTCCTACAGGGTACAGGGAACATGGCCTGCCTCTGCTTCATGATGTCTGGGGACTCAGCTGAGAAGACTACAATCGCCGAAGGAAGGTAGGGATTGTAGTCATTTGGAGGCATCTTCACTCAGTACCTACACCTTGCCTCTTGATGTGATCAGTGCATCATCAAAACATAATAGCTTCAGGACATAATAGCTGGACCTCCTACAGAGTAGCACAAGGCTCCCGTGTGTGTGTTCCAGAAAACAAAGCAAACAGAATGGCCTAGCCGTGGAAGTCTCATAGCATCACAACTGCCATATGGTAGTGGTTGAAGTAGTCACAAGCCTATCCAGATTCAAGGGCAAGGGAATCCTGATGGAAAAATCACCTGGGACAGGAGATGCTACATAGCCATCTTTAGAAAACACAATCTGCCACAGATTTGCAGAGCATAGTTTTTGAAGCACATTTGTTACATGATCAGAGACTGAAGCTACACCGATATAGTCAAGATAGTAAATATGACCTCCACTTTACAAACTGAGGCCTATGAAAGAGAAAGAATTAGTATGTGGCTTTCTAGTATGTGGCCTAGGTGTGACCAGAACCAAAATCCAGACCCTCTATACCTCCGATTGCTAACCAGAGTTATGTAAAAAGAAAGATGTGGTTTTTAGGCTCCAAATATAGACTTAATCCTAAGTAGCTTTGCTCCACCCCTTTGTCTCTTCTGGTGTATTTCTTTTCTTTTCTTTTTTATTTTATTTTATTTTATTCTTTACCCCAGGGGTACAGGTCTGTGAATCATCAGGCTTACATCTTTCACAGTATTCACCAAAGCACAAACCCTCCCCAATGTCCATAACCCATCCACCCTATCCCTACCCTCCCACCCCCCAGTAACCCTCAGTTTGTTTTGTGAGATCAGGAGTCTCTTATGGTTTGTTTCTGCATCCAGGCTCCCAGTTCCTTTCCTTGCTGCTCCTGGGTCCATTTTTGTCCTTTTACTGCCCTATTCACCTGTGGCACCCCATGACTCCGTCAGAGCCACAAACATGATGCTCTTGTTCAAATGTCAGTTGAGCTGACAAAACTTAATCTGACAAGGGATCCTTGGCAAATGTATTCTGGGAACTGGGTACAGTGATAGTCTTAAATACAAAATAAAGTACAACAAAACTTCTAACCTCTCTGCCTAGCCCCTTCCCCTCCTATTTCTCTCTCTCTCTCTCTCTCTCTCTCACACACACACACACACACACACACACACACACACACACACACACATACACACACACACCACCTATAAGTGAGACATGAAGTTTTTCAAACAGGAAATGCAGCTTTTCAGGAAGTAATGATGCTGAGTCAATCAGAGGTTAGAGAAGCCTATCCCCTGCCTAATAGATCTCACTATTAATAAGCATACAATCATGATTAATTGAAGACCACATATAATTAAGTACCAAAATGCATGGGGAAATGGCTACATAAATTGTGACAGACAGATACCAATGAGGAGAGGAAAATGAGCAGGTTTGATGGAGAAGTGAGATCAGATTTGCATCTTATTCTGCTTAAATTGAATATGGGAGACTGTAGAAGAAAATACTTTTCATGGGGAAAAAACCAACATCACTGAGAACAAAAAACAGAAAGCAAGCATGGCACGTAGAGATAAATATTTTAACACTGTTTATAAAGGCAAAAACTGAAAATAGTTCAAATGTTCAACTGTAAGGGTATAGATGTTTAAAGGACTAATTACAAAAATAAATCATGCCTATTTAATACAATATTCTCTAGGTGTTAACATGATCCATTTGTTGGTGAGGAAAGATGTCCAAACTATATCATTTATCCATAAGTAGAACACAAGTTGCCTGGGTGGCTCAGTTAGTTGGGCGTCCAACTCTTGGTTTTGGCTCAGGTCATGATCTCAGGGTCCTGGAATCGAGCCCTGAGTAGGGCTCCACACCCAGCAGAGAGTTTGCTTCCCCTCTCTCTCTGTCCCTCCCTCTACTCATGCACTCACCCTCTCTCTCTCTCTCTCTCTAAAATAAATCTTTAAAAAATTAAAGATAAATAAATAGGGAGAACACAACAAGGCATATGTAACATGATTATGTAAAATATAAAAACAGATGTAATTTTACATATTAGTATGCACACCTAACAGTATTTTCAACACATAATATGGAATTTCATATTATATGTAACATTTGGCATGCATCTTGATATTTATAAAATTTATACCAAATATCACATATAGTCCAATATAGAATCTCTACCAAATATTATAAATACAAGGATATATAGCAAATATCATGTAACTAATATAAATATTATATAATATTTGGCAAATATCCTAAAAGCTATAATAAAATAAATATTCTTTAATATTTATATTTATTATAAGTTCACATATCCTAGATAGTAGATTAGGGATTAGGTCTCTGTCCTTTATACATTCTGATTTTTTAAAATTAGAATTTATTACTTTAATAATCAGGGGGGAAAAGCAATGGATGACCTTTTAAAAGGGCAGTTTCAAGAACCACAGTTAGAATGAGAGAGTTTTTGTACAGCACTGCTTGAAGACAGTGTACATGGCCCTATCATTTAAGTCGTCTGACATAAAAGGAAATGAAGATATGGAACCACAGCATACTCAACTGTATATTTCATTTCCTGGTTTAAGGAGAACTATACATCTTTGGAAAAAAAAACTAGTTGAAAGCAGGAAGGAAGGGTACTGTACAACAAGGAGATAATAGCCAGGTTATGCCATTTAACAAATCAAGAGTTAAGAGGGGATAGGATTAAGGGTATTTGTGGAACACTGGGCTTTGGGGAGAAAGCAATGTTCAGTTATCCAGAACTGAGAGGGATGGATGAACAAGTACAGAAAGGTTAGGGACACAGGTCAAGGGGGAAGGATACTCTAATATTTTACACCCCAGTGACACATGAGAGGGCCCTTGCCTAGCAAGGAAGGTCTAGAGGTACACTAGCTTTTGACCTTTCTCAAAGTTCCTTGTATTCATTAGAATGCAGGTTTGGTTGTTGCTGTCACAAAGCCCCAAATATACAAGAATGAAATGTTCTTTCCTAAAAGAATCTGACTGTGTGGGTGATTGAAAACTCGTGGATATAGGAAATCAAGCTCACATCTTCTCATCACTCTGCCCTCTCACTGCATCATGTTCCTGGTCTTCATAGTCCAAGGTTTACCCCCATGTCCATGTTTCCATAAGCATATACTGAAAGAAACTGCAGAAGAGTACACAACCTTACTCCTCTTTAAAAATGTTTCATAAATCACTTCTATTTGTATCACGTTGGCCAAAATGACTTTATCTAGCTGTGAGAGAAGCTGGGGAAATTAGTCTGTAACTGGAATTTTATGTAAATAAAAGTGCAATGCCATGGAAAAAAGAAAGGGACAGATGTGAACAAGAAGTTCCTGCCACGGCATTACTACCAGAGGATTCAATACAAGGAACAAAAACATATTCTAAGGGCTCAAGCCTTTGTCTATCATCATAAGACTCCTTAAAGCCACTTCATAATCAAAATCTTCCTAGAGTTAAATGTGGGTAAGGCATCTTTAATTTAAAAAAGAATACACCACACACACAGAGACACACAAACATATACACACACACGAAATTAATGAATCACCTAAAGTGCTAGTCCTAGGTTGCAGTAATAAACTGAAACAGATAAATAGCAAAGGCAGCAGAAGTGTTGGACTATAATTATGTAAGTAGCTTGAATGACACATTCTAGCTGATGTTTTATGAATAAGACCTCAATTGAAGCTTGTTTGCTCTCTACCCTGCAATGTTTATATGTTGCTCTAGAAGTTTCATATCTATTTCTGAATATACCTTCCATTTCCATTCATTTCCTTTATTCCTTCACTCTGCAGCTCATAATAATACCCTTCCAAAAATTTAACATTTAATTTTTCCCCCAAACTTTTCACCTTCTTTTGGTATGCACATATTTATTAGCTCCCAGCTAACGGCTGGATTTTCCTTTATTTTCTGCCAATATTATTAATGATATTAGCATATCTCTAGATATAATGGGGTAGTGTTCATTTTTCACCATTCACCAACATTCTTCACTTAACAATTTTTGTAATGGAAATATTTTTCTCTTCATCTTGTCTCACAATGTTGGGATTTTTACTATCTTCTTTGCTTCAAACATATTTTAAAGGTCTCCAAATCCCATCAAGTCTTTTCAACTTCTTAGCAATCTGTCCTATCCTGCTTGATCTCTTTGCTGTATATCTTATGATTAGTCCTAAAATGATGATTTATTTCATGGCAGTTCATCTAAATCATCAGTTGGGTACCCCACCATCTACATTTAAAAATCTAACTCCTCAGTCTGATCTTCAGGAGCCTCCACAATTCGTCTTACACCTGTCTTTCCAATCTTACTCTAATTCACCACGGTAAGTATTGAGCTTCTCTCTTGAAAGTCTATGCCCTGGGGCACCTGGGTGGCTCAGTGGGTTAAAGCCTCTGCCTTCGGCTCAGGTCATGATCTCAGCGTCCTGGGATCAAGGCCCGAGTCAGGCTCTCTGTTCGGCAGGGAGCCTGCTTCCTCCTTTCTCTCTGCCTGCCTCTCTACTTGTGATCTCTCTCTCTGTGTCAAATAAATAAATAAAATCTTAAAAAAAGAAAGAAAGAAAGAAAGAAAGTCTGTGCCCTGACCAGCAGCACCCACCTCCCCTTGGAGACTTACTGAATCAGAATTTGCATATGAACAAGAAACCTTCTCCCTAGGTACTTGGTGTTTATTGGTTTTAGCACATAAATTCTAAGGTGATGAGCACTGGATGTTATACACAACTCATGAATCATTGAACACTACATCAAAAACTAATGATGTACTATATGTTGGCTAATTGAATTTAAATAAAAATTTAAAATTAAAAAAAAGAAAAAAAAATAAATTCTTGACACAAAATAAGACCTAGTAGATTGTCATCAACCCATCTAATCCCCAAACTTGCTTTTTCCTAGAGGGTAATTGAAGTTTTACCTCTAAGAATGATTCTTGCCCCATCTAATACTAGAAAAAGTAGCAAGCCTGGAACTCTGGGTTCTTATGACTTGACATTCCTCACTGCATGCTGGTCCTGAGGCCATGAAAACTGGGCTTGCTTCTGTGACGAACATGGAAGAACAAGGAACCCATTCTGGAACAGCATCTGTTTTCTTAGCACTTTGCCCTCCTGTCTGTCCTTTGCTTTGCTTATGTGCAGATCTGGTTGAAATCCAAAGTAAAATTTAACTTTCGCCAATTTGTTATTCTGGCCTGTGTCTGAATCTGAACCAGTCTATAGTCAGAGTCACCTCGGGATTGATCTTAACTTCTTTTTTTTTTCTTTTATTTTTTTTTCTATTAACACCTAATCCTTAGCACTATGCAATGTAAATGCTCAATACTTAATACTGAAATTGTTCACACTGAAATCCAGTGCAGACAAAGAAAGAAAGAAAAAAGCATACTCATTTGTGATCTTGTATTAAGCAACTTCAATATAGTAAAATGTTAGGTACTAACATAACTATCATTGTTGTTATTACTATTATATTATGACTATAATTTACGACCAAGATGTCATTATCTTTAAAAAAAAAGGGGGGGGTGAAAGTTGACTTTCCATGCCATATTGATATGTCAGGGCCAAGACTAATGATCTGTTAGCAATAATGATCTGGATCTCATAGTGTATAAGCTTTTTACAAAAAGCCTTTGATTTATTTTACCTGGATTATCTTGGCAAGAGGTATGGGTTTGTCATCTCATTATAGCTATACAATGGTAGCTACAGACTGCTTGTAAGGGCAATATACCCACAGAACAGATGCCCTACCTTTTTAGAAAAAGCACAAATTAGAATTAGGCACAACTGTATGAAGAATGCATTGAAACTCACAAATGTACAAAACACTTAAGGGTAGCCCAGCTATTAAAAATATCAAATGTTACCACATTCAATGCAATTTACATGGTGGTAACCTCGGTCATCCGACCACACTGTCAAGGTCCATTCATTCTCCTACATTCTCCCCCCTCAAACCTACTCCAGTCATGCAGTTGTCCCCAAAACTACAAGAAAACCAGTCTCGTAAGAGTATACATATTACCAAATCCAATTAAAATCATTAATCCTCAACTTACTGGAAATTTTAACAGTATTTGACATCCTTAATTGTTCCTTCCTTCTTGAGATTCTTTCTTCCTTTGATGTCATGACATTAAACTACCCTGGTTTCCTTCTGCCTCACTGGCTTCTCCTTTTCAGACTCCTGTGTCAACTCTTCCTCCTCTTTTTTAACCTCTAAATGCTGAAGTTCCTTGGATTTAGTCCTCAACTTTTTCTTCCATTCTTCAGATGAACCCAGCCAGTCTCATGATCCTAAATACCATCAATACAAACATCAATAACCATTTGATTTACATCTTTAAATTCTAGCCAAGTATTTTCCCTAAACTCTAGACTTTCGTGACCAATAGCCTAGCCAATCTTTATCTGAATGTCTAATAAACATATCAAACTTCCATCCAAAACAAACTCTTGATTTTCCCCCATATCAGTTCTTCTTTTAGCATTTAGTATCTAAGTAAAAGGCAACACCAATTACTCAACTGTTCAGGGCAAAAACTTTGTAACAATCCTTGGTTTTCTTTTTCTCATAGTCTGCATCCTACCCATGCATAAATCCTATTGGTTCTACATTGAAAATACATTATAATCCAACTCCTTTCTACTAAATCCACCCTATAATGACTCCTGAACTTCTACAAAGACTCTCAAATGGCAATACTGTTTCCACTTTTGCCTTATTACAGTATGCCCTATACCTGCAGCCAGAGGGATCCTATTAAATCACAACTCAGATCATGCCACACATACAGCTGAATACTTTCCAAATGCTACCCTTCACATTTACAATACAATCTAACATCTTTTCCTTACGACTCTGGTGCTTTTTCCAAAGATATTTGCATGTCTTGTTCCATCACTTCCATTGCAATGATATCCTTAGTTAAGATAGTAGAAATGGCCCAGTGTTGTCTCTGGTTGGAATTCAGGATAGGGGTGCTCTTTCCAGCATAGCCATCAGAAGACATGTGTATTAAGGTGACCAGTTCCTCCAAGTTTGTCCTGGGGTGGTCCTGGTTTTAGCACAAAAGCCTGGTGCTCCTGGAAACTCCTCAATCCTGGACAAATTGGGACAGTTGACCACCCTACAATATGTTTACAAGCTGTAACTAAGCTCCCTTTCTTACAGTAGTGTAACTGAGTCACTATCTCATTTAAATCATGGATTTAAAGAGGCTTTTGTGAGCTTTAACCATAATGTTGCTATAGATTGCAAAAAATCAACAATTTTAGATTGCAAACAACCAATTTTCAAACTAAAAGAAAGACCACAATTATATTGCCTGAGTATGAATGTACAAAATCTAGATACCTCACCATATACTTAGGAGTAACACCCACTAGGACTCATGAATTAGGTGTGCTTTACAAGCATAGCTTTGAATACTGAATTGAGAAAATACTATTCACATTAGTGCTATATTTAATATAGGTTTAATAGAAAGCTAGATACATACCATGTATGTCAATACACTTTTAATAAAACTCTCTAAATAAAAATAAAATAAATATGAAAACATGTAAGTACAGAGTTATTATTTTCATTGTTTTCTATTCACAAGAATTACTTTTCACATTCAAGAAAACCAAGAAAGAAAGCAACTACTCCCTTAGAGAGTTGCAATTAAAGATGAAGTTTTATTATTTTATTTTTGGCAGCTTAACAATTGAACTGCAAAACACATTGATCCCCTATTTTCAGATTTATAATAAAAAATAAAAACAATGCAAGTGAGATCGTAGATATTTGTTCCCAGGTAATAAAAATATTTCTGTATTGTTTATATAGAATGCCTATTTATAAAGCATCTACTTTACTACGGTTACATGTGTAAAAATAATTGTTCTCTTGAATTGCTGAAAAAACAAATCATTGTTCATAATGTCTTACATGTAAAATCAAATTATTAATTTCAAAAATATTAGTTTTAAAAAATTTATTGAAAGTAGCCCAATTCCTTCATAGCCATGTTTAGATAGTATTTTCATAAACAATACCATTTTCTCTCTAAATATACATACTATTTTCTCCTTAACTGTTGGCTGGATTATAATAATTGAAATTTTCTCATTATCTCTCTTTTTTGAGGAAGGGTAGCAATAATCAACTTTGGTTAAAACTGCCACCTTAAAATATTTATTAAACAAGCCTTATATGGTCAATTCCTCCTTCTATGTAAATAAGCAAGAGAAAGGCCTAATTCTGATGACATAATCTGTGGTCTTTGCTGATTTTGCCTTAGTGGCTTATCATGTTTAGCCAGTGAATAATTCTTTCATTTTGAGCTCATCTTGTCCCTGATGGCCCAATTATTGCTTCTGGGTAATGACCCAGTCAGATCTTATTTAGAAAGAAACGTACTCCTAAACAGCACACAGTGATGCCTTTTTGACCTCAGAGAAGCCACAAAGGACAGCTGCATTATCATACAGAGTAAAATGGCTCCAGTAAAATTAGGTTCCAGCTGAGAAGAAAGCTTCCTGAAGGCATTTGATGCCTCAGAATCATTGACTAGATCAAATGTTCCATTAGAAATTGTAATTGGTTTCATTCTTCATTCTCCCAGATGTCATTCATAAAAAATTATTGGGTGTAATGACTGACCACAAGGTAGACCCTTTTATGCAACCTTGAATCTTTTCTGTTACTTAGCTAAACAATCCAGTTCTTGAAATAGTCCCCTTTAGATGGTTTCACCCCTTAATCACTACTGCATTTTTTTATTCAGTTCTGTTTTTCAAATTTTCAAAAGCAAAGACCAACACTGGCTATCATAAAAACTGTTTTCTTAGTGCACTGGCAATAAATGCTCTCTAGTGTCGAATACACAAAGAAGGAAGTACTTGACTGTTCTTTTACTGTGGGAAAATCTTAGCTGAGAAATGCAGATTACACAGGAACCTGTCCAATTTATGCTGAGATTTATCATGGTTATTTTCTAAATTCAGACAATTGAAGCAAAAATGTAAAATAAAGTTGAGAACAAAGAGCATCGTTTGGTTACTGGGACTGCTGATGTATTTAACAGGTTGTGAGGAACAAAACCAAGGAGGAAGAAAACTAATGCTGGTAGGAGAGAATGGGGAATACTGGTGGAGTGGGGGGAAAGGAGGTGACAGTCACAGGCCACCCCAGATCTATATGCAGCAATAAGACCACGGGCTTCCAAACAGGACTCACTTGCCAATGCCTCAATTCTTAATGTCACCTAGTGTTGTTTTGTGTCTTCCCTGCTGCTCTTGAACTGCATCGATAACCTTTCCCCAATCTTGGCTTTCTGCATCACCATTTCCACTCAAATTACAGTGGAACCTACTAAGAGAGTAGTCAATTAATGGCCAGATACCACTAACCTATTAATCTTTCTCTGGTAAAGAGCGATCATAACCCCAATAATTTTCTTTTCACCTTTTTTATTTGTTAAGAGCTTGTCTTTTCATCCCTAGATCATGAATGAGTAAGTACCAAGCCTCCTAGTTCTCATTGCTGAAGTATGGCTAATTACCCTGGAAGGACAAAACAAATCATAATTATGGACAAGGCGAAGACATTTCCCTCCAACTCTGATCAAATTCATTTCTCTCCCTCTTATAACCTCATAACTCCAACTCAAGGTGTATGTTTCCAAAGAAGGTCATGCTTTAAAATATGACTTTGGGCCCATATATTTTACACAATTGTCTCATAGTGAACAAGAACACCACATAAATTCAGGTATTATTGCTGTTGTTACTAAGTCATATTGGCAGTTTAAGGCGACATTTCTCAAAATTGTTGTCAGCTGACCAGCAACATTAGCATCATCTGAAAACTAGAGGGCACATCTTTGGCCCCATCCGAGACCTAGTGAATTAGAAACTCTGGGGGTAAGGCCCAGTCATCTGTGGCTTAACAACCCTTCCAGGTGATTCTGATGTACACTAACATTTTGATAACCACTGTCTTAAGTAACACTTAAAATATTTGATTCAGTTAAGAGGGATAATGGCTAAGAGCTATATCATCAACAAAAAACCATCTAAAGAACAAACAGATGACATTTATTCATTGCTTTCTGTGCAAGGGAGTCAGCTGCTATCAACTGCATTTCACAGACTCAAGGAAGGCAGGGCAGTGAGAAAGCTTGATAGTTTAAAAAAACGTGTGGGGGAGGCTTTAGATATATTCTGATTGCAAGTTGTTAGCACAGGGAAGCTGGAGGGCTCGTTAGAAATGGGACATCTTTTTTTTTTTTTTAAAGATTTTATTTATTTATTTGACACAGAGAGAGAGATTACAAGTAGGCAGAGAGGCAGGCAGAGAGACAAGGAGAGGAGGAAACAGGCTCCCTGCTAAGCAGAGAGCCCGATGCGGGCCTCCATCCCAGGACGCTGAGATCATGACCTGAGCTGAAAGCAGAGGCTTTAACCCACTGAGCCACCCAGGTGCACAGAAATGGGACATCTTATGTGACTGGTTTCAGGAACAAATCTGGCTTTTTCTTCTGGTTCTGAGCTGGAAGCATGGTATAAAAGGAGAGAAGCTGGCAATCATTGACCATTCTAGGCCAGGTGTGGTTTAACTTAACTGGAATAGATGCCACCACGTTTGGTGGGTCAGAGTCCTATTATCACATTTGGTTTGGCCACTCTCTGTTGGTATATTCAGCCTCACAGCCCATCCCCCACCTCCTTCCCTGCCTCTTTGGTCATTTTCACACTTGGGAGAGACTGCACAATTCAGGGAAGGGGAAAGATCCAGGTCTTCACCGCTGAGGCATTGTACAGTCTTTTCCACAGTCCACTGCATCGTGAGATCTTCTTAACCTTTTTGTTGTTACATCATCATGGCAAATATCTGACAAGAAAATGACTTCAGAGGATCATTTAAGACTTCAGAAACAAGGGGCACCAGGTGGCTCAGTCGTTAAGCGTCTGCCTTCAGCTCAGATCATGATCCCAGGATCCTGGGATCAAACCCAACATGGGCCACAGTCACAGGCCAGCCCAGATCTATATGCAGCAGGAAGCCTGCTTCTCCCTCTCCCACTCCCCCTGCTTGCTGTGTCTCTCTCTGTCAAATAAATAAATAAAAATCTTAAAAAAAAAAAAAGACTCCAGAAACAATGCAATGAACCAGCATCATGAACACTCCGACTAAAACAAGAACAATTGGGCGCCTGGGTGGCTCAGTGGGTTAAAGCCTCTGCCTTCGGCTCAGGTCATGATCCCAGGGTCCTGGGATCGAGGCCCGCATCGGGCTCCCTGCTCAGCAGGGAGCCTGCTTCCTCCTCTCTCTCTGCCTGCCTCTCTGCCTACTTGTAATCTCTCTCTCGCTCTGTGTCAAATAAATAAATAAATAATCTTTAGAAAAAAAAAAAAAACAAGAACAATTAATATTCTTTATTAAATCTTTGGAACAGGGAACCCCAATTGCTCAACTTGGGCCAAAAGAACTAAACCATAGGCCATAAGAATTAACCTGAGAGCCAAGTAGCTTCATCCTAAAGCTGATACATGCAACCTGTTCTATCTTGCCTGTGTTACTGATCCAATGGGAGAAAGAAATACCGCCAATGGCCTAGACACCAAAATGATTAGCCAACGACAAACCTTGAGCAATACAATTGTCCATTTCAACGTGTGCCCATGAAGTAAGATAGATCTGTATTCCATGTAGGGCATTGACCATATCATTAATAACTTCTGTCAATTAGTGATACGTTTTTTTACTGCCTTTTCTGTTTGTATGACTGCCACCACTGGAAACACTGCTCTGATAGCTTATATAAATAATGAGTCAGTAATCCTCCCGCGGGGAGTGTACCAGTAATCAAAGGTGATCTCCCTTTGGAGTTCGTACATGAATAAAAATTCCCAGACTTTATAGAACTAGGCTCCCTACATACACAATCTGTATGCTTCCAAAGGCACATGAGGTATTAATATGAGGTAGTGAGGACAAGGCATCTTCAACCAACAAAGGAAGTAGGAGTACATGGAGACCCAGGATAAAAAAGATGATTTGTGTGTGACAAAAGGTCACGGGCAAGGCCTCACATTAACTGGATTACATATTTTGATCTCTATTACTTTTTTTCATTTGGCAAGTAGTTACCTCACTGACTTGCAAAGTTTGTTGAATTAAATTTAGCTTTATCTAGGGTCTGATCAATAGATGGTAATAATTTGTTCTTTTTGTGAGAGAAAGGAATATTAGCAAAGGTACAGATTGAGTTGCTGAAAGTCATTTCCACCTGGATTCAAGTGGAAATGCCATCAGCTCTAATTCCCTATGGTTTCATATGATGAGACCAAAATTGCCAAAAGGTTCTAATCATCAGATCCAGTGATGGGTGGCATATGCAGCATGGTAAGTTTGATGGCAGTGGCTACTATTTGGTTTACCCAATAATTAGTATGGCACTAGTAAGGCATTAGTATATTGTGACCTAAAAATTATAAGAAAAAGGAAAGAAAAAAGGTTATTACTCTATAATCAAGGAAAATAAAAAAGAAATGATTATAAGCAACAGAAAAATAAGACAAACATTACACAGGGGTCTTGGTCTGATATCTTGAGTAGAAGTTATCCACATTCCAAGGTCATCAGCTTGTTCCAAAGGTTTTGGGTGAGCTGTCTATTTCGTAAGATAAGCTGCTATGATTTCTGAGAATCCTCTGTTTGAGTTCCCCTATTGGAGCTCTCTAATTGCGTAAATTCCCAATGGCTTCTTTAGTTGTGAAACATGAACCCAAGGACTGACCTGGAGTTTCACTGCTGCATTCATTATTAACAGTTACCTAGTAAGACTACTTCCTAGGAGTTTCAAGAGAAGTTTTTCTCTGATGTCTCTTCCAATAGACAAATCTCCTGATTGAAGGTCAAGAAGAGACTAAAGATCATATTGATGTTGTAGAAAGGGAGCCTTAATCTGTTAATATTAAGACTGAGTAGAGTAACCAGGTCCCATGAAATATCTGGCCATGCCAATGCCTGTGCAGCATAATCTAGGATCAGAAAAGAAATCTGTAAATGCATGGGCCTTCCTGTTCTTACTTCACAGAAGGATAACAGACATGTCCCCAAGGGAGTGAACCATACATCATAAGGGGTAACGGGAATAACTTTGACCCAGGGAACGCAAGGGTTTCTGAAAATTTTCCTAGGTATACCCATAGATGTCATTGGTTCTTTCAACCTTTCCAGAAGGCTGTGGGTAGTAAAGGCAGTATAGTTTTTGAGTAAGAGGTAACACCTTACAAGGTTCTCTTATGTTTCCCATAAATTTGTGCCACAGTCACTGATACAAAAGTTGGTAAATCTGGGTAGAAAACAAAATCGAACAGCATTTTAAGAGACTGTGTCTTTTAAGCAAATAAAAGGTTTAACCCATTCTGAAAATAGATATGTAATAAGGGAAAGTACTCAGATCCCATGGAGGATGGGAGCTAAATAAAATTCATCTGAGGCAGTCAAATGACTCTTAAGACTTTTTCATGCTTATGCCATACTTTTAAAGTTTTTCAAATATTATATTGTTCATGTGTGGCACATGAACTGAATATAAGCTCTCTTGGTTATTTTTAGTCTCCCAGCCAATGTTGAGTTAAGATAAGGAATCTATCTATAACATGATGAGTGATTTCGTGGAGAAATTTAGTTACTTTCTCTTTGAAAACATTTGTTGCCACCAACCAGCCATCTTGTGATCACAAACACTACTGAGTGAAGGGTACAACCAGATTGTTTCCATTCCTCCTTTCCAAAACAAGCAGCTATACACTGATACTGCCTAATAGCCTCTTTCAACCCCTCCAGAGCATATCCTTTAAGGGTTTAAATGGGATCAAATCTTTAGTTAAGGCTGCTTGTTTTGCATAATCGCCTAATAGAGATTTTCCTTCAGTTTCCCTATTTTCTCTTTTGTATGGGTCTCAAACTTTCTAACAGCCAGCTCTTTAGTACATAACACTGCATTTAAAAGTTTCTCAGGGGCACCTGCGTGGCTCAGTCGGTTAAACGGCTGCCTTCGGCTCAGGTCACAATCCCAGGGTCCTGGCATCAAGCCCTGCATTGGACTCTGCTCGGCGGAGAGCCTGTTTCTCCCTCTCCCTCTGCCTATTGCTCTGCCTACTTGTGCTATCTCTCTGTCAAATAAATAAATAAAAATCTTTAAAAAAATAAAAAAACTTTATTAAAAAATTAAAAACTAAAAGTTTCTCAGCTTTTTGTGGATTTTTATGGATGCTGCAGCAGAAGTAAGAAGACTCTTTTGTTTCTAAAGCATCCCGGAGTCACGTACTACTCCAAAAACATACTGTCTATGTAGATGGTTACTCTGTTCTTTGGCTAGTTTACAGGTTCTAGTAAGTGCCAAAAGTTATGCCTTCTTGGTTAATTTTTATCTCATATAAAGAGCTACATTCTAAAGGAGAGCTTGATTTAGTGAAAACATACCTGCTTTCATAGCCTCTAGTTCCACCCTTGAGGTATGATCCATTAAGAAGTAATAATAGGTCACAGTTCTCAATGAAAGTCTCTATAAATCTGAGCAAGGTCTAGAAAGTTCCCTATCTGAAGTAAGAAAACTGTGAGGTTTCCTTTTTCTGGTAGGGGAGGACAGTGGAGAGTGGTAGGTTTCAGGATTACCCAAAAGGGTTGTTTAGAACTAGTTCCATAAAAGCATTAAGTTTTGAAGTAGTGACAACTGCTCTACAAGGAAGAGAAGTCTTGCATTCAAGTCAAAGGTGAAGTTACTATACACAATGTTTTTTTTTCTTAAGATTGTATTTATTGATTTGAGAGAGTGAGTGGGGGCAACAGGGGAGAGAGGGGGACAGAAAATCTCAAGCAGATGCCATGCTGAGCAAAGAGCCTGAAGATGGGCTCGATCCATAACCCAAAATCACGACCTGAGCTGAAACCAAGAGTCGGATGCCCAACTGACTGAGCCACCCATGATGTTGAGTTAAAATCCTGAGGATTTGCCCAAATTGCACATGCATAAGTAGATAAAAAGGTCTTTCATAGGTAGGAAGATCTATTCACGCTTGGCTCCCTGAGAAGAGAGGATCTCTTATTGATCACTTGGTCA
Source organism: Ailurus styani (assembly GCA_002007465.1). NCBI lineage: Eukaryota > Metazoa > Chordata > Mammalia > Carnivora > Ailuridae > Ailurus > Ailurus styani. The sequence continues at coordinate 390,284 of LNAC01000738.1, forward strand.
GTTTAGAGAGTTGTTGCCATCTCAGAAAAACTTGACGTCCATTTCCTTCAATATCCAGATGAACCTAGAAATTCTCTAAGTTATCATTTGATGAGGGGTCTACACTATGTTTCGATAATCTTTAGTCTATCTGGAGAGTTTTTCCTCTTGGATAGGTCATACTTTAAATAATGGACTGAACTTGGGCAAATTTATAATTTATCTTTTGAAACATTATGTCCCTTTTCTGCTAAGGCTGAGAACAAACAAATGGAATCTTTCTCATAGACTCCCTTATTCTCTGAACAAAGTATTTGTTCTTTGAGCAAGTCATCCACTTATTGTATCAAAACTGAGTCACACAGGAAATTTAGAGCTAATTTTCAAATGAAGATCTGGGAAAAATAGGAGGAAGTTTCAGTGAACCCCTGGAGCATAACTTTCCACATGTATCCATAGGTATTAACTGTCCTTGACTAGGGGCACACTGAAAAGAGCAGGAAAAAAGTCCACTTTGTTGAAACAGGTCACTCTGGGCAGATTTCATGCCAAGATGGTATTTGGGCTAATACTATTAGGGAGAGAGACATAATTTTTTAAATATGCTAAGATCTTGAACAAATCTATATCTTCATTTAGTATATTTACTGGTAAGACAGAAGTGTTACAAGGGCTAGTACAGAGTATGAGAAAGCCCTTGGACATAAGATATTCAACTATAGGTCTGATTTCTTTCTTTACCTCTGGCTCCAAGAGCTATTGGGGAAATTTGTGTAATAGGTTGGCAGGATCTATCTAAACTTTAATAGGTTCTGCTCCAATTGTTTTTCCCAAGTCAGTAAAATTTTTAGTTCATATAGTGTCTGGTATGGTGTTAAGATCTTCAACTGGGGTATGCATCAAATAGAATGGAGAACACAGAGCTATATCCAAAGAAGGCACAACTTGATCTGAATATTGGAGTCCTCTGAAACCTCAAGTAATAGTCTCTCTGGTGTGCATTTAATGTTACAGTACCACCTTCTTTCTGCTTAAAAAGATTCATTTACCTGGGAGAGAAAGAGAGAGGGAGAGAGAGCATGAGTGGGAGGGACAGAGAGAGAGGGAGAAAGAATACTGAGCACACTCCGTGTGGAGCTGCATCTCAGGACACAGAGATCATGACCTGAGCCAAAACTGAGAGTCAGGAGCTTAACTGACTGTGCCGCCCAGGTGCCCCTACAATTCCATTTTCAAAGTAAACCTCTCCCTATTAAATTCTCATGGGCGGTATCGAAGAGCAGGAACTAATGCTGTTTAGTCAAAGATCTAAGGGTTACATTTAAGGGTTAAAAGACAGGAAAACCCTGTGGGCTATTATAAATACCTAACACCTGTGTGCTGTATTTATGCTAAGGAAGAACTTGAGCAAAAGTCACAAGATTTAATGCAGGAAGTAGTGCCCATATGTGTCAGAAACTGATGAGGTTGACCATATATATTTATAGTTAGTTCACCTTGAGCATTTAAAGCAGGATAATGGATGTTTCTTTCTTTCCTTGGTGTGTCTTCCTTGATCTGATTTGAGACTTTTTTTGTCTTGTTTTATCTTTTGTTCAAACCATCCCATCTGTTTAAAATACCTACAACTATCCTTGTCAATATAAATGGTCTGTTGGGAAATGCTCCCCTGGTTAATTGGCAGAGCCACCGTCTGAATGTTGCCTTGCTCTTCTTTAAAAACAACCTCAAAATGTTCTGCCAGGTATTACAACACCTGTAGTTCAGGTAAGAGGATATTTCCCACTCTAATATAATCTTTAGTCTATTTGCATTATTGAATTATGGTCCAACTGATTTTTATTGGAAATATTTCAATATGACTTTTAGGATATGTTTTTCTACTTTTGGGGTCTCTTTTAATGCTTGGGTTTATTGTAGAAAGAAGAATCTTTACTTTGCAGAAAGGAGGTCCCTTTCTGGGTCAGTTCCACCATCTTTTGCCATTTAAAATTTAGCATCTGAGGTTCTGACCCATAGGTATGCAAGGTGATACCGGCCAGGCAGCCCTGGGTAATATGCATCCAAAAGAATTCTGATGCTCCTATAAATAGTTGCTGGCCTTCTCTGTGTTTAGGAAAGTCCCAAATTATAGCCTTAAATTAAACACTAATTTAAGGTTTAAAATCTTGAGGCCTTCAGACTCAGCTCATGGCATGGATGTATCTTTAGAGCCAAAGGTATTCTGGGGTCTTTGACAGTCACTGGGAAAAAGGTAAAGGGTCTGACAAGAAGAAGGGAAGAGTCTAGATGGCTCAGTGGGTTAAGCATCTGAGTCTTGGTTTTGGCTCAGGTCATCATCTCAGGGTCATGATCTCAGGGCCCTGAGATCAAGCCCTGAATCGGGCCCCTTGCTTAAGGTGGAGTCTGCTTGTCTCTCTTCCTCCCCTTCTGCTATTCCCCTCGCTCTCTAATAAATAAATCTTTTTTAAAAATTGCTTTTAAAGTAAAGAAAAAAAAGAAGAGAAGGAAGTAGTCAATGGGAGATATGGAAGGAGAGCAGATACGGTAGCAAAGGGGAAAAATGGAACCAGATTTTAGGGAGTCAAATGGAGAATAAGGAGACTGAAGATTTATGAGATTAATGAGCCTAGTTTCTTATTGTATAAGTTTATCAAATTATTCATTAGATTTGGCCAAAGAACCTTCTAGTGAAGCGATTTCTGAATGAGAATGTTGTTTTTTGGCCATTACACACCAGTAAAAAATGCTGCCCACATTCTCTTTCATTTTTTTCCCGATTCGCCAATGAACGTTTTTGTTCCAGTCAACTATTCCTTAGAGTGGACACCGAAGGTCCAAAGCATCCTTGGTGAAGTTCTACCATTTAGAGAGATAGGCACTAGAATTAAAATTATAATGAAAATATATGTAAGAAGCAGAAGGTTCTCCTGCATTAGGATAGGATTTAGACTTAGAAGATCCCATGAGAGCTAGCAACAGTTGGTCATAAGGAATGCTTATACACTTCATGCTAGATGCAGAAGCTGAAGGCAAGCTAAGGAGACATAAGACATCTTTTTTTTTTTTTCATAAGACATCTTATATGACTACTTTCAGAGGCTTTTCTATCTCATATTGGNGACATAAGACATCTTTTTTTTTTTCATAAGACATCTTATATGACTACTTTCAGAGGCTTTTCTATCTCATATTGGTTCTGACTTGGAAGTGAGGGCAAAAAATATAGTCATTGATCATTTCCTTACCATCCTGGGCTGACTACCATAGAGGTGTGGCTTGGCCTGTTGGGCAGGCTGCCACCAAAGCTGTGGATCAGAATTCTATTGTCATAAATGATCTGGCTATAATCCTTTTTTTAAGATTTTATTTATTTATTTGACAGAGAGAGAGATTACAAGTAGGCAGAGAGGCAGGCAGAGAGACAGGGAGAGGAGGAAGCAGGCTCCCTGCTGAGCAGAGAGCCCGATGCGGCCTCCATCCCAGGACGCTGAGATCATGACCTGTGCCAAAGCAGAGGCTTTAACCCACTGAGCCACTCAGGCGCCCTAATCTAACTTATTTTTGTTTTATGAATCTTTTCTTGAGAATATTGGGAAATTAGAGCAGAAAATAGGGATAATGAAAGTGCTTATTANACTTATTTTTGTTTTATGTATCTTTTCTTGAGAATATTGGGAAATTAGAGCAGAAAATAGGGATAATGAAAGTGCTTATTAAAAGTACTTTATTAGTGGCAACAAACTGTTTTTTAAAGATTTTATTTATTTATTAGAGAGAGAGAGAGCAGGGGGAATGGCAGAAGGAGAGGGAGAAGGAGAAGGATGAGCAGACTCCTCGCTGGGTGGAGAGACTAATGCTGGGCTCAATCTCAGGACCCTGAGATCACAACTTGAGCCAAAGTCAGACATTTAACCGACTGAGCCACCCAGGTGCTCCAAAGAAGGTACTAAATAGATCTTCCAATGATACATATTTTTCCCACCAGAAAGTGAAAAAAAATTATGATTGATAATCCTAAAGCTAACTTCTAGGAACTCCAAGTTAACTGATATTTTAACTCTTACTCTGTGCTATAGACCCTCATTCTGTCATATACCAGAGAATTCTTGGAACATATACATAGCACAGAATTGAGAATATATAGCAAAGAGCTCTATTCTCTCCTTTTTTCCCTCTCTCCTTGTTCAGGGGACCTTAGACCCAACTCCTACATTCCACTCAAGTATGTATACACAATTATACTTGAGGATTTGAGTCCAGTCACATTCTGAACTCAGTTCCATGTCTGCAGATCCCATTTTATCTGGATCTAAGATCTCAGGCTCCCACCCACTAGAGTCAATTTATATTCTGATGCATTGAGAATTCTTTTCCTAAATAGCCTCAAGGATGTTACTAGGGCCTAGGTAGGCATTGCTGCTAGGCTAATCCTCTCAAGGGTGGGCAGGGCTCTTACATGTGAAGAATGCCCAAAGAACTATTTGCCTAGGATAGTAAACAGGGATTGGGGGTGCAGGTTAGGATATCCTCACAAGGGCATACGTGACTCTTCAGCATTTTAGTGTAAACGTGTTTTTGACCCTTGTATACACTCAAATCACTGAGAATTTCAGAAAACCAAAGATCTCCCCTTTTTTTTTGTTTTATATTTTCTCATTACTTATCGTGTGTTCCAAGGGTCAGAAACATCACCTGGGAGCTTGTTTAGAAATGCAGAAGCTAAGTTCCCACCACAAACCTATTTAACCAATAACCATTTTAATAAGACTCCACCTAGGTGATTCACAGGCTTATTAAAATTAATTTCACCTTATTCTTCTTTCTTCACTTAGGTTTGCTCGCCCATTATATTCTCTGGAGGGCAGTTTCTATGACCGCTTATTCACTTATCTTCAATGCTTAGGACTGTCTTATAGAATCCATTCTACAATGTTAAACGAATTACTTAACAAATTAATGAAGGGGCCAGACATTGAGCGAGTTCCAGGTTTATATAATGTCAATGTACTTACACTGACCCTCAACATCGGTCTGTTTGGGAATTTAAAAATCAGCCATCTGAATACCACAATGTCAACCCCAGCATCATAAATAGGACAAGAAGCTGACCTTGACTATGCCAAAACCCTCTGAATAGTTTTCTGCTCAGGATTTGTTGAGAAGAGGCAATCTTTAGTTTTTCCCCATACTACTCATAGTAAAATATGCCTATGATCACCTGCCAGTAATCATAATTGCTTTCTACCCTAAGAACTTCAGTAGGATACTAATATATAAAAGCAAAATTCATCTGGAAATGGAAATTGTGTCTAAGCATTTTTCCCTGTAACACTGCCAGTTTTATATAGTTCTCTTGTACTAAATGGGCAATGTAACTTCTTTTTAATATAATAGTGCTTCTCTCCCTGAGTTTCAGATAGTACTCTAGATGATAAGATGATTTGTTACGCCACACTGGTGATACTCTATAATCAACTTATTACAAAGCTAATTATATGTTCCTTAGCTCTCTAAGTTAGAACCTATGAGGAGATGCTAAACTCCTTAAGATCCAAAGTTGCTTTAAAAATCAGGCATATTCCTTGATGAATTCACTTCAGAGTGAGTGTAGTGAGAAAAAACTAATGCAAGGATTGAGCCTTGGGATACTTCAAAGTTTAGAGGTTAGTATAACTATACATACGAACCAAAAAAGGAGGCTGAGAGACTGATAAATTTAGAAGTGATCCAGGAGTTAGTGCTAATCTGAATGCCAGTTAAATTTGTGTTCTAAGAACAAGCCGGTGATCTTTGTCAAATGCTACACGCTAGTCAAGTAGGATGAGCACAGAGAATTGGCCATTGGATTCGGCAATGTGGGAATTAATCATAATTCCTTGATTTTTACAGTAGTGCCCGCAGTAAAATTCTGGTTTTGTAAAAATAAAGTAACAAACCTAAAGTATACCTCAGTTTCAGCATATTTCATTAATTCACCAATTAATATATGAATTCATTCAATGAGTGTTAACCAAAATGATTTTATTTGTAAAACACTGCACTAATTAATGTAAAACATACAAGGTAAAATAAAAGGACCCCTCCTCTTAGTGAGTCCCCAATGTGTTTATCTATATAATTTTTCTAAAACAATTATAATTTCATCCTTTCATAAAAGTGATTAGATATATGATGTGGGCTACCACTTCAGTGTCCTTACCGCATGCTTTCCTGTTCATTCATGCATTCATTCATTCATTCAAAAATAGTGATTGCTGGAGATACAATATAATAATATACGTAATATAATAATTCATATAAACTCTACCCTTTTCTCATATAACATCAATTTTACACCCTCTCCTGGATTATTCCCACCTGGGAATAAAAGTGCTGTTACATTCTCTACCTTTCAAAAACTAAAAAAAAAATTCTCGACTGTAGTCTTCATTTGGTAACGTTCTAACATTTTTGTTTCCCTTTATGGAAAAATTCCTTAAGAGATTTTGCTGTTGTTCTTACCATGTCTAATTCCTCTCCTATTCTTTCCTGGACTCACACATTAATCAGGCTCTACATCCATACTACTTCACCAAAAGGCTTCTTGTCAAAATTATAATTCCCACATTGCTACTTGACTATCGGGTAGCACTTGACAAAGAAGNCATTAATCAGGCTCTACATCCATACTACTTCACCAAAAGGCTTCTTGTCAAAATTATAATTCCCACATTGCTACTTGACTATCGGGTAGCACTTGACAAAGAAGATCACCGGCTTGTTCTTAGAACACAAATTTTTTTTTTTTTTAAGATTTTATTTATTTATTTGACAGAGAGAGAGATTACAAGTAGGCAGAGAGGCAGGCAGAGAGAGAGGAGGAAGCAGGCTCCCTGCTGAGCAGGGAGCCCGATGCGGGCCTGGATCCCAGGACCCTGAGATCATGACCTGAGCCGAAGGCAGAGGCTTTAACCCACTGAGCCACCCAGGTGCCCAGAACACAAATTTAACTGGCCTTCAGAATAGCGCTAACTCCTGGATCACTTCTAAATTTATCAGTCTCTCGGCTTCCTTTTCTGGTTCATAGTTATACCAACCTCTAAATTTTGAAGCATCCCAAGGTTCAATCCTTGCATTAGTTTTTTCTCACTACACTCACTCTGAAGTGAATTCATCAAGTCTTATCACTTTAAATATTGTACACATTGCAACAACTACCAACTTGTATCTCCAGGCCACTAAACTCTATATTGATAGATTAAATTCAAGTGCATTTCAATCTCACAGGTGTCCCTAATTTGACATATTCAAATTGACATCTTGCTTCTCCCAAGCTCAGTTCCTCTGAAGACCATCTCACCTCAATATAAATGGGACCTTCATCCTTGTAACTGAAGATGGGACTCTCAAATGATGTTTACTAACTGATCAGTGATAATATATAGGTGGAAAATGTCATAGAGTTTTATGTTTGTTTTGTTTTTATTTTTATAACTTACTGAATTATATTATTCTTACAATTTTTCATTTGGCTTTCTTGAGCTTTTCAGGTTGATAATCATGGTCTTCATATTCACATGCTAATTATTACTTCCTCTTTTCCACTATCAGTACTCATTTATTTTGCTTTCCAAGTTATCAGAATAAAACTAATAGAACTTCCAAAATAGCATCCTTGTCAACTTTCTCAGTTTAAAGGGAATACCTCTAATTTAACATTTACTATTAAATATAATATTGATTGTTAATTTAAGATAAACAATTTTTATAATACTGAGGAACAATATAATTAATATGGTATTCTTTTTTTTCAAATAATTGTATTAGTAACATGCTGAATTTTATTCAAGGACATTGTTTTGGTAAAGATCATATAGTCTTTTTATTTTGTATTAATGGTTTAAATTTTAATTATTAGTCTAACTCCTTCTTGGTCATTGTATATTTTTCTTGTATTAAACATCTAAATATATCTTACTTGGGAGTTTTTCATGCACGTGATTCGATTGGTCTATGGGCCTTCTGATCTCTTCATCTGGATTGGGTGTGGTAATGTTAGCTTTATAGATTGAATACAGGATCATGCCATTTTCTACAGAGAAGAATTAAGCTTTTTAGAATGTGTATGGGGGGATGGGAATCTAACCTGTAAAATAACATGGTCTAAGGCATTTTGGGGGAGTAATTATTGGTAACTTTTCTAAACACTTTCGTGGTTATTAGTCTGTTCCTCTTATTTATTTCTTGTTGAGACAGTTTAGTTCACTTTGTATTTTCCTTAAAATTCTCCATTTTATCAAGACTTATTAATACAAGCTTTAAAAGATCTCTTCTCACAAACATTTCAATACCTTTCCTACATGTGGCTCTGTCCTCTCTCCACTTCATGATAGTTTTGTTTCCTTTTTCCCTTCAGTAAACCCTTCATGAAATTGACTATTTTATTAACATTTCAATTATTTATCAATCTCTTGTTCTCTTGGTTCCTAAATCATTAACTTCTAAGTTTTATTAATTCATTCTTTATGCTTTTCAGTGTTTTAATTTTTTTTGCTGCTTCTTGCATTTGAATGTTTTATTTTCTCTTGTTTTATAATAGAAGGATTCCAGATTACGGATTTCCCTCTGAGTACAGCTTAGGTTGAAGTGTGGTTACTATTTTTTTTATTGTATGCAATTATAGTTTTGATGTCATTTTGTCACAAGAATTATTCTGGAGAGTAATTTTTTTATTGCTAAATGATTGATTTTTGTTGTTGTGTTTGTTCTTTTCATTTGTGATTTTCCAGGGTAGATCATATAATTACATGCTATTGTAGTTATGAATCCATATAAATAGGCTTGATTATTCACCTAGGAGTAACTGAGAAAACCACTGAAGGGTTTAAACTGTGGACAGAACCAATCACATTTTACTATAGAAAAATCTTTCCGATTTCCACCTGAAGAAGACAGTACAGAGGAGCAGGATTAGATACAAAAAGATCTGTTAAGGATATATGGAGTATTCCAGGCAAGAGATGGTGGTAGCCTGAAATAAAGGACACTGGATGTGGAGATACGTGGATGCACTTATGAGATACTTTAGAAGCAGGGTCAGCCAACTGGTGGTTGACTGAATGTGGGTATGAAGGAGGTGGAGACGACAAGAGATGGCACTGGCAATTCTGGTTTGAGCAAGAACGTGACTGATGTCATTCATGGAGATCAGGGGGAAAAGTGGAGGAGTAGAGGTGAAAGAAAGTAGTCTGGACAGGTAGAGTTTCTAGTACCTATAAATCTCTAGGTTGAGATGATGCGTAGGCAGTCGAAAATGCAAGTTTCAATCAAGAGAAAGACGAAAGATCTGGGCAAGAGATGGAGATTAGGGGGTCCTCATTATATACCTGATATTAGAAGTCAGTGAAAGAGTGAGGTTAGAAAAGCCTGTAAAAGAATATTGATTTCTGGAAAAGTATCTTTCTTCTTTTTTTTAAATAATCATTTAAAAACATTAATATATTTAATATCATCTGCAATTTTGTTCACTATATGTTTTAATGGGGTCATTTTGTACATACCTCTTTTCATCTTAAGTTGTTCTCCTAATAAATATCTGGTAAAAATACTGATCCTTCAAAATCAACTGGCTCTCGTTCTTTTTAATTCCTGCATGATATTCCATAGGGCCAAGAATAATGAATTATGGAACCATGTTTTTTAGTTGAGCATTTCCTTTATATTCCATTTCATGCCAAGACTAATGACAGTATAATAAACATCTCTGAAAATAAGTCTTTACATATTAACAGCTGAGTGTGGTACACTAGCAGTATGACATAGTGGAAACATAACTCTAGCCTTCTTCTGTAGCTCTACATTATGCTTAAGAAAGCACCAATGCCTTCCCTGATGTGAGCACAGTACTATGACTCAGGCTTTGTAACTGTGCCTCTAGGAAGTGAATGACATGACATTTCATTCTTCACTCACGGTGGGAGATAGGGCAATGGATTAGCCCATCCTCTGGCTTGACTGAAAGGCAGCTCCAGCTGCCATAACAAAATACTATAACCTATGTGGTGTAAACAACAGAAATTTATTTTCTCGCAGTTCTAGAAGCTGGAATGTCCGAGATCAAGGGTTCAGTTTCTGTTGAGAGCTCCCTTCCTGGTTTGCAGATGGTTACCTTCTCACTCTGTGCTCACAGGACCTTTTCTCAGTGTGTGTGCAGAGGGAGAGAAAGAGAAACTCTAATACCATTATGACCTCATCTAACCCTAATTACCTCCCAAAGGACCCCAAATACCATCACAATGGAGGTTAGGACTTCAATATAAGAACCTGGGGGAAACACAAACATTCAGTCCCTAACAGAGGCTGAGTTCAGACCTTTAGTTTGAGCACAACTGACTGCCTTACGGACGTGACTATGGATAATCACCATAGAATTTTTCAGGAAACCATCTCTTTTTCTGGGAGGCCGGGCTATAGAGGATCAGGATAATTCTTAATCCTTATTATCTTCTTATAGTCTTCTTATCATTTCTTCTTCTTCGCTCTTTCTCCTCCCCCTTTCTCTCTCCCACCCTCTCCCCACTTCCTCCCTTCCCTGCTCCCCCCCTTCTCTCTTCCCATCCCTCTTCTCTCCCTGTCTCACTTTGAAAGCTCATATTGTTGGTAGTTAAAACATTACAACTGCTTGGGGAAAAGGTTTAGCAGATTCTTAAAAAGTTAAACATGGAGCACACGACCTGGTATCTGCATATGAAAAGTGGACACACATATTTACAAACATGTTTACATGGATGTGCAGAGCAGTATTCATGGTACTGCAAAACTGGAAACAATCCAGATGACCACCTGCTAGAGAATGGATAATTAAAATGTGGAATATGTATATGATAAAATCTCCCTAGCAATAAAAAAATGAACTACTGACATAAACAATACAGATAAGCCTCAAAAACATACTTCCATAAAAACATAAAATGCTACACACTTATGATTTTATTACGTGAAATTACAAAAAAAGCAAAATCATAAAGACTGAAAGCAAATCAGTGGTTGTCTGATACCCAGAGTATCACTTAGTCACCCAGCAGCTGACTGTACAGGGTACAAAAGCACCCACCATTTCTTGGAAACAGCATTAGTCTCCCACAGCTGCTATGGAACAAATTACCACAAATTCAGTGGTTTTTAAAATAATGGTAAAATAATGGGGGGGGGGAGAGAGAAATGTATTCTCTTAGAGTTCTAAGGGGCCACAAGTCTAAAATGTAACTTACAGGGCTAACATCAAGCAGAGCCCCTTCCCTCAGAGGCTCTCGGGAAAATCTGTTTTCTTACCTTTTCCGGGGTGTAGAGCATTCCTTGGGCTCATGGCTCTTCTCCCATTTTCAAAGCCAGTGGTACAAAATTCCTCTACCTCTGCTTTTCTCTGTTTCTGTCACATGATTCTGCCTACTGAATCTATGCCTCCCTCTTATAAAGATATGTGTGATTGCATTAAGGGCCCATCCTGAAAATCTCCCCACTTCAACATCCTAATTCAATCACATCTGTAAAGTCTTCTTTCTTTTAATTTGCCATATAAGGCAATATTCAAGGCTCCAATGATTAGAACATGGAGACTTTTTTTGTGGTGGGGTAGGGGGTGGGATGTCTTTTTTTTTTTGCCTACCACAGGGGTGATGAAAATTTCCATGTCTCAATTACGAGATAATACCAAAAGTGTACATAATTATTTAAATGGTACACTTAAAATGAATACATTTTAAAAAGCTACAGAAAAATAGGAAGAAAAAAAGGAAGGAAAGAGGGAAGAAGGAAGGAAGTTAATTATCTTAAAAATGGCAAAGGCATGAGCAAATTGTAAAAAAGGAATGGGCAGAAACCACCAAGCTAGTGAGCAAAGAAATGTAAATTAAAACAAAAGACACATTTGGAATTTTTTGCATGTATCTTTTTATACAAAAGATACATTTGGAAACAAGCTCTGTCATAGATGGAAGAATAATTTAGTACATTATCTTTGGAAGACATTCGGTCAGAATATAAAAAAGAAATAAAATCAGCACCATTTTAAAGCACTAAGTCACTTTAAGGAATTTATTTTAAAAAAGACGTATGTGAGGCACCTGGGTGGCTCATTCAGTTAAGTGTCAGACTTGTGATTTTGGCTCAGGTCAGGATCTCATGCGTAGTGGGACTGAGCCCTGAGTTGGGCGCCACGCTCAGCATGGAGTCTGCTGGAGATTTTCTCCCTCTGCCCCTCCCCCCGCTCACACTCTCACTCTCAAATAAATAAATATTTTTTAAAAAGAAATCTGTATATCTAGTAAGTTTTAGTAACATGAAGGTTCATAATAGAAGTCTCATATTGCAAAATTCAAATCAACCTAGTTGTTGAACACAACTAGAACTGAAGAATGTTCAAAAACAAGTAAAACTTGTATTGAGTAATATGTATTTGAGAGAAATTTATAACCATATATCTACAGCAGAATCTTATTTTTTCAAAAGAAAACCAGACTTGTATGCGGAAAATTATTCCTCATATGTTATTTCCTCTTTTGCTTATCTTCACTTTTCAAATTTTCACCATGAAACGTACCTATTTTTATAGTAAGAAAAGGACGCTTAAAACACTTTCTCCTCCCCAAATAAATATTGCTTTAATTTTTCCGCCCACTTTGCATTTCTAGTGAGAAAATAATGGTCAGACATTTAAGTCTAAAACTTATTAGATTCACTTTTAGAAATCCAAAATCAGGGAGACCCTTGAGAGGAACCATATAATTTTTGCAGCAACAGGTCAACCCACTATTTCTTTATTCCTTGTTCAGAAAACAGACCGAGTGCTTGAACCAAACTAAAGCCTTCCAAATAAAGTTGTTTTCTTTAGAGACTGGACATGTGTTACAATTCTCACTGTTGACTTGCTTTTTACCACTGATCCTCTGTAGAGTGTTGTCACTTTGTAGATATTTTATCTCTTGGGGGGGGGCGGGAATCTTAGCGTTTCTTTGGCTCCAGCAATTGCTATAGATGTTTCATCAATACATTTAAGTTTGGTGGTAGGAAAAAAAAGTACATTTAAATGTTGTGGTACTTAAAACTGTCAGAAGGTGCCTTTTCTTTTCT